>MU385715.1:647288-1120527 GCA_022497155.1 Whalleya microplaca | reverse complement strand
CCTAGTGGGGGGGGTGGTTCGGGGTGCTTCTGGGGGGCGCCCCGGGGCGCGCTGTGGGTGACCCCGGGGGGGTGGCGGGGTGTTGTTTCCCCCCCCCCCCCCCCCCCCCCCCAATCAGCCCTACGACAAGCTGAAGCTAAGCACTGTTTTTTCAGACGATGAAGTTGATGGCTTGCGAATACCAAAGGGCTCAGCAGTTATCATTAATATCTGGGGCATACACCACGACGCGAACCGTTACGCAGATCCAGGGGTATTCAACCCCCGCCGTTTCGAAGATCAAACACAGCTCGCTTCCGTCTACGCAAACTCAGGCGACTATCAGAGGAGAGATCATTTTGGTTACGGCATTGGCCGACGCATCTGCCCGGGAATTCATTTAGCCGAGCGAGCGCTGTTCCTGGCTGTGGCTAGGATCATGTGGGCATTCAAGATCCAGCCGAAGAAGGACGCTACAGGAAAACCAATAGCTATTGACGTGGCGCCAGCAACGGGGTACCGCGAAGGATTTTTGAATCAATGCTTTCCGTTCGAGGTTGAGATTACAGCCCGATCAGAGAAACGTGTGCAGACAATCCTCGCTGAAGTCGCAGAGGCAGAGGCCAAAGTTTTCAGAAATTTTTCGTAGTTTGAAGTGATCTATCTAGGAATTTCCCCCGAATATATGGTGTTGAAGTATTCAACCAGAAGTCGCTCTCTATACAGAGCTCAAGAGTTGAGAGCTCGGAAAACAAATTTCGGCCAGTTTACCTAACTCAAATTAGGTACATAGTTTCAAGTACTCACCAGTAAATTGCAGACAGTTGGACTTGTTCTCAGAGGGTAAACCATCTCAATGAGGCTATTCAGGGGCATATGTTCGTTAGAAAAAGATTGATTACTTCATAATAAACATAACGTATCTGCGCTGCCAGTGGTATCCATATATATTCTTGTTTTATACGTTACTCTATGTTATACGTATGCACATTCCATTCTACCTCACTATACAGCCTGCAGTTGTAAAGTCGTACCGCCGTCCACTATCCATCCGACCCCAGTCACGTAGCTTGAGCGAGGGCTCACCATAAACATGGCCACATCGGCGATCTCCTCTCCAGTCGCTATCCTGGACATGGGTATGACTGCCTTCATCGTCTTAGGCAGTTCAGGATCCGCCGCAATCACAGCGCTCACCATCGGAGTATCTACCCACCCGGGGCAGATGGCGTTAACACGGATCCCATGGCGTGCATTATCCAGCGCTACAGTAATATGAAATACCGTTGCAATTAGCGAAACTGCAAAGAAGAAGGATGCGGCGGGCTGCTTACCAGCGTTTTTGGTCAGACCAATCACGGCGTGCTTTGCCGTGGTGTACTGGACAATATTTGGCATGACGCAATAGGAATGGCAAGACCCCAAGTTCAAGATAACACCACGCCCAACGTCTCGTCCTTCTTCGCGCCCTCCTCGGCTCGCCACCTTTCGGGTGGTCTGTCCCATCATAACCTTGGTAACCGCCCGGACACAGTTAAACGTACCCATGACATTAACCTGCCAGAACCGGTCCATCTCAGCGTGATCGGCCTCCCCGATGGGGAGTGGGCTCTGCACGCCGACGCCCGCGCTGTGAATGCTGTAGTCAATGCGTCCGAAGGCCCCCACGGCCGCCTGCACCATCTGGTCGACACTTGCCGGGTCTGAGACGTCGACCTTGACAGCCAGAGTCTTGTAGCTTAGGTTCTGAGCTACGGCTTCGCTCTCGCGCGCAACCTCAGCCGCAGCATCGTGATTGATGTCGGCTAATACAACCCCCAATGCCCCCTCTATAGCAAACGCGAGGCAGCACTCTCTACCTATTCCACTTCCTAGGGAAATGTCAGTCGCCGGCGTCTGTGTAACTAGGCGTTGGAAAGGGGGGATAAAGGGGGACAAGAGTGCTTACCTGCGCCAGTGACGATGGCAATACCATCAATCTGGAGAGCTATAGCAGTACTGTACGTTGTTTTGGTTAGATTCGTAAGCTATCTTTTCACTGTTCTACTTAGTTGAAGCCGCCTGGAGGAGACAGTAATTCAAGCGCGGTGTCTCTGTATAATGTAAAGTGAGGCAAATAGCGGGGTTTATGCAACTTGCAGTCCTGTTGACGGGCTTCGCACCCAATGGGATAGTGTTCCCGATGAGATAACTGTACATGAGGCTATGTGACTCGCATGTCGAACAAGATGTGGCCGACTTGCTACTTTTACGAACCTATCACCGAGACCCGGCTCGGCGCTCTCAACAAGTCGTGTTGTAAAACGATTTGACTTGTCTTGACTCAATTGAGTGCTTGTTTCTTATATAGCAATCGAGCCAAGTCAACTTCAGGTAATTTGAAGCTATTTACCTTCTAAAATTGACTTAGTCCGTCAATTTCCTGGTGTTCCTTATTGGTTAGCTGTCACCCACCGCGCTCTGTGCTGCTACCCCTTATCAAGCTCTGATCACCATCACGTTCGTGGGCCTCTTCTAAATGGTTTGCTGCATCAGGTCATTTCCCGACGATAATTTTTGATGATCAGACAACTGTAAACCTCTTAGTGATTCAAGCCCTAATATTACGACTATATATATGAGTTACGGTAACTTATTTTAAGCCCTAGGCTCAGCACCGGATTCTGGAGTAAATTGAACTAAATTCAAAATTCTTAAGCTAAGTTTAAACATTGATGAATTTACACAGAATTGTTGGATAGTTACCTGATTTGGGATTAGAAAGTAAGTAAAGTATCTACGGATTACACCACAGAGCTGGTGCGTAACAGTAATCCATAGGAATGAAGCGTAAGGGAGCAGATTGAGGATATGAAATATGAAATCTACCAATCTAAAGATATTTAAATTTTGGCTATTGACTTAGTGCAATTAGGGCGCTCCTCATGAGATAGAGTGACAACAATGGCTTAATTGTCAGAGGTCTCCAAGCGATGACAATCGTGATGACGGTGGTGATGATGACGATGATGATAATTCTGAGATGATGTTTTCGCGCCATCGATAGATTCCTGCCCAAGATGCGCCTGGTCCGACGATCACTTGTCCAAGAGTTACGACTAGAGCCACCCTCAAGGCTCTCGAAGTTGTGATGTACCCCTGGCGCCGAAGCTCCCATACCAAATAGAGGCTGTGACTAACAACGCCCGCGATAGTCCAAAGCAGCTCATATTTCGAGATGGCGAAGGCCTTGTCAAACGACGTGTGGACACGCGACCCCGTATTGAACGGCCCGAGCGCGTTCCGGGGCACAGTCGCAAGTGACAGGCCCGCGTGAATACTCGTAAAAGTAAGTGTTCCGAGGTGTGCCGTGGCTTGGACTGCGAAAGCCAAATCATATACAGTGTTAAGGATCGGCACGTCGTCGGTGCTGTACCACTCAGCGTGCTTGTCTGCGTCCTCGTCACTCTTTCGTCGCTGCCACCGCCCTGATGTAGAGCTAAAGATACTATTCAAGGCCGAGAACCACAACGGAGAGACTCGAATCCAGCCCTGCCATCTATTCACGCTCGGCATCGGAGCGATCAGTAAAACCATAGGGACTATGAACCCAAATGCAAGAGCCGGTAACAGCGACCTGGCGACCTCAACGCGGACTGGTCGGTCCACGGTGGTCTGAGCGGAATGAATCGCGCTAAGAAGAGCATATAGTAGAACAGATCTGCCTATACCCAGGACCTGTATGCTGGCCACAAAGAGGACTGGTAGTGAAATGATTGTTCCGTGTCTGCCAATCCTGTAACCTTCAACAGTATATATGATCAAGGGCGACATCATGTGGGTGAGGAGGTATATGAGTGGTGCTCTCGGTGTCGAGTCTAACTCAGACTCCAACACTAATAATGAAAGGAGAGATGTTGACACTTTCGAAATACTATCGACACCAAGCCAATTGCCGCCCCAGGACACGAGCTTACGCCAACTTTCACGTTCGTCATACGATATACTCATTGTAATATTCGCAGTGTATATCATCAAAACCATTACGAAGCAAAATAACCCCCGCGCGACGCGGTTCGGGAGAGCTTTCAGGGGCTTCGCTGGAAGCTCGTGATCGTAGGGAATGGCACGCGGGCACGAGGGCAGATCGAGATGTCTCAGTCGCGAAGCCCCAACAATTCGATTGGAAAGCTCACGAAAGAAATTGTGTTTCCCGGAGAGAGGCATGAGTAGTCGCAATGCGACAGTGGCGAGGATAGGGTTTTCAAGCGCGGCAAGAGACTGTAGTTCGTGAGAAGCTGAGATGGTAAAAGCTGCCCGTTCAAATCGAGCGTCCTGAACACGCTCAAAAATTGTTTGGATCTCG
Organism: Whalleya microplaca; assembly: GCA_022497155.1. Taxonomy (NCBI): domain Eukaryota; kingdom Fungi; phylum Ascomycota; class Sordariomycetes; order Xylariales; family Xylariaceae; genus Whalleya; species Whalleya microplaca. Next base: position 1,116,203 of record MU385715.1, on the reverse strand, counting down.
TCTGCGTTCAAGCTATCCAGAGTGTTTTGACGTTCTGCATTCATATCGAGGAGGGTACTGAGAAACTCTGCGGCTGTCTCAATGGCAGAATTGGCCCCCATGCCGCCGATAGGGTTCGACTGAAAACAATTAGATTCGCTGAAGTTCGACGAAGAGCTTCGTCTTACTATTGAGATCTTTCAATGGATCGGGGGCTTACTTTATGAACAGAGTCTCCTATTAGCAAAATACGACCGAAAAACCACTTCTTATAGATAACCTCGTGGAGTGCAGTGAGAGCAGAAGTAACACGCTTGGTGTACACTTGACCGAAAGTCACGTTTTCCTTAATCGCGAGACCCTCGTGTTCCTTTACGAATCGCATTTCATCTGCATTGGAGTACTTGGGAATATTTTTGCCGTATTTGACTTCTGGATACTTGACGAAGAGGAACCAGTAGCACCGACCGCCGGGGCCAGACACAACCAGAAACGCCTTCCCGCGGCCTGTCACGAAGCATTGCTCCCCACCCGGCCAGTTTTCCACATCCTGGGCAATTCCAAAGCTGCATTGATAATAGCTCGGCACCTTTTCTTCTTCTGACGGGTTGAAATAGTTTGGATCAATGGAATCTGCGATTCGGCGCATCTCCTTGCGGACGCTGCTGTGGATGCCGTCAGCCCCTATCACGATGTCGCCCAGATAGGAAGAGCCCTCTTTGGTCGTAACCTGGATACCATCCTCAAGTTGCTTGATGCGATCCACTCGGTTTCTTAGGCGGACCCGGTCCTTGTGCTTCAGCTGGTCGTACAACACCTTAAGGAACAACTGTCGGTCGAAGAAAAGCATCGGATATCCGTGCCTATGATAAAATCTCAGTGCTGCCCGTTAAGAGCATTAACGTTATAATTCAGAGGCATACCGTTTCTCTTGATGGTAGTACATGTGTTTCAAGCTCATGAACGACTTTCCATTACTGTCACGAATGTGAGAGTCTTCTATCTCTGCATTCTGTACAGCTGCTTTTATCGCCTCATAGCAGCCAAGCTGATCCATTATGAAACTACCGTTCGGCATGAGACCGATGGCCGCCCCCTGGGGAGGGTGGATATCTTCGTGCGCTTCAAGCAGGACATACTCCAAATCAAATTTCTCCAGCATATTCGCCAGAGTCAGTCCCGTGATGCCTCCTCCAACCACAATAATCTTAAAAGGGCGCTTTGAAGGCATCTCGCTCCAATCTGAACCGACAGTGTCAATAGACATGTCACTAATGGTTATTTTTGTTATTTCACGTCTGACCTTGCATAGAGATAGAAGTTGGTGTAACTAGGTGTCATCAGCTACCTCACTGCCCTTAGGGTATCTTGGAGTTTCCTGGTTAGGATGCCCTTCCCCGTGTTCAGCCAATAGATCAGAGTGGAGAGGACCGAAACTCCACCCAGAATGAAGTGAGGCCGAACTACCGACCAAGTAGGATCAGTGTTTCTACAGATATATTTCACGTACACACATATTTATTGCGGGAAACCAAGGCATTTGCTAACCATCTAACCTATTCTGGTGATCCTATTCTGGGGCAGTCGGGAAACTGGACATTGCTTATAACAAATTGCGAAAGCCGTGTTTAAAGGCCCACATTGCCCGATCGACTGATGCCCGAACGGCGAATGCAGCACGGTAATATCGGCTCGGGTCGGTGATCGTCGTAAGATGGTATGCTTTGAAATTGCGGTTTCCATCGTGAGCCCGAACATGCCATTCGGTCTCCATAGAAAAGTCTAAAATTGGTGTACTGTTAGATGCCATGTAAAACTTAGACGGGTACAAGTTACCTACACGATCGCGAACTCCCTACATTCTAAGCTTTTCCTTGGGATCAACGAAAAATCTCACAGACATGTCCACCAAAGGACCTATCACCAAATTTCCTGCCGAGGGACTACGCACCTCGCGCCGCTTCATCACCTCCCACAACGCGGACGGTAAGGGCGTCTTCGTTGTCGACGATGAGGGCGAGCACCACCGGATCATGGTTCAGGGAGCGGGCGTTGCGAACATCATATACAGCACGGCTGAGAACCCAGTCGATATGAACAACGACAAAGACCTGTTCTATGCCAGGGATAATGAGGTAGGTGCATGGAGTACGAACCTGAGTTTGCTTTGCAAGCACTGTTTCGATTACTCTTAGAATAGTCGGTCAAAAAGTTCTTGAACGCATCTGCTAATCACCATAGCTTAGCCCGGAATCCATGTTTCAAATGGCAGTGTCGCCCGCTTGATAGACTTCGCACCGGGTATAGAATCGCCGATCCACCGGGCCATGTCGATTGACTACGGGGTTGTCATCGAGGGCAAATTTCTGCTCACACTCGATAGTGGAGAGAGCAGGGTCATGCTGCCTGGTGATATGAGTAAGTCCAGTGCCCTCGCCCCTGTCCTAGTCAAATTCCGTCACACGACGATAGTGTTTGGTGATTGATGTAGCGTGTGCCAACAACACCAGGTGTCAATAGGGGCTGTATGCATAAGTGGAAGAACCTCGATGAGGAGAAGTCTGGGCGCATGGTGTTCGTTCTTTTGGATGTGACACCATATAAGGTCAACGGGCAGGTTCTTGAGGAGTATCTGGGTGATCTGGCTGGGGACTACGCCCATGCAAAACACTGAAAAAGACAAACCTTGTTCATAGCTTCTATGAAATTTTATTATTTTCCCTTTGTGGGAGCTGGGAGCATATTGGATGCTACGTTGACCAGCCATTGACCCTTGCTTCGTTCGTTAGTACGCACAGCGAGTGTCCTGGAGTTTTCTGTGTCTCCGGCTGTCTAGGTGCGGAGTAAATAACACGGGCCTCCGATAATGTGCCTAGCCGTCCACGTCCAAGACCCAAGAACATGAAAACCACAAGCCAATTCATTATATAAGGTAAGTCAATTACTCAAACATACCTTTCCTCAACAATATGGGTTCGTGAAACTAGTAACCTCAGTATATATGACTACTTTCTTTCGTCAAGTTCCCGTTGCCACTCCTACACATATCATAGAGTTCTTAGTCCCAAGTGAAATATTGTGTTAAGTTCTCCTTTAACCGTATCGAAAACCCGTTTGTCAAGCCTAGCGCTACTTATCTGCCATACATCCGAACCATCTATTCTTCCCAATACTAGCCTCCAAGGCTTTTCACATTGTATGAACTAGTATGAAATTCAAGATAGCGTATATCTATCATGGCAATAAGACTACTAGACCTTTACGTGTTCGTGGTAACGGCAGAATGGTACCGTCCGCCAGCTGGTGTAAAGTTAGCCAGAATGGTGTCGATTTGGGCCATGTCCTCATCTGTGAGATCAATCAGTTTGGAGTTCTCCTCCACGCGCGCCACCGTCGTGGAGCCGGGGATCGGGATGATAGTAGGCATTCCAGGCCGCCGCGATAGCGCTCGTGTCCAATTGATGGCAAGCTGGGCCGGTGTGCAGCCTTTTTTCCCGGCTAGCTCCTCTACCTTATGCACCAGCTGCATGTTTTTCTCGAAGTTGTCCGGGCTGAACCGGGGGAACTGGAACTTGTGGATCATGGAGTCGGCGTCCTCGGGCTTTCGGATCTGACCCGTAAGCATGCCTCTGCCAATGGGTGAGTAGGCAATAAGTGGGATTCCGTACTGCGCGCACGCGGCAGCGATCCCATTTTCCAAGACATCGGTCGTGAAGCTGTATTCTAATCAACATTTCCACGATATTCAATGTGATGCTATCGCGTTTCTAGGGATGATAACCTACAGCGAGAGCTCGACTTCTACGGCGACGACTTTGGTATATTTTACGGCCTCGTGGATCGTCTCAGCTCGCACTTCCGAGAGCGAAATGCCACCGACCTTGCCAGTCTGTATATACTCCTTCTCTATGACACCAAAGGTAACTTCTAGAGGCACGTTTGGGTCGCGACGGGCGGACTCAAAAATATCGAGCTTCTTGCGACCTTTCAGCTGGGCAAGGCAGGCATCGATACTTCGGCGAGTGTTCTCAGGTGAGCCGTCGGTCTGGCGGGTTTCGGGGTTCATACCACCCTTAATGCTGAGAACAACTTTCTCCGCATCCTCGGGGTATTTCTCGAAATATCTTTCTAGCAGCACTAGACTGTTGTAGTTCGGCGCCCCATAGAATTGGCCGCCATTCCAGAAGTTGCCTGAAGTAAGAAGGATTAGCCTCTCAACGTAGACAGACCGCTACCCAGCTAGCTACCCATACGATGCTACAATCGGCAAAAGGCAGTGATTGAAGAGGGGGAAACTACGAGATATAGAAGGCGGCCCACATACTTCCGTTCTTTAGTGCAGTACGTAAAGCTTCAAAAGCCTGATCTTGAGGGCAAGGCGTATCTCGCCAGGTCAGGCCCATGAGGCCGAAGCCAGTAGGACCAACTTCTTTGCCAATGATTTGAGGCATCCTTATCTTGTGCTGGGTGCGAATCGGAGAGAGTGAGAACCTATGGGCAAGCGGAGGTGGGAATGGTTGAGAGAAGGGCCGCGGAATCTTTGAAAGGAAACGAACTTCTTTCATTCGAACTTGGTAGGTAGATCCTCACCCAACGCAAGGGATAAGGCTCAGGCTACTAACCCCGTATTCATTCTCTTTTACTTCTTTTCTCCGATAACAAGGTCGGCGTTCACATCATATGCCGATGATTCATTAGTGGAAGTTTAACTTAATTCCGCGTCTTTAATTCCGGTTACACAACATCTCAGGTTCAGCTCCTCGGGAATTGGCGTCAGAGGCGCCTCGATCACCGAAGTTAGTATGGTTACATTGAGTAGATAGGTACACTGGCAAGGGTACGTATATAAACACAGATCATAAGACTATATACACATGTACTTATATGATTTGACTGTTGTTCTAGAGAAAAGGGGCCTATAGATATTGCAGGACTCAAATATTAATAGAGTACCTTGTGTTTTCCCAAATAAACCCCCTTCACCCCTATTACTCGTATTGGGATGAAGTCAATAAAGTAAAGAAGGCTGCTAGCAACACTCAGTCATCGAATTCAGGGGCTATGGATATCTTCGACATGTCTTCTTCTCTCTATCATTCATCCATCGTGTGGGGCAGGCAGGTTTGGGATCGTCCAGCTGTGCTAGCTGCGACCTTATTGGGTCTTTCCATAATATATATTTTCTATCAAGCCATCTGTGGACCTAAGCTTCCCAAGTTACCTGTCGTAGGTGCGAAGCCCGGCGAGTGGTTTCCATTCCAAAGGGCAAAATGGAGAAATGCCCAAAGCATGAAGGTGGCTACCGAGACTGCCTACAACGAATACAGAGACACCGCCTGTATCCTCCCGATCATGGGTGGACAGACCTTAGTTCACCTTCCTTATAACGAGTTCCAATGGCTTGTTGATCAGCCGGATTCAGATCTCGATAATTTGGCGCAGCTGATGGATGCTTTCTTGTTTGACTACACCATCATGGATCCGAAGTTGACTCACTTCCCTATCCACATCGGGCTTCTCACCGGCCAACTCACTAGGGAGATAGGCAATCTGGTCCCCGATCTCATGCTCGAAATTCAGCATGCCGTCGATAATATTTGGCCAATGGACACAGAGAATTATAGCACTATATGTGCGTATGACATGATGCTTCGTGTTACTGGTCAAGCAATCAACCATACTTTTATCGGTCGTCCACTCTGCCGCAACCCTGCCGTCCTCGACGCAGCGACGGCCTTCTCGCTGGATGTACCTATCGCTGCGACGTTGCTTCACTTCTTTCCACCTATCCTCCGCCCCTTTGTTGCCCCCATAATCACATTGCCGAACCGGATTCACACTTATCGGTTCTATAGGCTTGTACGACCTGAGGTCCGGAGGAGGCTGAAAGATTATGATGCTCGGCGCGCCGATCCCAATGGCAAGGAGGCGTCCGAGCCGGAACCGAAAGACCTGCTCCAATGGTCAATAAAACAGGCGAAGTTATCGCCGGACCCATACCACAGAAAAGTTGATACCTTGGCGGGCCGCGTTATGCTGAATAACTTCAACTCCATTCACGCGTCCTCATTCGCTGCCACCCACGCCATTCTCGACCTCGCGGCGGGAAAGCAGGAGTATATCGACGAGCTCTACGACGAGATCACTTCGGTACTCGTAGCGCACGGGGGTGAGTGGAGCAAACGAGCGCTCGCCGCCATGCCAAAGCTGGATAGTACAATGCGCGAGTCGCAGCGTCTGAACTCGCTCATTGTCACAGCGACAAACCGCATGGTTGCCAACCCCAAGGGCGTTACGACGCCATCGGGCGTCCACCTACCTCACGGAACGATGGTGTGCGCACCATCATACCCGGTGATGCATGACCCAATTATTTATCCAGAGCCCGAGACCTTTAAGCCGTTCCGGTTCGCAGAGAAGCGCAACGATCTGGCAAATGGGGGCAGCTCCTACCTTCAGCGTGCACGGCAGGCCTTGACCACGACGAGTCCTGAATTTCCGGCGTTTGGTCATGGAAGACACGCGTGTGCTGGGAGGTTCTTTGCCTCCAGCATGCTGAGGCTAATCCTAGCGTATGTTGTTCTACATTACGACTTCGAGATGCAGGAGCAGCGGGCCGAAAATGTCTGGTTTGGCTCGAATAGGATACCGCCGTTAAAAGCAACGATTAGAGTCAAGAGAAAAACAGCCATCTAAAAGGTGATAGTATATACAGTTGGTGTTGGTGTTGGTACAACGCTGTTGTATGGAACACAGTCCACATATATACTTAGGTACATATATAATAGACTCGAGGCCCAACACACACAAACTACTCTCATATTGTGTACCATGAGGTTGTATTAGTCTGCTACCCCCTCGTCTGTACAGTGGCGCTACCCGTCAAGGCTATGCTTGATAGTACGCAGATCCTCCACGGCTACTACTATTCTCTCGGTACTATCACTGCCAAACCGAGAATGACCAGGCTGCGCCTCAACAGTTTCAGGAGATGTTTTGCAAAGGTGCAAGCGCCACCATACGCCGAATCGCGTCAAGACACTCTCCGATGCTTAGCAAAACAGACGAGCTCGTCAAAATGGTCACAGAAGCCGCGCAGGGAGCTATAGAGTATGCTTAACGAGAGGTTGATTGTAATGCTTGGAGGATCACTAGCACAATCTGGAAACTCTGACGCCAGGAAAATTCACCAAGTATTTCCAGGGGCGGGCACATCAATCCTCAACAGGGTGAATTCATGAGAGATCACCTCCTCGAAAACCTTGTAGCAGTAGCCCAACAAGTTTTACAATACAATCACATTTCAGAACGTTTCTATCTCACAATTTGCACGGGTGTCACCCTCTCGAATCACTCACACATCGAGTAGTTGTCAAAGAAACTTGTAGCATTGTCAACTATTGTGAGATGATAACCTTTATGAGCTACGGTTTCAGATCGGGAGACAGTGTAGCCACGAGCTTTTCCATAGATTCCGAAGAGGCAACTTCGTATCACCTATATTAGATAGTTATTTCAAGAAACACGCTGGTATCAGCGACATACGTAGACATCCTGCCACAGTCGGAACTGAGAGACAAAGACAATATACATCGCCGAGGTTAAGGTTACTACAGGTACAAAGACCAAACCGACACGTAAATAGTCACATTAGTGAACAAATATAAAAAAAAATTCCATGTGTATTGCTTCTGGCTGAGTATTCCAATTTATGCACTCATATTACTAGTGCATCGTGATTCCTCCCCAATCCATCTGCTTATGCGATAAACCCGGTCGTTCTATCTTTTGCAGAAGTAATCGCTATCCTTCCCACGCTGTGATTTGCTGTCTGCGGTAACGGTCACCACCACCTCCGTAGTTGTAGTGATCCCTCTTAGTTCTCGGCGTAAGAGGCGGCGAAGGAGGCGGCGAACCAGGCGGAGTAGGAGGCGGAGTATTGATACGGCCAGAAACAGAAGCACGGCTCTTCTTGCTTTTTGTCTCTGTCGCCGATGCGAAAGTGACAGAGACAGAATCCGTCAGAAGCGACATCTTCATCAGCTCAATGTGCCTGTCTGGCTCTCGAGACATCTTGGCTGCTATGTCTGGCCCTCGAGACATCTGGACTGCTATGACTGGCTTCGGTAGGGTGCCGAGCGCAGCTTGTCTGCTTAGGAGGTGCAAGTATCGTCTCGTGTTGTGGTGTATAATGTGTAAGGGTTGTGAGTTCGGACGAAAGCTAAGAAGACTATATATAGTATTCTTTCTGCTTAAGGTTCTACAAATTATATCTACCTACATGATCCATTGTTGTACAGTGACTCCCTATTGTCCTCCGTCAGGGGCGTCAACTGACCTTGACTGGCTCGACCTGTAGTGTCTCATACATCAAACATCGTGCTTTGTGTATTGTGGCAAGCTTTGGTAGGCATAGGTAACGATAGTAGAACTCTAGTTCTGTCGGCGTGAGACTCATGAAAAACCTAGGATACATCATCCGATATGTAGGATAAGCTGATTAGCATACATAACGATGTTATAGCTAAACTACGAGTTACGGTACCACTATTAATCGTAGTTTTCTGACTGAAAATCTGGACTCCAACGTATCTAGCTCCAGGAAAGGCATAGGTTATATGGAGCGTATATTTTCGAGCAGTCAAAAGTCTGAGTTAATTATCTTCATCATCTAAACTTTTGAACACCAGAAATTGCTAGACACCGTAGTTTCTATTAAATCACGACGTCTCTCAGTCTTTATCCCACATTTAGTGAACCGTTATAGAACATGGGTTTAATATCTTCAATGAACGCTCTAATTCAGATGATATATCATGACCAGAAGTTTACGAGAACACAATCAAAGAATAAATAGAGCTATGAGTTTAATTAATTTTAATTAATCTAGGGAAGTGCGATGACGCGGATCATATAATCGTTTTCCGCGCGGAAACTGCTCACATCTACCTGACATCGCACACACTACACGCAATGACTATGCTAAACCCGGCTTTACCAAACTACCAGATGACAAGTTAGTCCCTATAAACATGCCAAACAACCGTGCAGTTTGGAGGATAACTGATTGTCATCATCATCGACATCAAATGTCGCAAAGAGTCACCGTTTATGACATTGTCAAAGACAAACATAGCACAGACGGGCGATTTCAACAGTTCCAGACACCGCCACCCAACTCGGCATTTCTTGTCATACCTTGCTAGGATTGCTTTGCTAGGCTATGACCCATTCCACAGTCATTAAGCTTAACGATTGATATCCTATCCAACAGCTCTCTTTGTCTCTCTAAAGGTACAGTAGCCTCTCAGAGCTGTACAAACACATTTAGAGCACAAACCAACCGCCCATGAATGTCCTCACCTCCTTCTCCCTCGGCCGTACCGATATCGCCTATCTCAGCGCCGCCTTGACTGCCGGGACCTCCTCGTCTAGGGGCAGGATATCCGGCACCGGGCCGACTGGGGTGATGGAGTGCGGGTTGATCTGGGTATGGCTCCTAGTGTAGTGATTCTTGATATGCAAGAAGTTGGTCGAGTCCTTGAACGCGGGGTGGTTCCAGTACAGATTGCGGAGCCATTTGTGCAGGTGCGGATATCCTGAGCGGATGTCACGGATATTGCATTTGAAGTGTTGAACGTAGACAGGGTCAAACCTGATAATTGTGTTGTACCTGTTTCCGACGTCAGTATCAGTCGCGAGTACTTACACATTTTGCATATGTATCTCATCGGAAAACTCGATCGTCGACCTAGGGGTGAGAAATAAGAAAATCTTACAGCCTGATATCCGTCTCTGTGATCCTGTCCCCGAAGTAATACGGCCCCTTCCCCTCAGCAAGGTGCTTCTCGGCCCGATCCAGCGCCCCGAACAGCGCCGTGACATTGCGCTCGTACGCCTCCTGGGTGGTGGCAAAGCCGCTCTTGTAGACGCCGTTGTTGATGAGGTCGTACGTCCAGTCGCCGGCCTTGTCGATCTCGGCGCGCAGGTCGCGCGGGTACAGGTCGACGTCGCGGAACTCCGGCGCCAGCTGGTCATCGAAGACGTGGCCCAGCATGCGCAAGATCTCGCTGCTCTCATTGCTGACGATGGTGCCCGTCTTCTTGTCCCAGAGCGCCGGCACCGTGAAGCGCCCGCTGTAGTTCGCGTCCGCGCTGAAGTACAGGTCCCGCAGGTGCGTGAACTTCTCGTGGCCCGGCAGCGGGTCCCGGATCACGTTCTCGCCCGCTGCGTCTTTGTCCTCGGGCGTTGGGAAGCGCCAGCCTTCATTATGACTCCTGTTAGCTGGCCTGCTAACTCCCTGGCTCCCCTGCTCCCCCTATGTCTCCCTTTTATGCTATGTGTGCTGGAGCGGAAGAGAAAATAGAACAACATAACAGAAGCGAAAGTACGTACCCTTCTCCCCCATGCGCCAGTGCACGACAGAGTACGAGATGAAGTCCTCAAGCCCCTTCAGCTTCCTCGCAACGAGGGTCCGACAAGCCTACACCCATGATACCCGATCAGTCAGCCAGCCACACCAACCAGCAGCTCCAAACATGCAACCCGACCCTACGAGGAGCAACGACAACGACAACGAAAGACAGGAGACTTACCCAAGGACACGCATAGCTAACGTAGAGATGATACCGCCCCTTCTCAGGCGGAAACCTAGCGCCGGGCTCGGCGGAGATGAAGTCGCGGAAGACGCTGCTCTGGCGCTTGAACTCGCCGCTCTTGTCGTCGGGCTTGACCCATTCCGTGATCTTTGAGGTCTACACATGATGCGCACATGTTAGTCTCATCCCTGCTAATCCTTGACGTGAATTCATGAGCATCTACTAGGTTAGGTAGGTTCCGCATTCGCTGCAGTCGTTATTTGTTGAAACAAACTGGTTGGTAAATCTCTGCTGCGTGGCTAGCTCACCAGCTGGCTCAAGGAAGCGGAGTAGAGTGAAGTGAAGCTCACCATTCTGATCTGCTGCTGCTGCTTCTTTCCTACGACGACGAATTTCGTACCTAGTATTCCCACCGTGTCTCTGCAATCGACACAAGTCCGTAGCGGGGTCCGGGCTTCAGCTCGGGAGGAGAAAGCTCTATGATTCAAACTTGCAATAATAGCACCTCTTTGACACAATCCGCTCAACAAGCCCGTCGAAGTGGAAATCGAAGTCAATGGTGATAATCCCGCGACACGAGCAAAAGGGACAAGAGCTCTAGTGTTCATGGACAAGCTCCGGAGCTAACTTAGGTAACCTAGCTAGCGGCGATGCGATGCGATGCGATGCGATGCGATGCGGGGTCTGCATGAAACATATATCGCGAATACAATTACACGCTCACGATGTTACACACCTTTCTAAATGAGCTGCTGAGGGGTTCTTGGAGTTAAGGCTCATGAACAATGGCGTGCTCGACATACAGATATATACCAGAGACCTTGGAGCTCTTTATTTCAAGGATCAATTAACGCCCGTGATCGCGAGCTTTGTCATCGCGCTTTATTAGGTGTGGATTATACTAGTATTACAGATCGTGACGTAAAGCCAAAATCTTGGTTCCACGCCCGCGGCTCGCTCTTAAGTCGCTGCAAAATGACTAATTAACCTTATATAATCTACATTTGTATATATATAGTGGAGATCATTAAGTAGCTGGGTCAATAGAACTGAGCTAATAGAGCGAATACCAATAACGTTGTTAGGAATCGAACCTAACTCGCTCTATCAGCCATACAGCTAATAGATGCAGTTCAGCGCCAACTTGGTAGATCTCGCGCTACTAACTCAACTCTATAACCAGTGACAACGCTTTTATAGCGTCTTACAGATCTTATCTATTTGCTTACCAAATGAGCTAATCAAAGACAACATAGTCATATACTATTTAACTGTATGAGCGCTGTTAGGAATCGAAACAGCTATAGTGAGTATTAAGGCGAGTTAGGTTTGGTTCCTGTTAGCGCTCTATGGTGATTCGCTTAGTTAGCTCGTCTATTAGCAATTGAAGCCAAGTATCTCATCTCAAGTAGCCAGTTGCTCAGGTACTACATCTAATACAGCGGCTGAACAAGCTACCTAAGAACTCCATAAGCCAATCACAGATTTCATAGACAATAGTAAATCACAACAACATTAGGTAGCACACAAAAGACAGATTCGGGGAAAAATGGAGGTCTATTCTACGACTATTCTTTTTTTTGCGGTGCTGAAACTTGGGAGTACCAAACGCACAGAAGAACTATTGAGTGACGGGACATGCTAACTCCATCCATCGGTCCATCCATCCATTCACCAAGGCAACTCATCTAAACCACACAAATCCTCCTCACTGGGGTTCCTTCGAGTGGCGAGTAAGTGCCCACACCGACCCTACCGTCCGACGATAAGAGCAGTAGTTGATGATGATATCCTCCCACCGACCCACCGACCGAACACATCATTCATCGTAAGTAGCGCATATCGCATTTACCTGATCTTGACCTTGATGTACGGCACCTCGACGTCCTCATCATCCAAATCCTCGGCCACCATCTCGAAGATGACCTCCTTCTGGTGCTCCGGGATCGGCTTCTTGGAGACGGTCTCGACGAGCTGGCTGAGGCGCAGCAGGTACCGCTCCTTCAGCTTCGCCGGCGGGAAGAAGCTCGCGTACAGCAGGCTGACGCCCGAGCTCAGCATGCTGATGTTCAGCCCCCGCCGCTCGAAGTCCGCCAGCAGCTCCTTCAGCGTCACGTCCGCCAGCTCGAACCGGTCCCAGATCTTGTCCAGCGTCACCTTGCCCTCGGGGCCCTTGTACTCCACCTTCGGGCTCGCGATCGGCTCGCTGAAGCCGAAGAAGGGTAGCGCCAGGTTGACGAACCCGTTCTTGTACTGCTCGATGTCTGTCTTGCCGTCGATGATCTTGTACAACTCCAGGACCACAAGGCCAGTGACCAGGGCTGTCGTGGTGGCAATGGCCGGAATGATCTTGCCGGCGATGAACTTCGTCTTGTGTCTATCAGCCTGCTCGATCTTGTAGTTCTCAGCCCGCAAGTTGCTGGCAGCAGTGATGAAGTCGATGTGGTGGTTCGTATCGTCGTCCTTCTCAAACTCCACGGGCGTCAACTTGAAGCCGGCGAGCTTGCTAGGCGCAGGTAAGCTGTCAGTAATCTTCTGCAAGTCTGCATTATCATCGAAAGCTGTGTTGTTGTTGGAATTCGGGTCCTGTCCTCATAGTTAGTTATCATCCTAAACGTTTGATTTGTTTAGCAAAACCTACAGGATCACTGTCGTTGGCCTGGATTTTGACACCTGGGTCAGGCGAGAAGTCGGGCACTATCATGTTATCGAGTACCTTGATGTAGAGTTCCTTATCAACGCCCTTAGGATTGATGTTGTAGTTGAATGCGTGTAGATTGGCAGCTGCGATGATAAAGCCAAAATGGGTGGGGTTCTTGATATCGAACTTCAGCGGATCAGGAGCTCGCTTCGGGCCAGACCAGAAGGGGGTACCGCTAGAGGAGACCGAGTCCTTCGGGAAGTTGTAGAGAAGTTGGTGGATGGCGTTATTATACTGTTTCTCGAACAACGTCCGCGCCCAGATGATGCAGTCCTCAAAGCTCAGAGGCTTATCCGTCACGAGATAGTCTCGGATAGTCTCCAAAGTGGGCTTCTCATTGCCGCCTTGCTTCAGTGTCGTCTCCAGATAGTTAGGCTGGGTCAAGTAAAGGTTGGCGGTCTCAGGAGCCTTGACGAACGAGGTCTCGAAAAGCTCGCGAGCCCATGCAATGGTGTGCTCGATCTTGTTCGGGAAACTTCTGAGTGTGCACATTGGGAATGATACCTCCGGCGGGTCTTGAGAAGATGAGTACGATTCAGTTAAATTGGGGAGAACAACTTGAGTGTTGCCTTTTGTGCCAAGGGTACCGCTCTCAAGCAGAGGCTTGTGAAAGAAGACACATCGTCTGTCGACATATGTTCTCGCCTCCACATTGTCGAGCGCATTTGTGACACCATCCAGAGATCCCCAGAATTCTTCGTTGAAGATGTGCTCGGTCTCGGGACTAACGCGATCTTTTAAGCACTCGATGTGACCGACAAGCTCTGGATTCATAGCCTGCACAGCCTTGGCGGCGCAGTCGCTCTTCATGTGACCGACATCTTTAGCTCGGAAGAGGAACTGACGATTCAGGTTGCTCTTCTCGATCGAGTCCATATCGGTAATGATGATCTTGCCCTTGGGACCCACACCTAAACCGATCATGGCCCAGTTCTTGAGCATTTCGCAACCAATAGCTCCCGCACCAACGAGGAACTGCTTAATGTTGGAAATCTTCTCCTGGTATTCCTTACCGAACACGGCGATTTGTCCATCGTATCGAGAACCGATCGGTTTGCACAGCTCCTCATTTCGTGCACAGCTAGAAGGGAGTGACTCTAGCGAGTCGAAGTAGAACCACTGCTTGATGGGGTGAAACTTGCCAGATACAGCTTTGAGGACCTCCTGCGCAGCGAGACCGCCAAACAAGGCAGCCATTGGGTTTAGGTCACCCTGAGCCTGGTAACTAAGCTCCTTGATGAGCTTCTCATCAACCTCCACTTCTAGCTTCTCCTTCTGAACGTAGGCCTTAACGGTTCCGAGAAGAACAACAGCATCCTCCTCGTTCATTGGGCGAGGTAGGCGGCCATGTGTTTGAACATAAGCATGTAGGGCCTCGAATCCTATATGTAGTTGTTGTGGTCGGTCGAATTTGGCGAAATCGGAGATGACAAACTCGGGATCTTTCATAGACTCAGATATCGTCTTGAATTCGATGACCTTGGGCATCTTCACTTGTTGATACAGACCACCTCGCTTATACTGACCAAGCCCAGAAACATCGCCAATGGAGAAGGTATACGGACCCTTGACTGTGACTTTTCTCGGCTCGGCCCCATTCAAGCCCTCCATACCCTCGACTTCTGAGAAGGAAACGTATTCTCCATCTTCAAGGCCGTGCCGTGTCTCGTCTAGGGCAGAAACAAGACCTTCTTCATCGATATCCGCTACGATGCCGCTGACAGGGTTTTCGCCGGTTGAGTCGATACAAGTAAACTTGCTGCCGAAGTCACAAAAGATAGAGCCGAAGAGGCCAAAGGTGTTGGCGATCACAACGTAGATGCCTTTCGAGTGTAAGTAGTCGCCAATAGCTTGTTGGAGGTTTTGAGGAGTGTTGGTCAGAACGACAACCTGGTACTTGTCAAACTGCGAGAGGTTGTCGGCAAGACTACTCGTTTGATGATTAGTTTTTGATTTCCGCCTACAGTCAGAATGTACAACGTACCTTGGAGAGTTGTGGAGGCTGACAGGTGTGTATGCGTTCAGCTCAGCGACGCGGGGGACGGTGACGGCATCCCGCGGCTTACCGACATCTTCGGGACGGAGGAAGAACTGTGAGGAGAGATCGGAGATAGCAACGGGCTCCGGGTCGTAAAGGGTTAAGCTCTTGACGCCAGCAAGAGCGATGTTCTTGGCGATCTCAACACCGAGACCCTTCAAACCCACGATAAGCACGTTGGATGCACCCATGCGCTTCATGGCCTCGTGTCCCAGGACGTAGAGCTGTCGGCTGTAGAGGGACTCGTCGATCTCATTGCTGCCAACGACAGAGTCGTCAACCTGGAGTCGGGTGACCAGGTCGACCTCGGAACCGGAAGCCATCTTGGTGTCCTACGGGTGATGAACAGGTATTAGTATCAACAGGAAGCGATGCGCAAGTTCGTGTATAGTCAGTGTGGTGGAGAAGCGGAGCAAGAAGTGTTGCAGCAGATATAGATGTTCGGTACAACAAGTGAATAAATAGAACATGACGCAGCAAGACACAGTAAGAGACAGCAAGAGACGGCAAGAGACGGCAATAAAGCAAGGGAGGCATCGCAAGAAGTGACACATGTAGTTGGCCTGTCTGACTGTTTACTTACGGTCATGTTTCTCTTGGGAGAGAAAGGCAGTTCTCCGTTCGAGAGTTTGCGCTTCCCCAGCTTGACGTGTTTGCTCTGTCTGAGCCTTTCTGCCTGTACCTATTTACCGATTCGTTCGAATGCGAGTGCGGGTTCGAGTGCAAGTACCAGAAGGCTGAAGAGTAGATGTGCGTATGTATGTGTGTATGTCTGTGTGTATGTCTGTGTGTATGTCTGTGTGTATGTCTGTGTGTATGTCTGTGTGTATGTCTGTGTCTGTACGTATGAGACGGGAAGATGCGGGTGGTTGCAAATGGCAGATGCGGGCACTTGAGAGGAAGCTAGGCCGACAACCCCACCACCAGGACGAGGGACAACAAGGCTGATCAGTGCGACTGGTCGCGCTGTTAGCTTGTGTACATAGACAGCTACACTAAATATGACGTAGTTGGCAGGTCACCCGTAAATAGAAGTCGTCTCTGGGATGAGAGAAAGCCAGCTTGAGTTCTACTTATGAATGAGTGCGTTGAGAACTCTGTATAGATTAAAGAACACTATGCCGATTTCCTGAAAGTGGTAGAAAGTGGACGCTGTCGCAAATTTCTGAGATGTTTCAATGTATGATGTATGTATGTACTTCTTAAATGTACTTGATTCCTCAGCTTCACATCGACGTCTACAGGCGATTTCTCAGCAAGTCACCCGCTCACTGCCACTGTCATGGAGGGGCTGTCCAGGTGGCAGGCAGCCCCATAATTCTTCATCTAATGCTTTCTATCTGTTTCTTTTGGCATCATCTCCACACAGCTCCAGTCATTCATTCATGCTCACCTAGGTTAGGTAAGTACGTTTCGACGAAAGAGAAGTATGCGACAACTAATTTCACATTCATTATATTCGAGTCTTGTTCAGTTTAAAAGATAACTACGTCTTTTTATTTCTTTTTGCTCAGTTCAGCCGTGCACAATACAATGGGAAAACACTAGTGATATGGTGTTATGCCAACCGGCAACCGCAAGAAATGAGAATGAATTGAGATACGCACTACTACCTCAAAATGTATGATAACACCTAATACAAATTCAGGCTGGTTTTGTCTTACTATGATAATACTGTAACCGTTGGTCTTACTTGGCAGTTAGAGCTTCACTACTTTGTGTCTCTTATGTTGAACCTTGTCAGGTTTGTCTTTGCTGTTTCGTAATGTTAAGTACTATCAGATTACTCATGTTCAAATCCATATTAGATGTGATGTGTAAGTCTTCATATTTGACTTTCGTATGTGCACTATGTCAAGTTTCAACAAACCGTCTTCAGTTCCAACCATTTCATTGATCGAACCCTCTTCAAGGCACCATTAAATTCCACCGGCTGAAGTCGAAGTTCGAAACTGACAAAGGCTCTCTCTCTCTCCTCTCCTCATCCAAAGTCCACCACCGTAACTGTAGCCTACTCCTCCTCACCTTCCTGTAAATTATGTACATCGAAGTTTATACGTAGTCAACCTCATGTTATGTTTCTTGCCTCCACATGAAACCCCTGAACCCCCTAATCTTCCCCCCGCCTTGTTTTCACCATTTTAGTCGGACCGTGACGGAGTCTCTCTCTTTGTTGTAAGGATCGTAAACATGCCCCGGGTATCATTTCCAATGCCACCAAAATTCATGCGCAGATGTTTCTCTCTCTAAAATGCCATCCCCGTAAACCCCAGTGTCCAAATTCATTATATGTTGTCGTAATGAGCGTAACGAGTGAGTCCGTCCGTCCGTCTGTCCATCTATCGTGTCATAAAGCAATAAAGCAATGCAAGCAGTCCCTTTTGGGGACCAAAAAACTGGGAAAATTCATCATCTAAAATCATTATGCTCGTAAAAGGATTGACGCGAATGAGAAGTAGAGGGGGGTCAAATACTAAAATCAAACATTAAACAGGGGGTTGCGCGGGGGATTCGGGTGAATCAGATGAGGAACAGTGAAGACAGCAGGGCTAAGATGAAGGAGCCAAAGCTGGACGACACATCGCGATTGAGAACTGCCCCGGCTGTCGAGACGGTCACCGGCGCTGTAGTGGCGCTGGAGCTCGTCGGGGTGCTTGTGACTGTGGCTGATGAGGTCAGCGTAAGGGAAGCGCTGCTGGTCAATGGAGACGACTCAGTTGGCAAGACAGTAGTTGAAACGGATGTCGAACTGGCAGTGCCCTCTGTAGCAGAAGCGCTGCTGCCTGGAGTAGAAGAGCTACCCTGTGAGGACGATGAAGAAGATGAAGAAGAACTACTCTGCGTACTCTGCGAAGAAGAAGTGGCCTCTGAAGAAGAAGAGAAGCTGGCTTGCGAAGAAGAAGAACTACTTTGCGAAGAAGAAGAAGAAGAGCTGCCTTGCGAAGACGAAGTGCTGCTCTGTGATGAAGTCGGACTACTCTCAATAGAAGAAGTTGTACCTTCTGAGGATGTGGAGCTGCTCGCTGCGGAAGAAGTCGTACCCTCTGATGATGTCGAACGGCTTTGCGAAAAACTGGTCGATGATGCCGTGGATGATGTCGTGCGCGATGGTGTTGAAGACGACGACGCACTTGAAGTGAGTATAACCGCACTCGTAGTAGAAGCTGCCGCTCCACCAGAAACCGTTGAGGCCACCGGTGTACTAGTGACCTCACCTGCGGCAGAAGTGCCAGTCGGTAAAACAGTGACATCTTGCGCCTCGCAGTAGTCGAGCCATTGGGCATATTGCGGTAATACATAGTCTGCCGAGGCAGCCTGCCAATCGGTCTGCTCGGCTGTACAGTTTTTACAGGAATTAATATAAAGTGTGAATTCAGAGTCAGGATCGCAAAGCGAAGGTCTCTTGCCGACGGCCTGGGCTTCTATTAGTGCATTGTTGCAGGTGTCGAAACAACTCGCAGGCAACGTTGGCGATCGTTTATTGACAGCAACGGATCGCCCAGCCACCGTAGCGTAGCCACTGGTCGAAGGCGGATATGCTGTGATGCTAGTCTGTGATTCCCAATCGCCAGTCTCAAAGGACGTCACGTAAGTGGTGGTAGAGTTTGTCACCGTACTCGTCACGAGCTCCTCCTCGAAAATACCAAAGGTTAACCCGAAAGCATTAGGATTAAGATTAAAGTAGCCGTCCACGGGATGATAATATCCTGTCTCGAAGTTTGGCCACCGTATTGGCGCCCATTGGGGCGAAGGGATACATAGACTCTGGCTTTCGCATACGTATGACTTGTCTGGCGGATTTCTCCAGACTTCACATCCAGGTGGCTTCGTTGGGGAGCAGACCGTCCCAGGTGCGCATCCCCAAGTCAAGTCTGAAGAGACATTATAAGCCACCGCATTGAAGCCGGGCGATTGGGGCGGAAGATCACAGACGCTCACGCTGGTGATCACTGATGATGCTGTCACCGTGGTTGGAGCAATGACTGTGGTTGGGGGTGCAGTTATGGTGATGGGTGACGAAGTCGTAAGAAGCTGTGTAGTTGTATAAGTAACAGTGCTGACTACTGAGTCGGTTATCGATACTTCTGAGGTTGTAGCGAAAGTCGTGGTAGAAATAAGTGTGACGTATGAGGTGGCAGGAGAAGCAGTAACTGTAGTTGGAGGAGCAGTAACCGTGGTCGGAGGAGCAGTGGCTGTGACGGTGGCTGTGGTCGGCGACACAGTTGTGAGAAGTGCTGTAGTTGTGAAAGTCGAAATGCTAGTCACTGAATCGGTGACTGAGATCTCTGAGGTCGTGACGAACGTGGTGGTGTAAATAAGGGTGATTAACGACGTGGTCTCCTCGATCGTAGTCACCGTTGCTGTATCCGTCGTTGCTGACACCGTTACTGAGATGTCAGTGGTCGTTGTAGTGTCAGTAACTGTGTCAATCACCGTCTCCAAGGTACTCGTTGTGAAAGTCGAAACACTAGTATAAGTCGATGTTGAGTATTCAGTTGTGACCACAGTATGATCAGATGTATATGTAACTGGGATCTCAGTCGTAGATATATAAGTTGCAGTCGTAACCGTAGGAACCAGTCTGGTGTATGTAGTGGTCACAATGTCAGTCGTTGTGACCTCTTCCGTGGCTGTAGTCGTCACTGGTTGTGTGGTCGTGTACGTAGTAGTTTCCGTCGCGGTGATCCACTTAGTAGTCCACAGACACGTAGTATCCCAGGTTGTTGTCGGGCATCCACATTCTACTTGAGTACGAACACATACTGAGACCGTTGTTGGATATGACTTGCGCTTAATTAGTACTCAGAATCTTGGAGTGAGGCATAATTTATAACCTACTTTAGTGATAAAGTCCGTTTTAGTATGGATCTTGATTACTGTTGGCCCTTCATCAGTTATAGTCACTGGCTCTGTTACTGTATCCTCGTCCGTCAATGTATACGTATAGCTGAAAGTCGCAAAGACGGTTGTAACGCCGCTTCATTATGTGTTAGCTTAGAAGCTCAAAGTTAAACTTGCCTCACTTACTAAACCGTCGCCGTCTCAGTCTCGGTCTCGGTGACTGTGCTTGGCGAACACACGGGATAACTAGCAGGATAACTAGCGAAAATAGGGTTGGTAGGGTAAAGAGGGTATGATTCTTGTGCCTTCGCGAGTGAGGTTGCGACAAAGGCCGAAAAGACCCCGACGCGTTGTATCAAAACCATTGCGACCCAACTATAGCTTCGAAATAGCTTCCGTAAATACCACAAGATGCTGGATGGCCAAAAGTTCAACGAGTGTCTTCGTGTATTGACCGACCGTCCGTAACGAGCGAACCTTATAACAAGTGTGGCAGCAAGCTGGAGTAGACAACGACCGACTAGACTATGCAGAGCTCCAAGCTCTTATGTATATATATATAAGTGGAGCGAAAGTTCACCAGGCAAAGCGAGGCTTGAGATTTCTTTCAGCTAGAAACTCCGACAGCCAATTGGATAGTGATTGCTTGACGGGATCATTCGAAGGATTTTGTCATATAGGGCGGCTTTTACGGAAATTCGTCAGCCGGGCAACAGCAGCTATCAAGACCTTGCTAGTTGAGTTTCGATGGAGTCGTCCCAAATATCCGTACGGAGAGCCACCAACAGCCAACCTACACAGAGCGAGAGAAAATACAGTGTGGAAGGAGCAAAATTCCGGAGAGAAAGCTAGATAGCTCAGGAACAGGGACGGCAGGTGAATACATAGCAAGGCTGAAGGCCACAGCGAGCCAAGACAACATTGACAACACGAGCAATCATAATCGACAGGTACCAAGTAAGGTTGCAGTCCGAGTACAGCACATGTCCCAGTTTGCATGACATTAGTATCCATGAAAGTACGTGTAACCAGGAATCCCTGCGAGGAAGAAATCTGCTAGTTCCTCCAGTGACATCCCCGGAATAGAGGTGCATGGTGGATGGTGACCACGTACATCGACGTGAGCAGCACAAGTCCGGTCCGCTTTGCTTCTTCATCTCCGCCCAAGCGGTTAAGAAAGTCCGATATTCACCAGGCCAAAGAGCGTGCCCGGACCGCGCGGGCAGTGCAGACCTCGAATCCAGTATACTACCAACATCAGGTCGAAATTGCAAGGTGACAATGCCAATTATAAACTAATAACGTCTTCTTGTTGGAAGAGCGATCATGAGCACTTGCAGTAAGCTGAACAGCAACCATGACTAGCCCGATATGCATGCAGAGTGAGAAAATAAAAAACAATAGCCTAGGATGGGAGGCTCTTCGTCACCAACAAGAGGAGCCGCGCTCTCCAGACTGCTACCAGCCAGGGGTCCAACCGAAGAGAATGCTACGGTACTTGTCAGTCACATCGACGAACTGTTGGCTACAGTCTGGGTCTCGGTATACGACAGCGGGGTATGTAGTATGTTCGATCGTACATGCGTACATATAACATACTCACAGCCTTCCATCGGAGCTATAGCCAAGGCCGAGAGAATGCATGCGCGGCGGGTCACTCTATTGAAGCTTAGATGGAAAAAGCAAGGGCAAATGGAAGATGAGTGGCCGGAGCTACAGCTCAACGTGCCTAGACCAAGTCCAGTATTGCTCTTCTAGAACTAGTGGCAATGCGGCTAGGTGGCGCGGGATGTATGTATAGGCAGAGCAGCTAAGGTTATCGTCAGTCAGGGCTGTCAGGTAAGATCATAACATTTCGATACCTAGCCAGAGGTTTACGAGGATATGCGCTCTTACTGCCGGAAGAAGACCGACCTGAACAGCAAGCCAATAATAATGCGATCCTGTCGTACCTAGATACGAGGCGAGTTCAGACGATGAGATTTCCATGACGACTGAGATGTTTGGTGATACAATTTAATACACTCAGACCACGGCCTAGACACCCGGCCAGGTTACACATTCCAGAATAGTCTGACATGCTTTTTCGGCACAGTTGCGGCCAGCTCCTCCTAGAACATACAAGACCATGATCCATACAGAAAGATACGTTTATAAGTTAGAGACCATAAAAGTAGGTATAGGTAGTGTAACTTGTTCGTATGGGCTTCACCTGCAGCGCAGGAACCGCAGTTCTAAGAACGTAGAAGTAACCCAAATCGACTTGTGCTATGTATGACAATAGCGGGTTATGAGCTCACACGTACAGTTTATGTTTACCATCGCCAGGGTTAGCCGGGATGAATATGTCGAGATGTTGGTGATGGCTGGAATTATCCCGGTCGAGTGGGAGGTGCCCGACTTTGCTGCAGCCCATGAGCGGGGTAGCTTGTCTGCTCCGTACATGTAGTGAGGTTGTTACACTAACCCAGCTAGAAAACAGTCCCAGTTGAGGTCAACCGTCCCGCATGGGTCAAATGTATGTAAGCTTATGTGAGTGATTGGGTGAAGTCTTGGATCGATAACGAATGGTCGACAGGCTGATGAGGTGATCTAATGATGGAAGCGGTAAAAATAGATGCGGAAAGGGCTTAGCGTTGTATTACAGCATCAGCCACTAACCCTTTTGAGCCATACATGTATACCAGCAGCCGATATAAGGTAGTGTCCGAGTTGCTGTCTAAGAGTTCATTAGACAGAGCCAACAGAGGACCCATAACGGAAGCTACCTTAACCTAAGCACGTAGTACAAGCAAATTACACACATATGTACATATATACACACTTAATAAGACTACTAGGACAAGTAGGAGGAGCCATGTTCCCATCTATTACCTTATAGTAGGGACATGTATCTCTGCCTTACCTATCCAGATATTGAAAACATTTATTATTAGGTAGTCCTTACATAGTACATAAGGTAAGATAGGCTGATAGGTAGGACACAGATATTCGATGCCTCGGGCACCTCGACCACCCCACATCGGCTTCGGGGACAGCGGGATTTCTTGCCAGAGTTGGAGCAGTGGTTCCAGCGCCCCGGAATACCTGACAATACCCTCCATTCCCTCTTCAAACTCGCCCTCAGCCGTTCCTCTGCTGAGCCTAGGTAGTCGGTTTATACTGGTAGGTATACAATTCGAAACTTCATAATCGTCTCCTGACTTATGCTGTGGCCCTATCGTGCTACTAGGTAAAACACTCGAAACGAGGCCGATCTATTGATTGCCTGTAGTATCACAGTATCCGAGTATGTGCACCAGCTAGGTAATGTGGTGAGACTTCTCATCAGCGGCTCCCCGCCTTTCGACTGATGATTCCATACTATTACCTAGTTGCAACCTCACACAGCCGCCGACTCGATGTTCTCACCTGCACCAACAGAACTATGTAACAGCAGTCCCACCCACCATCATGCTTACTTACCATCGAACCATCTAAAGCAGCTGCAGCAACATTGCTATGGAGCCAATGAAGATGACTGAAAATCTTCTCACAGGGGAGTTGACTCTCACTATTCCAATGAAAAGAGAATGTCTTACAAGGATGTCTTCGTACGTGTCAACCGTGTGTATCTTAATCTAGACGTGTGTCTGCATTGGGGCTTTTGCCCTTGCGACCTTGTCACGATCAAAGCCGCCCGATTGCTTGCTGACTCTTGTCAAGTCCACAGCTTCGATGCCTGCCGCTGCATTACCAAGCCGACGTTTCCCCCTAGGTTCGGTCTACTTACCGAATATTCATAGCCAGGCTTTAGCCAACACATCCTATACGCTGGCTTCGCCATACGGTACTTTCTCTACTGTATAGTGTATAGTCCGTGCAAGTACATGTTCGTATTCAAATAAACCCTTGGGTAGATATTGAATTGCTTTCCATGGTACCTGCAAATGCAAACTGCAAACCCCTCGTCTATATCGTTGTTATATGTAGTCGGCTGATGAGGCTGAGCTCCATCAGCCTAGGAATATTATGACCATGGGTTATAAGCTCTAGGTTATTGATCTCAGCTGAACTAAGACGTCTTCGAAAGGCCCTTCGGGAAGACATGTGAGTGTGGGTGAGTCTCACCCGCAGTTCCTTCTTTGAGCTACTGTCTACCTAGATCTGCGTCCAAGGGGCGAAAACTCGATCTCTTTGTCTCTCTTCGAGCCATCTATCTAAACTAACTTGCAGCGATCAGCGTCCGGAACATATCGTAGTATTGTAGACTCCAACTCGAGAACTGTTCTCATTGTCCGCTGTCACTTGACTCGCTAAATATCGACGGGCCATTGCGAACCCGAATGGTCTTGAGATTCCCTTGTCCTCGCCCACAGCCTGCCGTCTTAGATGCGGGGCCGCCGTGTAAGCCTCTTCTTTCTTCGTCCTTCCCAACAAAGGCTGCTTTTCTAGGATTTCCAAATCCGTCTCGTGCTCTTCTTACAGCCTTTGACTACTCTGCTCGTGGGTTTCTTGGCGTGAGTATTCTGTCAAATCGGAAGCTAGAAGCAAGCCCGTCATTGATTATTCATTCCAAATACTCTCGCGACTATCTTTGTCATCGTAACTTTGCCTCAAGCCGGTGGGCCGGGGGACTACCCTTGCGAATACAATCCCCGTAGATGAAATGAGCCTCATCTGTCTGCTCAGTTCATCTTTCCCTAAACTAATCTCTGTGGCCGTATCTTGTAGTCGGCGTACACAGCGACTAAAACTTCACGATGTATTGGTCAAGGATAGCGTGGCTAGCATTTACGGCTGGGTTTGCTTCATTTGCCAATAGTCAAGAGTCAGGATGGCAGGAAAATCAAGTCAATGCAACCATGTGCGGGTGGAAGGCCCTTCGGTGTAAGCTGATTCGTGATGGCTATACCATCACCTCAATTTTTCAGCCCAGCATATCGATAGGCACTAACATCGAGATAGCGGCCACACTTAAGGATACCGTCTATATGGATGGCGGATTCCTATCTTGGGTCCCAGGCATGGCCGATGGGACGTATGGGGCTCCGACTCAAGACAGTAAGTTACAGGAACACGTTCCAATCTCGCATATCCCTAACAATTCATCATAGACAACGTCCTGGGCCTGATTTACACACTCAACTTTAGTACTCCATTTAACTCAAGCACGAACTTCAGCTCTATACTAGGCACGTTATCCAAGGCTCCCAACGGTGGTGCCGCCAACAACTTTGCGCCCAATTATTACGATGGAGCGTTGCTCGCTAATAACGACGAGTTCTTTCTCTTCGGCGGTCTACTGGTAAAAAGCGCTGCCTACTCTGCCCCGGATTCCCAGGAGGTGCTTGCGTACCAGGTCGAACGATACGGAGCCGCTGACAACGATGGTTTCCATCCGGGTTTCGTAAACGATCAGCTACCAGATGACCTGACTCGATATATCACATACGGGGGCGCCGTCAGCGCTCCATCCGAAAATAAGGCTTGGTATTTCGGTGGGTACCGATCGCCAACTTGGGGTCCCATATTCCACCCATCAGTGAACACCTCCATCAACCCGACCAATGTCTCTAACAGCTTCATCACGCTTGATATGGCTAGCCAGACTCAAGAGAAGTGGACAAACGTGACTCTCCCAGATGGCATCGAAAGTCGCGCGAATCCCTCGGTGGTCTGGGTTCCCGTCAGCGAGCAAGGTATTCTAGTCGTACTAGGCGGTGTCTCTTATCCACAGTACAACAACGCAGCACAAGAGTCTCAAAACGAGGCTCAAAGCGTAAGTCCAACTTAATCTAAGTCATGGAGCCTTTGAAGTTGACTGTATAATAGAAAAAAGACAGCCCAAACTATATGGTGGATATCGACGTCTACGATGTCGCGAGTGGCAAATGGTATCAGCAACCGACCACTGGTGGCCCGGGTCAACTTACGCAGGGCTGTGCTGTAGTAGCTGCAGCCCAGGATTACTCAAGTTATAACATCTATTACTATGGAGGTTTCAACGGGCTAGATGATAAACAGGACTTCAACGATGATGTATGGATTCTTTCGCTCCCATCCTTTATGTGGATGAAGGTTTCCTCTGGCAACGCGAAACACGCGCGTGCAGGGCATCAGTGCGTGGTGCCTTACCCGGATCAAATGATAAGCATTGGGGGCTATAAGCCTGAGAATGGCGGCACCATCAGTTGCCTCGATGGTAATAGTGCGATGTTCGAGGTCTTCAACCTCACCTCCGGCGAGTGGATGGAGTCCTACGACCCGGACAACTGGAACAACTATGGCGTGCCCGAAATGATCCACCTCATGATCGGAGGTGGCTACAGCGGCGGTGCCACTTCCACCGTCCCGGACCCCACGGGCTGGGCCACACCAGAACTCGCCCATGTATTCGCCACCCCCTACGCCACATCCAAGATAACGACCTTCTACCCATACAGCTCCGAGGGTCCCGGAAACGGCACCCGGGGCGAATACAAGGGCAACGGCGGAGGCGGCCTGGCTTCCTGGGTCGCTCCCGTGCTAGGCGTGGTTCTCGGCCTCGTGTTCATTACGGCCATCGGAATCGCCATTCTCCTGTACAGGAGACGCAAGCTCCTGAAGAAACGCAGGAACGACCCCTCGGTCGACGAAAACGGCAACCGGATCACATCCTGGCTTAACGGCCAAACCAACGACGGCAAGGCACCGACGGTCACCAGCGAAGACACGCCCACGAATCATGGTGACGACATGGAGAGCCGTGGCGTTACGCCGCTGCGTTCGCCAGGCCACAAGCCGGAAATGAGCATGGTGCATCCGTACGAGATGGCCGACACACCTCTATTTGAAATGCATGGTAAGTCCCAGCACATCCATACCCAACAAAGTTTTAATCATAGGAATACATCCACTAACTCTTCTCCCCAGACACCTCGCATCCCGCCGAACTAGACAACACGGGCCTGACACCCATAGACGTGATCAACAAGCACACGCACTTCGGCTCGGTCCCGCACACGCCGCACACGCCGCACTCCGTCTCGCCGCCTGTGCCGTCTTCCTTCCTCGCCAGCACGGTCTCGCGCGACCACGCCTCAAGTATCCACTCGCAGCAGCAGCAGCAGCATCAGCACAGCCGTCTTTCGTCCCCATCGCCACCGGAGCACGAGCAACCGCAATACGAGCGCCCGGACTCTCCCGCGCTAGGCTTGGACGGCCCCGCCCCGGCTCCGGCTCCGGCTCCCGCCCCGGGTTCCCATGACATCGCGCCCCACGGCCACGACACCACGGACCCCATTTCCCACGGCGCAGCAGCGGATTCCCGCCCCCACGTCATCAGCGGCGTGAGCAGCCTCACCGAGCGCGAGGCCTCGCACCTGCGCCAGATCAGCAACTCTACGGTGAATTCGGCCGCTGGCAACAACCACAGCAGCAACGGCGGCGGGGTGGTGGATGACGGCAGCAATAGCCGGCCGCACACGCCGACGCCCTTCTTCTCGCCGCTGGGGAGTCCGTCCTTCGAGGCCGCGATGCCGGTGAGTCCGCCGCTGGACCACGAGACGCTGGACTTCGGCCCCGGCCCGCACGTGCAGGGGCTCGGGCTCGGGCTCGGGCTCGGACACGGGCGGACGCTGACGAGTGGGAGTGCGGGGAGTGGTGCTAGTGGAACGGGTGGAGGGGCTCCGAGTAGTCCGCTGAGGAGAAGCGTGTTTCGCGAGAGCGCGGATGATCTGGGGGAGCATCATCGGGATTGAGGATGATATTGTTGTGACGATGAGAAAGGGGCAGGGGGTCAGGAGTTTTATAGGCGAAAGGTTGCTTTTAATATATATACGAAGGGTGTGGCAGGAGAGCTTCATTTCTATGAGAGGAGGAAGCAAGCAAGTTATGATTCAACGATATCAGTCAGCTGCCCGAGTTAGCGGGGTGAGATATACCACGGGGGAGGGGAGTTTCTTAGGGTTGGCTTTGCTTCGCATTGAAAAGGGGATGATGATGGGGCAAACAAGCGAGCAAGGGAAAGGGGGTCGGTCTCGGACATTTTCTCATAAAGGAGTAGTTCAGAACTGTATTTTCCCGTATATACCACACCTTACCTAGACAGGGGCATCATATTGGATACGTCTGTCTATCTGATTAAACGTACTGTAGCAAGCACACGTGCTTGTGTATAGAAGCTATAAAATTTTCTATATACTATTGAAGAACAATTGTTGATTGACAAGAGTTGACCGTGATCAGTATATGTGTCTGTCGACTACATGGCTTCATCATATATATATATATGATCTTAACATTTCTAGGAGACTACGTAAAGATGAGACAATTGGCAAGCATTTAAGGCTCGGTCATGTCAAAATGTCACCGATCCTATTCAAACGTATCTCCGTATTATGAATATATTGTCTAAGCTTGAAAATCTGCCTAAACCTTTATAATCAAAGGGGTATCTCAGATTCCGTATCTACAAGCAATTCCTTTGATTTTCCATCAAGTATTTTACAAAAGGCCGCGAAGATTCTGTCTGAGCAGCTTCATCGCAGGATATCCCTGACACACATGTCCAAACAAAACAGCTTGTGGCTCCTAAGTTGCCCGTTTCCCTGCAATGATTCGAGAGCGAAGGTACCGTGTAGCAATTCTAGGGCGGAGAATAGAGCACTAGCCCTTCTTGCGTCCTGCCTTGCTTCGGCCTCGTCCACGGCCTCTCTTTCTGGCCGTGTTTCCTCTGGTAGATCTAGTTGCGGGGGCATCGGTCTCCTCGTGGTCGCCCTCTTCCTCGTCTCCCTCATCATCGTCATCGTCTCCGTCTCCGTCACCTTCACCATCACCATCTTCGGCTTCGCCGTCTCCATCCTCGCCCTCCTCATCAGCCTCCGGCTCAACGCTTTCCACCTTGGCCTTCGCCGCAGCTCGCTTCTGGCTCCGGGCACCTCTCGCGGTCCTGGTCACCGGGCTACTGGTTACGGGGGTCTCTTGATCGGTGTCCTCAACAGTGCTAGATCTTCTCGTCTTAGCTGTGCTGCTGCCAGCAACGCTCGACGCGTCCGCGGCAGTCGTCGTGGTACCCCGCTTTCGCTTCCTACTGGTACCCGCACCCGTCACGGAGGATGCATGCGCATCAGTTTCCTGGTCCCCGGCGGGTGAGGTGGCCTCTTCGCCCGGCTCGGCCATGGCTCTCGCCCACATCAGGTCGTGGAAGTCATCAGGAGGGAGATCGAAGCTGTCGTACTTCTTCTCGGGCGACTCGTCCTGGTCCTGCCCCTTGACGTAGTCGAAGGAGTTGTCGCGCTCGTTGATGGCGTCCATGTTGTAGAACTTGCCCAGCTGCGTCCAGATCCAGGGGATGCGCGTGTGCGTCTCGACGTCGGGATCGAAGCCGTGGTTCCGCAGGTGTTCGGAAATGGCGATCATGCGGAAGTGCTTGTGGATGCCTTGATATCATTGCTGTGTTAGAGTGACTGCGCGCTGAAGAGATCGTGTGTTGCTAGTGACGTACCAGAGGGTTTCCATCTGATGATGGCCTTGAATAGAGATGCTGTCTGATCGTCTGTCCAGAGGTCATTGAGGATTTCGGACGCAGGTGGCTGGCTGGGCCTAGAAGCTGTAGGTGTATCGGCAGCTCGAGGAGTGTCGGATGCTTGCGGCGTATCAACATCCATTGAGTCATCGTCGCGCAAAGGCGTTGACGACGCCTTCGGTGTAGAGACCTCAGCCAAGTTGGCCTTGGACTTTCGTTTCGGGGGCATACTGATGCTCAAGATGATGCTTGGATAGTAATTGATACAATATCGACGATTGTCAATACCTTAAACTACTTTGTAGCATATGCCATGAAGAAGTCGGACGAATTGAATGCTGTTGAAAAAAAATGTGATGTGGATGATTTAAAGCTACCTGACATTTATTAAGCTTCGTTGAGCTAGAGGTGAATGTACATAGCTCTGAATGTACATAGCTCTGAATGTACATAGCTCTGAATGTACATAGCTCTGAATGTACATAGCTCTGAATGTACATAGCTCATCAGGGTCCCTGCAACCTTGACGGCATTGGATTTTAGTGAACTGCAGTTGTTGGTCGATCTGTGGCTTAGCAAGATCGCGGGGCATATGTGGCTTCACTATGTACCTCAGGTACCTACCAATCAGCCAATTAATTCACTGGTGTGGCGTCTCCGTAAATCACACGCGTTTATATGCATCTTAACCTCTAACCTTCCTATTCGCTATCACCATCACTCCAAGTCTTTATACTCATGTGTCTGATTCATGTACGTGGACCTCATAAGTCTGGAGATGCTCTTTAAAATGGACTTCAAATGAAGTCCCTAACCAATATTATCGAGTCATCACAATGCCAGACGATGACCATGCGGATGTCTTTGCCTTTCCGGACTTTGGTCTATACTCAAAATTCCCAAGTCCACCAGCCAACAAGGACAACCAATTTTTCAACCTAGACCTGGCAGATCCAGGGCAACCAGACAAAGATGCAATCAACGTTAAGCCTGCCAGTGCAGATGTCAATGGTTTCTTCAAGATACCTGATCTCCTGATCCCTGCTGATCTCAATGGGG
Source organism: Whalleya microplaca (assembly GCA_022497155.1). Classification (NCBI taxonomy): domain Eukaryota; kingdom Fungi; phylum Ascomycota; class Sordariomycetes; order Xylariales; family Xylariaceae; genus Whalleya; species Whalleya microplaca. The sequence goes on along the minus strand of MU385715.1, from coordinate 1,085,499 downwards.
CAAACGGGACAGGACAAGAGGGTGCTCCTGTTCCCGAACCACTTCATGATGTTGAACTACCTGACCTCGACATCTTTGACGATGCGTGGTTCAGAAAGGATGAGCCACCAGCTGCCGAGGCCGAGTATAAGACCTGGGATGTCTTCTTGATGCCAGATATTCCTCAAGCTACTCCGCTATTCATCACCGAAGCTAGCTCAGAGGTCTACGACGCTACTATTGTCCAAACCGAGGATCCTCTTCATATTGGAGACACAGATAGCAACGTTGTGCAGAGCAACCCGTATGTCACAGCACTCCTTGCGCTTGCGTTGGGTAGAGGCTCCGTCTTCTTCGTCTGGGACGAAAAGAAGGCCTGCTTTGTCCCCGATCTTGACAGGATGAGGATTTCCGGGTACTCAACCGATGTGCTCCAGGGCATCCAGAAGCAATGTCTAGAATGCGGGACTACGACTCGTTTTCTCTCGGCTTATGTGCAGGTCACATTCAAACTACATCCAAGTGCAGTTAGGGTCGCGCTTGCGAAAGCTATTGATGTTATCCTGCTGGCTATCCAGACAAACCTGGGAGAGAGGGCAAGACAAGTACGGTCTCTCCTACAGCTACAAGCGCTGGTGCAACCGATTCAAGTTGTCCTAGCGTATTTCAAATCTCTAATCAACAGAGTATCACGAAGCAAGACCGACGAGCAAATGCTGTCTCTCGTATTCGAGGAGACGCAGGCTATGGAGCATGGCAATTTGCTTTTAAGCGAGGTTATGCAAGAAGTATTGTCGCGAGTCACTCAGCCCTGGGCCAATTTTGCCGAGACATGGATCGGGACCAAAGCTGAAGAAGGTATCCCCTTGACCAAAGAAGAACCAGGCAACAGCTTCGTCAAAGTCGAAAATATCGCCATCATGGACGATTTTGGGTTCGAGACGGAGGAGCCTGACTATGTGCTCGATGCAGGCCGAATGCCCAATTTTGTCCCCAACGAAGTTGCTTCGGTCATGTTCGAAACGGGCAAAACGTTACGGCTCCTGCGCAGCCATCATCCAGAGCATCCACTTTGTCAGATGGGACTTGCCGTGTCAAGTCAGCCTCCCATTCTCCGGTGGAAATTTGACTGGGAGACCATTGGGCGTTTCCAAGAAGAGGTGGAAGATTACGAACAGCGCCTGTCAACCAATATTCAACATTGGATGACGACACAAACCCCAGCTTCTCGGACAATGCATCCTAGTACTATAATACCGAGCGAGAGTCACGGCTTGCAGTTCTTCGGGCAGGAGGAAGCCCAGCTCGAGGGACGGTTGTTAGCGTCGATCCAGGCTCTGAATCAACCACCGACCACTACTAGCGAAGAAGATAGCTTATCAAGGTTGCTACGTGCCCGACTGTTCGAGGAGAAGGGCTTCAACGTGTTGCAGACGGTTTCTAACTTCTCTCCGCATTGGTCGTTGATACCACTGCACTCTTTCGGGCCACTAGTTGCCGCCCAGGCGCGGATAGTCAATCTGGAGTACATGAAGCTCCTCTTCAAGGAGCATAAGCTCCGCGACCATCTTCTCCTGCAGAAGCAATTTCACCTTCTAGGAAACGGCGTCTTTTGCAGTCGCCTCGCCCATGCCTTGTTCGACCCGGACCTTGATACTGCTGAACGAAAAGCAGGCGTTGCTCTAAATGGTGGTACCATGGGGCTCCGGCTGAGCGGGAGAGACAGTTGGCCGCCAGCTAGCTCGGAGCTTCGACTGGCTCTGATGGGCGTTCTTACCGAAAGCTACCTGCCAGCATCATCGGAGACGACTCAGCCTACAGCAGAGGGCCGAGACATGCCCGGGGATATCAGTTTTGCTGTACGAGACCTCTCGGAGAAGGAGATTGACAAATGCTTGGATCCAGGCTCATTAGAGGCGTTGGACTTCCTACGGCTTTCATATAAGCCGCCCGCGCCCCTCTCACCCATCTTTCCTCCGGTTGTTCTGGTGAAGTACGACAAGATATTCAAGTTGCTGCTCCGTGTACTGCGCATGCTCTATGTTACGGAACAGCTATTTCGAGATACGGCTGCGATGGCCATGAGATGGGATAGCGTCGACAATGTGGTATTCCGATTCCGGTTTGAAGCCCAACATTTCGTCGCCAGCATCAGTACCTACTTCTTTGATACGGGCATCGAATTGCCGTGGCGGAGATTCGAAGCGTGGCTTGAAGGGATAAAGGCAGGTCTTACGCAAGACAGGTTTGAGCACAAAGAAGCGAGGGTCCTTAGCCCCGACGAGCTGCGTGAGGAACACGAGCGGATGCTGGATCATATCATGCACTCACTGTTGCTACGGAAGCGGCAGCAAGCCGTGTTGAAGTTGCTTGATGAGATATTCACACTGATACTCAAGTTCTCGAAGATCGCTCGCCTGCAGGCATCGGGTAAAGCGGACCAGGACGTCTCGTGTCAGGGGCTTTACGATCGCTTCAGAAAGAAGGTTGAAGTCTTCATAACGGTGTGTCGTGGCGTGAGCGAAAAGGGGGGCTTCGCGGGCAAGCCGATGCAGAACGATTGGATGGTTGACAACGGAAGACATGGTGACAGCGGCAAGGAGGAGAATACCATGGATAGGCTTTTGATGAAGCTCGATATGTCGGGCTACTATGCTCACTCAAGGGCTTGATTATGAAATTTACATAAAGATACCCAGAAATCAAATGATTAATTGCTTTCGCTATTCTATACATGTATACACTGCCACTCGTTGAATAATAATATTATTCCTAAGGTTAAAGGGGGAGGGGAAGCTCAATATTGCCCCTTAAATTGACCCCGCATCGTGTCAGGAACGCGCCCAGTCTTAAGACCCCGCTACCCAATGCGGTAAATTGTTTCCTTCGACACCAACTCAATATCCTTCCACCCTCCAATCCACATACCATTGCGACAATGTCTCGGCCTGGACCATCTTCAGGGAGGAACCTCACGCTGACGGAGGAGCTGGAGAAACTCGAACAGTCCATTACTCTTACTCTACAAGGTACATTTGGTAACGTACAATCCACCGCCAGTCCTCAACGGAGGCTAATCTTCTTCAACTACAGAAATCGACCACAACTTCAGCAAGGCGCACCGGATCGTCACATCGAGCATTCTACCCCTAGTCGAGCAGTATGGCGAGCATTCCAAAGCCGTATGGGAAGCTTCGAAGGTCTGTCTGCCCTGCTATACATATACCCTTAACCTAGCTCGCTACGGAAGAAACAAAGCTGACTTGAACTGTGTTCAAGTTCTGGAAACAATTCTTCGAAGCATCCGCGAACGTCTCCCTTTCGGGCTACGAGGAACTCGCAGGCGAAGACGACGAGACCACAACGGCCGAGGAGACAGCCCTAGACGACACGACATCGGACTACAACAACGACAACACCATACAAGCCGACGACACAACGGGCGAGCACACCGGCTTCCAGGACCTGCAGCAGCAACAGGCACAGGCGCGCGCCGACGACTCGCTCCTCGACGACGACGCCGAGATGACGGGCAGCACGCCGCGGCCGCCCAACACCAAGTCGCTGAAGCTGCCGCCGCCGCAGTTCGCCGACTTCGGCTCGCCCTACGAGAAGCTGCGGCGCGAGCTCAAGGGCGAGAACGCCATCTATAAGGACGATGAGCGCGACCCCGACGACGACACCATGGAGCTGCCGCCCACCCGCCACCGCGACCACCAGACCACCGTGCGCCTGCCCGACATGTCCATGACGCCGCGCTCGTCGTCGCTGCTGCTCGAGGAGCCGACGCTGCAGCTGGGCGGGCTCCATCTGGCACAGGCACAGGCACAGGGGCAGTCCGCTGCCCACGGAAAACAGCAGCCGAACAAGGACCTGCTGCTCCACCGCGTGCTCGACAAGAACTACCGCCTGCAGGCGACGCCGCACAAGAACGCGCCGGTGGCGCCCGGGTTCCGCGGGCGCTCGCCCGAGAAGAAAGCCATCGCTGGCGACGACGAGGAAGACCGCACGCGCCGCGCCCTGTGGGCCGACAGCCCCCAGAGCTCGCCCGAGATGGCGGTGCCGAAGCTGCGCAGCGACCTGTACATGTCACCCGTGCGGCTGCCTCGGGGGCGCAGCGGCGGCGGCGGGCCGCGGACGCCGGGCGTGAGCGTGCAGACGCCGACGACGGCGCGGAAGAAGACGCGCGATATCTTTGCCGAGGCGCGCGAGAAGGGCAAGGGCAAGGGCAAGGAGAGGGATGAGATCAGGTGGGAGAGCGATGAGGAGGGGGAGGACGAGGATACGGCGATGTTTGGGGGTATGAGTCCGCCGAAGACGATTCAGTTCGCGCTGCCGCCGAGTAAACTTATGCAGACGCCTGGTAAGATATTTTTACCTATCTTTTTCCTTTTCTTTTGGCTATCCCGCCTGTTTTGGGATTTCTGGGGTCGGTCAATGGATCTACGAATACTAACGATGTCATCTACAGCCCGGGAAGCAAGTAAGCGCATCGTGGACGACATCCTGATCACGGCCGGCGCCGGCCCGGAGACGTCGTCCGAGTACAGCCCCACGATGGTCAAGATGAACCAAGATATCCTGGACGACACGTTCTAGGGTCGGTTACATATCATCATTGTTGTTGTCTTGTCAGACGAAGAACGATAGATTGGTAACTGCTAAGCGGCTACTGTGTACACACCCATTTTGGTATGTAGTAGCGCACAGGAGAAAGAACGTGTACATGTTACCTATGTCCTCAGTAGACGTAGACGGGCAAACGCAAGCAATCAAGATACCCCCAATTACTCTACTTCCTGCGGAAATCCCATGTCCTGATTCTCCTTCCTGTGCCACTCATTAATTCATTCGTTCATAAACTCATTCGTTCATTCCTCGAGCCCGAAACCCGGAAACCCGGAAACCTTCCTCCTCCCTCAATTGTACCCGGAGCGGCCTGCCACCCCGGCAGGCCCCGGCCCCTCCGGGTCTGCACTTAGCGAAGCCATGGTTGCGATGTTGGTGCGCACGCGAGTGGACAATCGAACGGACTGTTCGATCGACCGGCGAGCGCGGATTAGATTATTTCGATATTAGGTGCTTTCGTCCCGTCGACCTAGCGGAGGTCGCTCTACTCCATCACGTAACACATATTCTGGTATTCCGCCGTCCGTCCGTCCGTCCCACCGCCGTAGGGAGAGATAGAAATGCATGGCGATGTACCCTACTAGACACTCGCGGCCTAGCTAATTACTGCGACGACTATCGCCCACGAGAGAAGGGTTAGACACGGATCGATCCGGCACTGATGCAGGGGAATCAAATCAAAGGCCCATCCTCACTTGGTTGCGCAGCGCCTGCCGCTGCAGCTGCTCGCGCTGCTCGTCCTCGGGCGTCTTCTTTTCCGTAGACGCGGAGTCGGAGGCGGAGTCGGGTTTTGAGTCCTTGCTGCTGCTGCTGCTGCTGCTGCTGCTCTTGCGGCCCTTTAGGAGCGCGCGCGTGCTGCTGAAGGTGCTGCTCGAGAGGACGGAGGCGGAGTCGGAGCTGGATTTCTTCGGGCTCGTGCTTGTGCTCTGGCTCGCGGTTGAGGTGTCTTGCTGTTGCTGCGCCCTCTCGCCCAAGATGATCGAGCCCAGGAGCGACTGCGAGTGCGCTTTGTCTTGCGTGTGGCTCATGGTGGGCGGGCACGTACGGTGGGTTCAGGGGTAATTGAGGTGCTCGAGAGTGTTGGGTGTAGAATAGGAGTATGAGAGCTTATTCGAGGCGTGAAGAGGATCGATAGAGTGTGGCAACAATGGTCTCTTATACCAGATGTCGGTGATGGCTGCCTAGAGGGTTGAGTCTTACAAGGTCTTATAGGGTTTGTAAGGCTGAGATCAAGGGGGTCTGGAGTAGTACTGAAGGAGGAGGCGACTTTCTGATATGGTTGCCTGATCGATGTCTATGGATTTCTGTCCTCAAGAACCGGACAGATATCTAATGCTACTTATACATGGACTAAATACTACAAAGGATCCCTACTACAACAACTTCAGCTCCCATACCCTACCATAAGGATGTTTGGTAGTCAGGTAGTCAACTGGTGCCCTCGCAATCGCCGATGCGGCGTCCTGCCGGATCGGGAATGGTGAGCTCAAACGCAAGGATGAGTAATAGACGAAAAAAAAAACCTATGCATGCTTGACCGTAGTACGCGGCGCAGCATACATGATGCTTGTACGCCTTTGCAGGTGAGTCAGATCTGTAATCTGTAATCAAGATCCTTCGGATGTCGTCACGCTATCTATCAGTTTCCCCATTTCCCAAACTTCGATAGACAATAGATTGTTTCTGCAGTGCCGTTAAGACTCATCGATGTGCGTTTCCGGCATACGTACGTACATACACCATTGTTTGCGATGGTGACGATGCCCTTGCAGTTTGGTGCAGTTTGTCGTCGTTGTACAAAAGTCCTTTGCTGATTGATGATGTTATGCGACACAATTGCAGCAGTGAAGTAGGTGGTGTATGACTGCTTGGCTTTCAGCCCCTCGTAAGGCAGTTTGATACTATACAGAGTCGCATATATACGGCGTATACCTACAGTACTATAGATTGGGAGCGAGCCAACCAACCCTACGGGACACTCATCCGAATTCCGATTGTCTAGATCTGGGAGAAATCATGGATGCGTGACTCTGTTAGGTACCATCCATATGCAAGCGGATTTGCGTAATACTGTTAGCCCGTTCGGCCAATCCGGGACCACCTACAGGGTACTATTATAATAATAATCAGTCGAAGCAGGCTAGGTATGTACTGCGGTATGTTCCAGGATACCTAAATAGAACAACCTTGTGACAACGTCGGGAAGCCTCATTTCCAAATCTGCATCGCCTTGTGACTCATGAGCCCAAAACCTCACTTCCACGGCACTTTCACAAAACAGACACGAGATTAATAATCAAGCAAAAGATATGGCCTGACAGAAAAACAACAGGCCTATTCTTCCCGGCAGAAAGCGGGGAGAACCCCGAACGACACTGTTGAAGCTAGCTACTTTGCCAAGAAGCGAATGACGACGTATTCAAGTCCAAAATGACGACTCCTTCAGGCACCAAAGAGCTCAATTCTTTTTCGCCGCTCATGTTTTCATAGCTATATGAAATATTTGGAGAGTATACGTAAGTTTGGATAGTGTCAATGTCATCAGATTCGTGTCTATGCGGCAGTTGATGATATCCCAGAAAGTAGGTAAAATAGTAGTGCCAGGGTTAAAGCAGAAGAGACCAAATGCATATACTCTATGATGGTGAAATCTTCTTTCCACATATTGAATCTAAGCTTCTCCAGTTAGGTAATACAAAAAGCCAGGAAGTTTAGGAGTTGTTGGCTGAAGCTCGGTGTGCAGCTGAATACCTACAATGTGACAGTTCCAGAGGAAATTACCAGTCAATCAGATATATCGACTAGATGTTCTAGGACTTATCTATTAGAAATGAGAACTATATTGCAATGGCTCCCGCTAGCTATAAACATTGGCGATTGGGGTTCAAAGACTATTCGCCACTTCTCCATCAGTGAGAAGTGCCTATGGCCTTGTATCGTGTCATATCAGCTGTAAATAAGTCGTGTCTGTTGGGCATTCGTTTGCGGTAATTCCATGCCCTTCTCTCCATTCTAGGCTAGTGTTAATACTTGCTTCGGAATCCCTCTCAATGCTCACTTAGGGGTCACAGATATTATCGCCGCACTTGGGTACTTACGCCTTAGGTAGTCCGACGGCCGCATTCAACAGTATATTGAGAGCTGCGGTTATGATCAATAATGTTATTGACTTCATCTATATTACTATAAGCATGCTCACAGGGCGCATAAATGTATATAAAAGCTCGTTCTATATAAGAAAGTTGGGTTGGGTAGTTAACATTTGATTCCAGAATATGGCCAAATCAGGAGAACACTGAATAGATACGTAACTGCTACTTGAAACAAACATTAAAAGAGGCACTGAATGAATATACGCTAGCTTATGATGAAGCAACTGCTATTTAGGGAAAGCACACAGTAGGGACACGTGGATATACTGGAATAGCGCCCTCATATACAGGTACTTAGATATAGTATCTCTGACAAGGCATTGAGATCTATGCCTGACGGATGTTTGCCCACTCGATGACAGTGAGGTGATGGTGTCAGGTAGTCATTCATCTTGGTGAGTTCTACCTACTTCAGGTACCATAGCGCATTGCTTGACACCTTGCGCATTTTCAACACCTGCCCTTCGTCCTTAGGCCAATCTTTTCTCCTCACAGCGATCTTTCATCTTCGCAACAGTCTCGTCTTCATAGACATCTTCCATCCTTACATCTTTCCTTGGCCGGCCTTGATTAAGGTAGTCTCTGGCCCCCATTTCGGTCCTTTCGTATTCCTAACAGATGAGGTTGATAGAATCATCCCATCGGTACAACCTATTTTCACCCTTAACTCACACCGGACCAAACAACAAGATCTTAAATACAGATCTGCAGCCAACAATGGCAAATACCTCTGCCTCAGAGCAAAATGTCGGCGACGACGTGGAAATAACAAAGTGCGTCGTCGACCAGAACTCGGTCTTGGTCCGTCAAAATGACTGCCCATTCCCATTCCTGCAACTTTGCCCCGAGCTACGTTTGGAGATATATAAACACCTGTTCTATGGAACCCAGGTGGTTGTCGCTCCAATCAACCCTCCCTTCACGCAGCGAGATGATTGGGCGAAAACTACAAAGCCCCTGCCACACTCATTGGCTCTCCTTAGCACTTGTCGGCAAGTCTACAACGAGATAGGCTCATCATGGATGAGCCAGATAACTACCGAAATGTCCTGGCTAGGAATCCAGGACCTAGAGCGAGTACCGTGGCAAAACATACGTTACGTGTGCTTTACTCAACCCGTTACATGCAACTATTCGAGATTCATCAACGAAGCCGCCAAAATCCTGAAGCGGGCACCCGGCCTGGACTTTGAGCAACTCACAATCACTGGGTACGTGCGCTATGAGGAGAGACTGAAGGACCTCACCGTAACTGGCAGTTTATTCAAGGCCACAGCCTCTGTACTAGAGGAGGAAAAGACAGTATTTAAAAAGAGCGGATAGAGCGTAAGGTGGCCCTCGTAGAGTCTATGACCTACAGCAAACGGTATCTAGTTCCACGTGGTCGTCATTGCAACAGACACGCATCGACCACGAAGGCAATGATACTGGCGCCTCAATAGCTGTCTGTCATAGCCTTAAGCCAAAGCCTAGCAATAAGGGTCTTTAAGCTCCTGAATCGCTTGGAGGTTAGGAAGGTGGGCGGCTTTGGTGAAGCCTTCTGTGCTTTCTTCTAGCTCACTTGCTTCTCCGCCGCCCCATCTCCAAGCTTTGACAGACGAATGTCCAGAATCGAAAGGCTGCTACATGACTTCTGGAAGATACCGTAGTCAGAACACGGCCCTGTGGATTATTCTCTAACAAATAATTCGGGAAATGCGACGAATCACTTCTATAGAGCAACCTGCAACTAAAGTACATTTGTCCCCAGAGATTGTGCGCAATAATGTGTGTGACTGAGATTAGTTCTTGTAAAATTTTCTTCCACCTTTCCGAGCTTCAGGCTTTCGAGGTTCATATAATTCAGTTGCGTTTGTTGTTATAAATGTGGCTGAGATTGGATATGACTGTTGGTTGGCTGGAAGGTTCCCGCTTCTATCTCAGGCCAGACATACGTATCAACTAGTCTTCGCAGTGATATATATTCGACGCTGTCTCAAGGCAGTGGAGAAAGTGCTTGTGAATAGCTTCTTTGTACCTGGTGTCTCGTAATCAGCATAGCCCGTACTAGCCACATGCACATTTCTTGTGTCATACAACTAGACAACAAGCTAAATAGTGACTCTTGTTGTGTCTAGAAAATACTGCCTTCTATCTATTGCGATAGCTCAAAAGTAGCCAACTACTATCGGACTTCCTCAACCATTCCCATACTTACTTAACCTCATCCAATGTCATTCTTTACCTTTATTCTTGGATACTTCTTTTCAATTGTCTTCTCCTCGTCGCATTAATGTTCTTATTTTGTGTCTCAAATTAAACTACTATCCACTAGCATACTTTTTTCTAATACCTAGGACTATCTGCTTAGTACACCCATGATGAAGACACTCCGGGGTGATCGAACTTGTGGTGGGATAACTAAGCTATATGAAGTAGTTTAGAGAGTAGAAAACTCGTAAGATGATATTCCTGTAGATGGAAACGTATTTAAAGAATTTATTCATCTCATATCTGGTTGGTGGCCAGATGCCAAGTATTGGAATAGCTGTAACTGAGATAATTGAGAGAGAAGAGATCAGGTGCGAAATATACTAACCAAATAACCGCCCCCAATAATCAAATTCCTCTTTCTTATACTGTTCTTTGTAGTCATATATATATACCTTTATATCAGCTCTTGCGACGCCCCGGAGTCTTATGGAGTATAAAGTACTTTGGTGAATGCTACTGAGATCATGACACTTCTAGGAGCTACAAGGCAGTACAAAATAACCACTATCAAGTATGAACTACGATAAGTACATAAAGTAGGAGTAAATTCAAGTTATGTGTTGTAGTGATGACGATTCCCCTCGCCAATGGCGAGTGAAAGGAATATTACCAGTGCAGAGCTGTCACGAGGTGAGCGTACGAGGTAGCAAAACAACCAAGCTGCTGCATAACTAGAGCTTGTTCGAAAAACAACCACAGGAACAAACTCCGGACTATTGTTACGAAGCAGTGCTGTCCATTACATTGGGTATTTTTTCTGAAGGAATGGAGCATTTATAGTCTATGAAACATTCCATAAGAGCACACTGACCATCGGCAGCATCTGCATACCAATTGATAATGGGGAGCGAGTTGTCTGAAAACAAGGCCTAGATCAGGTTTCATGCTATCTACTTATTCTCTATCATTGGTTTGAGGATTGGGATTCCAGTTTGATTTTTGGAGTTATCAGCTATTTTGTCAGACTAAAGGGGATTCAAAATGAAGGCCGATTATCATATTTCTTGATACCCTAGCATTGATGGCTGTCTACTTGACTTGTATTACAGTTACGGTGTGTGTAATGATCATTAAGGTGCTGCCGTGACCACTCTGACCTACCTCTTTGTTGTCCATTAGAATTGTGTAAAGATCCAAGACCTCAAGGATTCCTAGCAGCTTAGGAAGTATTTCCCTTTTAAGCAACAAAGCTCTCGGAGCAATTATTGCTCCGAGCTCCATTTGCTCAAGGCACTGTAACTAAGACACCTATCGTGGCAACTTGTGAGATAATCGCGATGTTTCTGAGCTCGAGTTCGACTCCTTGATATGGCGGCCACACATGAGGCACTCTGACAGGTCGGTTCCTTAACTGATGCACCTAACACTATTTCAGGTTGCTGGCTATAGTTGGTTTTATGAAGGCGAAAATGAAGGGTCTGCCATGAGTGTCCGGTAACTCTTTATTTGTTGAGCTTGGCTTGAGACTCATCTCAGAAGAACGCCCAGTTCCAGATGGTACCTTGCCAGCTTGCTGCCTGCTGGCGAATGGGAAGTGGTTAATTGGTATATCTGTCGGGATCCTTGTTTCATTGGTGCAGTCTCAGCAGCATTCGGGTTAAGCCGGACTTGAGCCGTCGTATTCGTATTGAGGCGTTCGTGGTATCCAAGCTAGGACCTCCACACAAGAAGCGGTGAATGGTGGGATTGAGGTACCGAACCCCAATGATTGGCCAATTCGAACTGACAAGCTCGGAGCGAGGTGACTCGCATTGCATCACCGCATGATAATTAGTAGGTACATAGGTTTAGGGTACCTAAGAGCTTCCACCATGGATCGAGAGTGATGAGGTTCTGTATCCCCGCGCGCAAAAGGAGGGGAACGATGAAGAACGTGTCAGGATATGTCGCTTGCATCACCGACTCGTCGGTGCTCCTTAGATTTTATGAAGCAAGCAAATGCGTGTTCATTAACGACGGGCCTGTGTGGAAGTACATGTATAAGTGATTTAAGCATGTACTGCATGCATGTGTGTGTAATATGTAGAAACCCCATCTCTCTCCGCCTCTGTACATAGCTAATCTACACAACGGCTTCCATGCTTATATACCGACCGAGAACCTTCAAGACCGAGAATCGGAAACACTGGACTGCTCTCACTAGCGGACAACTTTAATGAAATTGCTGGGACGATGTAAGACGTCTCAACGAATGACCATGGGCTGTTTTAAAATATAAAAAATGGTCCGCTTCTTCGAGTTCGGAGAGCGAATGCGCGGACCTAGCAGCCTTGGTGTCTACCAAGTATCGCAAATCAAAGCTCCGTTATCAATTTTATCAATGCATGGAGATGGATTCAAACGGGTTAGACGGGGCTCGAGGCAGCAGGGAGTCGAGTGGAACTTTTGCCGTCTTCCATAAGTCTTCTATCCCCCTCCCGTTTGTTTAATAAATCCTACTGTATTAAGGCCGATGTTTGACATATAATACGTTCGATATGGAGAGATATCAAATGATCGCAGGTTGAATAAATGCATAACAACGCATCGATAATCACGTAGGACGGTTTGTATTCATCTGGTATGAGCTTCGATAAGAGTATTTATCGCAGTGAGAAGTACATAGGTAGCTTAAGTACGTACTGTGTACATCTGTATCCGTGCTGTATCTGTGCTGAATAGAGTTTGGCGCTTGCTGTACTTGCACAGTACCTACCCGGCCTTACCTCAAAACGACAGGGGTGGGGTACCTGGGAAAAGGGTCCTCGGATAGTCGCAATCAATAATAATCTACAAATTTCGCTGGCTTCCTGCTCCCGTTTCTACTTACCTGTTTACCCCTTCACTTTCCTTCACCCTCTCCTCCTGTTCCGGCCCAACGCTCGTTGTCCTAAAGGGTCGTCCTCTCCTACCTTTCCGCTTCCTTTGTGGGTGGACTTCTGAAGCTTCTCGAAAGGGATTCCGCCCTTCTCTCCTGGACACCAAATTATCTTGCGCAACATTCCCATTCCCCCTGGTGAGCCCCAACGAAAAGGACTGTCGAAAACACCGGCTATCATGGCTTCAAACGCCACCTCCTTCACTTCGCCGTTGGCGGATGCGAAGGTCTTGGCCGGAAATCTGCCACCCCAGGTTGATTACATGGTCGACGCCATTACGAACGCCGGTATCGTAACATGGCTTATCACCATCCTCGCGCTAGCTGTCGCGTACGACCAGAGTATGTTCCCAATTCTACTCAGGAGCCTGGAGCCGATCAAGTGAATTGTCTCGAACCGAATTGGCTGACCGCAATCTTGAAATTTAGTTAGCTACCTGATGCAAAAAGGTTCTATTGTCGGGCCTATCTTCAAAGAACCCTTCATGGGCCCCTTCCTGCAGTCCCTGAACCCCAAGTTCGAGGAATACATGGCCAAATGGGCCAGCGGTCCACTCAGCTGCGTTTCCGTCTTCCACAAGTACGTCTCCATCTTGATGATTACTCTTCCACTGATACTAACTGCCGACTGCCTAGGTTTGTCGTTATTGCTTCTACTCGGGACATGGCTCGAAAAATCTTCAACTCTCCGACTTTCGTGAAGCCATGCGTCGTTGATATCGCTACCAAGATTCTGGGAGAAGAGAGCTGGGTGTTCATGGACGGCAAGGCCCACGTCGACTACCGTAAGGGCCTGAACGGTCTCTTCACTCGCAAGGCCCTCGAAAGCTACCTGCCTGGCCAGGAGGAGGTCTACAAGCAGTACTTCGCCAAATTCCTCAAAATCACAAAGGATGCTGGAGGCAAGCCTGTCCCTTTTATGCACGAGTTCCGCGAGCTCATGTGCGCCGTCTCGCTTCGCACTTTCGCCGGATACTACATATCAGACAATGCCATCAAGAAGATCTCCGATGACTACTACCTCGTCACTGCTGCTCTGGACCTTGTCAACTTCCCCATCATTATCCCCTACACACGTACCTGGTACGGCCAACAAGCTGCTATTATGGTTATGGACGAGTTCGCCAAGTGTGCCGCCAAGTCCAAGGCTCGTATGGCTGCCGGTGGTGAAATCACCTGCATCATGGACGCCTGGATCCTGGACATGGTCGACTCGAAGAGATGGCGTGATGCATCCGAGAAGGGTCTCTCGACGGAAGGCCTACGGAAGCCGACACCACTGCTGCGCGACTTTTCCGACATGGAAATCTCCCGAACCATCTTCACCTTCCTGTTCGCTTCCCAGGATGCCACATCCAGTGCCGCCACCAACTTGTTCCAGATCATGGCTCAGCGACCCGAGGTCTTAGATCGCGTTCGCGACGAGAACTATAAAGTCCGTAACGGAGATGTCAACGCCCCTGTCAACTTGGAACAGCTTGAGTCGATGACATACACCCGTGCCGTTGTCCGAGAGCTTCTTCGATGGCGCCCACCGGTCCTAATGGTCCCCTACAAGGCCAAGAAGGCCTTCCCCATCACCGAGAACTACACTGTCCCCAAGGGCGCCATGATTATCCCCACCACCTATGTCGCGCTCCGTGATCCCGATGTATACGAGAACCCCGATGAGTTCGACCCCGAGCGATACTACACCGGAGATGCCGAGGAGAAGGGCTCGAAGAACTATCTCGTTTTCGGTACTGGCCCTCACTACTGTCTCGGCCAGCACTATGCGCAGCTGAACCTGGCTCTCTTCGTCGGAAAGGCTTCGCTTCAACTCGACTGGAAGCATCACGCCACGCCCGAATCTGAGCGGATCAAGGTCTTTGCTACCATCTTTCCCAAGGTAAGTTGTCTTCGTATTGTGAACTCGAGAAAATGAAACCGTGGAACTGACAGCTTGTTAGGATGACTGTCCTTTAACGTTTGAGGAGAGGAAGTGGTAAAGGGGTTAGTTGGGCAAGATAAGATGTTGGCTTAGATGAGGCTGAGCCATTCCCAAGCGTTCGGTCGGGTCTTCCAACCTGTCACCGTGTTGGGGGCCATTGCTCCGGACGCAAGGGAGAGGACTTCAGATATGCCATTAGCATTGATTCTTCCATAGAGAAAGAATTATAGAATAATTTTAATGACGGTGCTGTATATAGATTATCGATGGGACGACCAAGGGAAATATGAAAGGAAATTCAATGTTTATAGTAGCTGGATGAAAAGTGAGTCTTCAGTAGGGCCTGATGTTGAATATATGTATTATTGTTTGAATATCAACCATTCGACCCGCGATATGTGGTTTAACCGATATGGGTTCGGTTCAGCTAGTATACAAAACATCAGCGGGATAAATGAAGGCGAGGAGAGATGTCTGCTAGTAAACAATAAATGTAATGATCTGGTGAGAACCAGCAGATCAGGTCAAATTGTAGTTGAATAATGGTGTGCGGCCGCGAAAACAGGATATGCTCATTGAACGACAGTATATGTTCAATGCTTGCCTGAACTGTACGGTTAATAGTCGAATCCTCGCTGTTGTTGTACGGAGCTATAATAAGTAAAAGGGCATCCGTTTCGAGCACAGCAGCGCCGTAGCTATACATGTACGCAATATGAATAGCTACGTATGGTATGTAGGTAGGTTAGGTTAGGGAGCGGGCAGACCAACCAACCAATCATCCGACCAACCAGTGGAGTGGGATTTCGGATGCGGGCGTGACATCACAGCAGGGATCACGGGAAAATGCTCCAGCTGCTAACCTACTTACATGCACCTAGTGATAGTTGCGTGCTCACCTCATACCTAGAGTATTTTACCTCTCGCTAAGTAGTATGCTGAATCTACTGCAGGTTTACCTAGTATCCGAGCTCACCTTTCTAGTAGACGTATATAATCACCGGCTGGCTCTTGCGACTGCTTGTGTTGAACTTGCCGGCGCAATTTTCTCTTCAACTAGAAACTAACGAGCCTTTTCCTCCTCCGTTTGCGCGCCCATCA
Source organism: Whalleya microplaca (assembly GCA_022497155.1). NCBI lineage: Eukaryota > Fungi > Ascomycota > Sordariomycetes > Xylariales > Xylariaceae > Whalleya > Whalleya microplaca. The sequence goes on along the minus strand of MU385715.1, from coordinate 1,069,598 downwards.
CATATACACACAATGTTCGCCGCACCACCACATACACTCATCCTGCGCGCGAGCGCCCGCGCTATTACCACCGCTACCACGCCTACCGCTGCTGCTGCTGCTAGAGCGGCGGCCGCGCGGTTGCGGGTGCCTCTGGTGGGATCCCGAGGATTCGGGTCTTCCAGGGTTGGCGCGGCGACTGCGGCGCGGATTACGAGATCGAGGAGGGAGATAGGGACACGGACCTGTGTCCGGTGGTACTCGGAGTCGAAGGACTCGAAGGAGGCTACGAGTACGGCGACGGAGACGGGGAGTAAGATCTGGAGTTTTGAAGAGGTATGTCTTCCTTTCCTTTCCCCTTTCTCTTCTCCCCCCCTTTTTCCCAACCAAGCTAACCCACCCCTGCCCCCCATCCAGATAAAAAACCTAGCCACCTCCCCCTCCTCCACCCCCCACATAACCCTCATCGACGTGCGCGAGCCCGGCGAGCTCGCACAAACGGGGCGGATCCCAGGGGCCCTGAACATCCCGATCACCTCTTCCCCCGACGCCTTCCACGTGCCGGCCGACGAGTTCGAGGACCGCCACGGGTTCGCGCGCCCGCCCCCCGACGTCGAGCTCGTCTTCTATTGCAAGGCCGGCGTGCGCAGCCGCGCGGCGGCCGGGCTCGCGCGCGATGCCGGGTGGACGAGCACGGGCGAGTATCCGGGGAGCTGGATGGACTGGAGTGCACGGGGTGGGAAGGTTGAGCGGTAGGGTGAGTTAGGGGATGGGTAGGGTTTATGTCTGGTCGTTGAGCACAGGGAGGGAAAAGGGGAAGGGGGAGCAACACGGTGGAGTTCGATATATATAAATGCATGCATGGGAAAGCCGGAGGGATATCCATAAGGAGCATGAGACAGAGTGGCAAATATGCGGTGTTGAGTTTACAAGCGCAAAGGAGTAAATATCATCATACCGCAGAGGTATTGGCTACTATACCTATATTCTACCTAGATATATCTCAACTCCATCGCAAAAGCGTGCTTGTCTGAGGTCGCAGGCAAGAACTAGCTCTACACAGAGAGGGGAGAGCGAAAGCTGTACAGCATATCAAGAAAAGACGCTCTCATGATATTACATCGGTCCCAGTGATATCAGCTAGTGTACATAAAATACACAACACGTCGGGAATCTACCAACCAGCCAGCCAAAGCCAAACCCCTCGACGCAATGCCAGCTACCTAGTCTGGGTATTCTCCACCACGATCTCAATCTTCGAAATCCATCCTCCATCTCGCTTGCATATAAACCACAGCCCCCCTTCTCCTCTTGTCCTCCCCTCTTAGAACAAGAACCTCGGAGGCCCATCACCACCAGCAGGAGGCTGATCACCAGCATCCGGCGGTGGCGGCGTACCAGCAGCCGGGTCCTTACTGCCGACGGGGCTGCCGGCGGCGAAGAACAGGACCTTGATAGCAATAGCAAGACCGAGCTGGAGGGCGACGACGAGGACGAGCAGGACCTTGGAGGTCTGGCGGTCGGTGGCGCTGAGGACGGGGTACAGGTTGCGCAGGAGGAAGGCGACGGAGACGCCGAACCCCACACCGACGAACACCCAGTTGAGGATGGTGACGGGCGACCAGCTGATCAGCGCCACAGGGATCCAGATCAGGTTCGAGTAGCCGTAGAGCGCCCAGCACTCCAGCAGGTTCGCCGACTCCGACCCGAAGTACCGCAGCGCGCCGAACAGCAGGACCGGGATCACCAGCGTGTAGCCGTACACGAGACCTGCCGCACCTGTGGGGTAGAGATCGATCAGCAAACCCGAGTTTCAGAATGTGGCCATTGCAATCATATAAGCCAGCCAACAGAGGGGCGGGAGTGTTCGCTCCATTCCAACATACCGCTCAAGAGCTTGAAATCATACGCGAACGGCGCATCGCCGGCGGTGGCGAGGTACTGGGAGATGGTGCCGCCGAGGAAGAGGATGAGGACGACGGTGGTGGCGATCCAGAAGGGCCCGTAGAGGTCGGGGTTTCCCTCGAGGACGTCGAGGAAGTTGGCGCGCGGCCACAGCGCCGCCCAGCACCGCGCCAGCACCGACGACGTGTCGACGTCAAAGAACTGCGCGTAGAAGGCCAGCGTCCACAGGTAGCGCTTCGACGACGACGACGACGACGACGCCGTCGCCGGCGGCGGGAGCCCGGGACCTCCTCCTACCCCGCCAGCGCCGCCTTTTCGTGCGCCGCTGCCGCCGCCGCCGCGCGCGCCCTCGTTGAAGTTCGAGTTGTGGAATTCGAGGTCCTCTTGTAGGTCGGTGTGTCCGAGGTCGCCCTGCGTGGTGAGGTAGGCTGTGTTAGCTATCGGGTCTATATATATATCGAGCGAGCTGTGAGAGCTGCTGCAGCTGCCACGTAGGCATAGGCATTATGTATGCTTCATCATGCCATACATATCATGCCATGTCGTGCATGGAACCGCGAGCTATGTGCCTATGCCTTGCAGATGGAGAACAGGAAGCAAGCGTACCTCATCGTCGACATCCACGACGGCGTCGTAGCCGGAGCCCGACATTTTCCTAGACTTGGACGCAGCGGGTGTATATGTACTAGGGAACCGGAGCTTCGCGAGAGTCGGAACGGAGAATGTGGAAGATGCTCGTGTTGCTGGAGGCTGTTTCGTGGAAGCTGTCAACTCGAGGTGATGGATCTTGGGAGATGCGCTGCGTTTGAGGCCACGGAAGCATGCCGAGCTTTACCCAATTGGTTTAGTGCGAGCTGCACGTGTGGCAAGGTTAGGTACCTAGGTAGAGCCCAGCGCTGGATGTATGTATGTACATTCGTCACATGATCTCGCTACATTGTACCTAGACGAAGTTCGCTAACTGTCTAGAGAAGGAATATAAAAGGGCATCTGTCATCTAGAAGCCGTTGCTAGATAGGGTCACTTGGAAGAGTATAGACACTAGACTATGTCATCCCGCACGTGTCTGATCACAATACGTGGTAATCACAATACTTGTGTGAATTCATCAATTGCGTAGGGTTTAAAACCCGTCATGTGTATCAGCTGGATTGTCACTGAACTAAGGTATGCTATGTATTCCCGAGAAGGAAAAAAGGAAAGCCATAGGCAGGCCACCAAGCATGATATTCGTCAGCATATCCCCCAACCATCCGAGCGATGCCGTAACGCCCAAACCAGACAGATACCGGAAGACGGACGAATGAATTGGCGAGTCGTTTACTTCAGCTTCTTCTTGGGTCGGAGCTGGTTGGTGTGACCGCACTTCCGCTTGCGGCAGTTGGTGGCACGGGGAGGTAGACGAGCCTGAGTAGGATCGCCAGGTTAGCACGGGTCATGCGACGGTCATTGCGGTTTTGCATTGGGCAACTCACGTAGCACTTGCGGCAGATCATCTTGTCGCAGTTGAACTTGGAGGCCAGGGCCTTGAGCGAGGGCTCGATGATACCGCCACGCAGACGGAGGACGAGGTGGAGAGTGGACTCCTGTAGTGTGCCGATTGTTAGCCAGCCAGCCTTCTTCCATTCAAGTCCAGTCTCATTTATAGAAAACTAGATATATCACAACAGTTGTGTCTTCTGTTGTATGTCGGTGCTGCGTACCTTCTGGATGTTGTAGTCGGAGAGGGTTCGGCCGTCCTCAAGCTGCTTGCCGGCGAAGATCAGACGCTGTTGGTCCGGGGGAATGCCCTCCTTGTCCTGAATCTTGGACTTGACATTGTCGATGGTGTCGGAAGACTCCACCTCGAGGGTGATGGTCTTGCCCGTCAGGGTCTTCACGAAACTATTCGCGCACAATTTTGGTCAGTTGCCATTTCTTCGCTGCGATCGGGAATTCGCTGTATCGGCGTCGATATTGAGATGGGGGTTGAAAAAAAGGCTTACATCTGCACTGCAGACACATTCAGGTCAGTACGAGGCAGATATTTGGTCGTGGACGGGGTCGACTTACTTTTGGCTGCTTTTCGTGAATTATGATGAGGTGATGAATTTTTTGGGTGGGATGTTGTGCGATTTTCTTCAAAGTGTGGCGGTTCAAAGTTCCCGAACAAAAGCCCTCCTGTCAGCTGTGGTCAGCTGACCCTAGTTTGTGCCCGTGCTGCGCATGTACCTAAGTACCAGCTAACCCTTCAAGTCTCAGAATATTGACCTCTAAACTGCGAACCTATCAGCCTGCAGTATCTAGATATATGCATTTTTATGGTTTGGCATATCAAGTTATCCTCAGTCTGTAGATAATTTATTAATTATTATTATCATCTTAATCTTTAATCGTCAGTTCTAATTGTCGGAACTATCATCACTCGTCCAAACTGCCTTGCCTTTGCCTTTGCCCTTATCCCGTTTCCTTCTCGCCCTCTGAATGCACCAGACTTCGAGACTCCTTTCTACCTGCCCAGCACTGCGTATTAATGCACTCAAAGGTATCACTGCGAGCTCTGCGGCTCTACCGTATAGTGTCTTCGCTACGTCTGGGAGCTCTTCCTCGCTCCGCCATACTGGGCAAAAGTCTCTCTCCTGTTTCTTTGGGTTCTCTGGTTCCTCGACGACTGGCTCGACTTCGATCATGGAGTTTTTCAAAGCCCTGAACCTCTTCTTTATACGTCTGCTGTCGTTGTCATTATCTGATGTCTGATCCTCGGCCTGGGACTGTCGTTTCTGTCCTTCGAACGGTTCCCGAATTCGTTCATTTGCTAGTAGAGATATTAGTATCAACTAGGTTACTGAAGTGATCAAAGGGCAATGTAGCTTACTCTTCGGATCGCCATCGCCTATCCACATCTTCTCGAACCAGTCCATGAAATCGTCTAATTTCGTCTTGTCCATCGTGAGCACATCCTCGGAGCTGACTTTGTATTCCTCGCCCGGCCGTAGATTAGGCAACTCGGAAGCTGTTTTCTGCTTCATGGCCTTCTGCCACCTCGTCCAATCTACCGTAGCAGTTCGAGGGTCCTGATGACTCCTTGGAGGCCGCTCAACGCCGTCAAGTGGATACAGTAGTTTCGTAGCCACGATAACCAACGTAATCAAGAGTACCTCCGGGTTATCCACCTTGCGGATTCTCCTGCCTCCTGTAGGATACGAGTAATCCGTCCCTAGAATCTCGGCAATGCAATTTACTGTTAGATAGACCTCAACTGGAGCAGAGTTAGCACACACCGCACCCCCTTTTCTCAGGCAGTAAATAGAAACTCACCAGGCAGAGTCAACTCCGTGATAAACCGTACAAGCATAGGCACGTAATTGAGCGGCGGGAACACAGTGTCGAAATTCGCATAGAACGACACCACGAGCTCCTGCACAGCAGCCTGCAACCGACCCGGCTTAATATGGTCTCTAACCTGTAAAGCCCGATGGTACTCAGCAGGGAGGCGGTCCCGGACGTTGCGTGGGATATCATTGAACTACACATGAAAGATGTCAGTCAGCAAATGGTGCAATCTCACACTGAACCATGAAAGGAGAACCATACCACCGCGAGATACCCCATCTCCCCGCGCTGGGCCCAGCCGTAGAAATCCGCCGTGGTGACGGGCAGCCGTCGCACCAGACAGCCCAGGTAGCACAGCGCCAGCGCGTCGAGCAGCCGCGGCAGCTTCCACCGCCTGCGGGCGTCGGACGCCCACGTCGTGGCCGTGGCATCGGAGGTCTCTGGATCGGACGACTCGGCGCCCGTCTCGCCCTGCGAGCCAAAACCCTCCGAATCTGCACCACTCTCACTCCCCCTGCCCCCTCCCCTCTTCCCATCCCCGTGCTCCCTCACCGGCAGCTCCCTAACCCTCAACCCCCAAAGCGCCCTAACAACCCCCTCCAGCTCCGCCGGGAAGCCCCTACACGCGACCAACCACGCGACCAACCTCCGGAGCACGAGCTGCAAAACCTCAAGATACAACTCCCGCCCCTCGTCGCCAGCGAGCTTGACGGCGGGGCGGGCGCGCGCCTCGCGGCGGCGGCGGGAGACCTTCCCCGTGGACCCGAAGGCGTCCTCGTCAGCCGCATGGGCGGCGAAGCCCTCGAGCCGGTGTCCGTTGCGGCAGTACCGCAGCGCGTCCTGCGCGTACCACTGGCGCGCGCCGCACTCGTCGCAGCGCGAGCCGGGGGGGAAGCGGTGGTATTTCGTTGATACCATCTCACCCCATCTGCTGTCGTCACTGTACGCAGGCAGGGGGCGAGGGGATGGATGGATGGATGGATGCCTTTAGGTTATGTAGATAGATAGATAGATAGATAGATGGAGCACAGACAGAGAGTTAGGTATTTAAGAAGTTTTCCCGATTTGGCGCCGAAGATCGATCATAGCTCAAAGTTACTTCTTTTTACGTTCAGAGATAGGTGAAGCATCCTTTATCAAGTGAAAATTTGTGTCGTGTGCCACCTCCCTCCATCCATGCTCATTGGATATCTCTTAAGAGGCATTTACCTCACAATAGTATTTTTTCAGTCCTTTTCTTTTCTTTTCTTTTTCCATTTTAATTGGGAAAAAATTACAATAAAATGGAGAGTAAGATAAGAGTCAAAGAGTTTGGGTTCCTTATTCACAGGGATCTAGTTGGGCAGTCTCTCTACTTTGTAGTCGCCCCTTAAGGGCGTTACCAAATACAGCGAAATGACGTATCACGAGCATAGGTAGAGACGCATCTGATAAATAGATCGAAGGCTCACATAGGACTACAAAAACTTTTCGGTTACCATGCAAACTGCTGCCTCTTCTCGTGCGCAGCGCCATATAGAATTATACTCCGAGCTGCTGCCCAAAGATACAAAACAATTATCACACAAGACGATAGATACTCAAAGGGATGGGAAAATCTGTCGATTCCTCAGGACAAGTCTGTCACCACTTGCAGGGTGTCACCTTTGTCAGAAATTCTCCCGATCATGCACATTTCAGAGCGGAAGATTATAGGAAAAAAGACAGTGCTCCAAATACCCGATTGCGGTATATGCCATAGTTGCAGTATTTCCGTAGCGAGAACGGCATGTCCAGACAGAAACACCCACCGAAGAGACCACCAATGGCATCCCCCTTGAATGAAACGGCTCAGGCAGTGTGCGGTTCCGACATTCAGTTCATGATTGCCAGATCGTCAAGGGTCCATTGGTTGATATCGTTCGCATTGTCCCCAAGGATCATATTTAATCCTTGTTGGTGATCTCATCAGCCTTGCTGGCCGTCTCCTCGCCCATAGCCTTGAGAATCGTGACGCCTGGAAGTAAAAGTATTAGTACTATATTCTGGTGAAACATGACAAAAAGGATCTACTGTAACTTACTGAGCTCACGCTCCTCCTTGTTGGCATCTCGGAACTTCTGGCCCAGCTCGCCCTCCGGGACTCTAACGTCTCTCTTCTCGTCTCCAGCGTTGTTGTATAGGACAAGGACATCGTCATCGATATAGGTCTGGAGAAGGATGACTGAGGTCAGACAAAAAATCCACATCTCCAATCTCAGAGAAGCGCAGGAAATGCGAAAAATGCGAGCAGAGTACTTACGAAGATCCAGTTCTCGGTCTCGACCTTGGGCACCATCATATTGTGGGTAGATGGGCAAAGTTCCTCGAGCTTCTTGCCGGTGAAGATGTCAATGCCGACGAGATGGACCTTGGCGTGACCATGCTTGCCGGTCTTGGAGGTGGACATGTCGACAATCTTGCAGGGGCGGCCCTTGATGACGACATGGTTGTTCTTTCTCAGGGCAGAGCACTGCATGGGAAAGACCTTGTCCGCGCCAGCATCACCCTGGGCATCGACCTCGAACTACGCAGACAAGAGACGTCAGTATCAGGGCGCCCATCACGCTCGCATGGATAAATAGCAACTGGGCAGCGATGGCAGGTGGACCATGGGCGACGATGGCGTCGGTATCGCGGGGCTTATTGGCGATAATATGCGATATGTGGGTGGGTGCGGGGTGATTTATTTGGAAGTCTTCATCACCACGAGGGGTCGCATTTTGGCATTTTTTGGCGGGTTGGCACTTACATTGTTCTCGGCAGACATCTTGAAAAGATTGACCGTAGTAGATGTTTTTCGTAAGAAGAAGGAGAGGAGATTGGAATATGGCCCAACAGATGTCCAAGACCTGGGATAGTTAGAGTGATGTGGTGGAGTTGTAGAGGGAAGAGGTGGAAGAGTAGGTAAAAAGTTGCCCAGAGGGTGAGGGGATGTGAAATAGAGAAAAGAGACAGAAGGTCGAAAGTCGTGCACACACTGGGGAATATTTTTTTTCTGAGCTTTTTTATTCGACGAGATTTTTGAAATGTACAATGTACCAGAGTCGAAAATTGGCGGGGGGCTGTTTGTGGGCTCTAGACATGTAGATTACTCACTAGAGGGACGGCGATTTAGTGCCCTTGCTCAGCTGTTAGGCAGTTTTGTTAGTGGGGGGACGTTTAAGGTTTCTAGGTAGGGGGAGGCACATGTGCACATATGTATGTATGTATGTATGTATGTATACCTATACCTTCTGAGGTACCTACAGTCCTTACTGCCTCTATACTGCCTACCTATGTACATGTACGTGTAGGTTACAGGTACACAGGTGCGGAGCTACTTCCATCAATTCACACACCCGCGGACTGGATGCATACATAATCAGGCATTAAACATCTGTGGTAGGTACGGATTACGTATATATGTACCTATGTATCTGTGGCACGGGACCCTTCAGGTCGACATGTGGCTAGTGCTTGAACCAATCACATTCTTTGGTGGAGAGGCTGTTGCATGGCCTCGTCTGCAGCTCTCAATGCTTGATCATCGGCGGTTTAGGTATCCTCATCTTCAACACCTTCCCAAGGTAGGTAACCGATTATCCCTTGTTCCCTCGGCGAAACAGTCATGACACGACTCAAATCCTCCCAATCGCCTTTGCTTCCCCTCTAGAACCGAACTATGTGGCTCGATCGCCTGGCCGGACAAGCTTCGACCCCTTCCTCGCAGCCGGGTAGCCGTCCATACTCCCCTGCTCCTCGACGATCCGCGAGCGGCTTAGGCCCGTATATCACATCGCAACAACGTCCCGGCTTCACCCCGAGATCGTCGTCGCTGTCGCTAGCTTCCAATGACTCCTCCACATCCTCCCTTCTGGCATCTGCGAAGCGAGCCAGTACGACGTTAAAGGAATCGGTCACCATATACACCGGACCGGAGCCTGCAGAGGTCCTTAATAAACTCCTGGGGGATGAGGGGGGACATACGGCGCCAGCAGCAAAATCAGATAGCAAGCCGGTGATATCAGTAGAAGATCTTGAGCTAGATTTTGACTTTGGTGGATTGTCTCTCCGAGAGCTGGCACTGTCGGAAGATGTCGTGCCAGATGATGTGGATGTATATAGACCGCAGGCAGCTGAAGAATGTACGTTCCCCTGAATTTGAAGCTATATATGCGCCATGCTGATGTAGAAACTAGACGAGCGAGACAGAACCAAATTTGAGGACCTACATCGATCAATACAAGCATGCGACGGGGTGCTTAGCTCGGTCGAGACGAACTTAACCAGTTTCCGAAACGACCTTGTGATGGTGTCTGCAGATATCGAGACTTTGCAGGCGAGGTCGACGGCTCTCAATGTGCGATTAGAAAACCGAAAGGCAGTGGAGAGGGGATTGGGGCCCGTAGTGGAAGAAATCAGCGTATCGCCATTGGTGGTATCCAAAATCGCGGATGGCCACATTGACGAAGCATGGGTGAAGGTCCTCGCCGAGATCGATAAAAGGGCCACGGCCTACAAAAAGGGCACCTCAGGACCGGAACGTAGTAAAGGCCTGCAAGACCTCGGGCCCTTGTTAGAGAAGTTGGTACTCAAGGCCATCGAAAGAATACGGGATTTTCTCGTCTCTCAGATCAAGGCCCTCCGATCACCACATATCAACGCCCAGGTTATCCAGCAGCAGAACTTCCTGAAGTTCAGGGACTTATACTCTTTTCTCCATAAACACCATGCGACATTAGCGGACGAGATATGCCTGGCATATATGAATACTATGAGATGGTATTACGCCAATCAGTTCACGCGCTACGAGAACGCCCTCAAGAAGATCAAGCTTCATGTCTTGGACAAGACCGATGTTCTGGGAAATGAGGATACTTCCCGCAAAGGCACCGTTCTGTCAAGCGCTAAGATCTCTGGGCCACCCCACGATGCCTTCAATCTCGGCCGGCGCATCGACCTCTTGCGCACCAGCAACCAAAGCGCATTGTCTTCATACCTCGCCGAGGAAGATCAATCTACCCACTATCTCGAGGTCCCATTCCGCAACTTCAACCTCGCCCTCATCGACAACGCCACCGCCGAATACACATTTCTTGCGTCATTTTTCTCGCCCGCTCTGAGCTATGCGACGATCTCTCGCCATTTTACATATATCTTTGAGCCAACGTTCCAATTAGGCCAGACGTTGACCAAGTCTCTCATCACTGACACCTACGACGTCATTGGAATTCTTCTCGCCGTCCGCCTAAACCAGCATTTCCAATTCGAGCTGCAACGGCGCAAGGTGCCCGCCGCAGACGGGTACATCAACGCAACCGCCATGCTCCTCTGGCCGCGCCTCCAGTACATAATGAGCGCGCACTGCGATTCCGTCCGCGCGCTCACCACCGCCTTACCAACGCGCGCACCCTCCAAGACCGAGCAAGCCAAGCTGTCCGCCGCGCCGCACGTCGCCACCCAGCGATTCGGGCAGCTCGTGCACGGCATCCTAGCCCTGAGCACCGAGGCCGGAGACGACGAGCCCGTGGTGACGAGTCTGCGGCGGCTGCGGAGCGAGATGGAGGCCTTCCTGACCAAGTACAGCGGCTCGTTTGGCAACGACAAGAGGAAGCGGGAGAGGTTCTTGTACAACAACTACAGCCTGATCCTGACGATCATCAGCGACGCGACGGGCAAGCTGGCCGTGGAGGAGCAGGAGCACTTCGAGGGCTTGAAGGTCGCGTTCCAGGACGCCGCGTAGGGGAATCGTTGCGGGTAGCCGGGCCACGGAAGAAGATGAACTTCCTCATGAGCTTATGACGACGTTGATGAGAGACCGTAGGCTAGCCGTTTGTGGGCGAAGCAATAGGCGAGGCTGGTTTAAGACGTGTGGTGGTTCGTTTGGTTGTCTTATCTATTTGGGGCTGAATAATCTGTAACCTAGATGTGTGTGTGTCTAGATTAGCAAGGCGTTCAATGTTGTATTTCATACCCGATTGCCATCGACGATGGGAGGGAGGTACGGAGCAGAGCAATGTGTACTATATTGGCTTATAAGACAATTATTTGGAGCGTAGTCATTTATCTATTGATCATCCGGTATTCCTGTTTCCAGAATAATGCAATCCAAACAACGACTTCCGTAGATATTTGGTTTCTTTTTTACACCCAGCCGTCCTTAATGATAGCGCCATTTGATAACTGTATCTTACATATCCAAACTCAGGGTCATAACGTTCTCGACCACGCAAGGAGATGCGCCCACACAGGCGCCTTCCGGAAATATATAGCGCCCACTCCCACCATGACGGCCAAGATGGCCCTCCTATTCGCCCAGAGGACCTCGAAGACCTTGTGGCGCCGCTCGGCCCACTGGAGCTCCCTCAGCTGCTTCTTAAAGAACCGGTGCCCATCCTCCAACGTCTGGTCGGCACAGGCGCTCACGTCCCTAGCGGTCTTCAGCACGCTCGCGCCCGAGATATCGCGCCAAGCGCGCAGGGTCTCGGGCGGGTGATCGCGGAAGAGGGCGGCGGCGTCGGCGATGACGGCCTCGAGGTCGAGGTCCTGGGGCAGCTTGGAGAGGGCGAAGTGGAGCATATCGGGCTCGTCGGTGGCGAAGAGCTCGGCGCGGCGGAGGAGCACGATCTGCGTGAACACGTAGAGGCCGAAGACCTGCTCGCGGGCGAGCAGGGCGTCGAACAGCCGCGCGATGTCGCCGTACCGCTGCACGTTGTGCGCGAACATCGTCAGCGTGTCCGACAGCGCGAAGTACGGCTCGATCCGCGACAGGTGCGCGCACAGCGCCGGGTCCACCGCCGACAGGATGTCCGGGATCAGCCGCAGCTGCGCTATCGCGGGGGTGAGCGTCGGCAGCATGAAGTCCCGGATGCGCAGCGTCGAGAGGCGGGCCACGGCCGTCGCCCGCACGGCCGGTGGCAGGACGAGGAGGAACACCTGGCAGATGTCGTGGTAGCCCTGGAAGTAGCAGAGGTAGGGATGGCGGCGTAGGACCTCGGTGATGAGGTCTGAGAGCTCGGATTTCTTCAGGTCGAGCTGTGCCTGAGAATCATCTATAGTAGTGTGCTCAGCTCTATATCGTCAGTGGTTAAGGGGTCGGCATCCGTACCGTTTGGGTAGTAGATGAAGCTTCGGTTAACGTCTAGCTTAACCTGTTCTTCATCCCGGTGACGGGGCATATGCCGCCACGAGTCGGGCCCTCCATCTTCTTCCGCGGGCTCGTCACTCCGGAAGCCGAGAAGTACCGGCCCTGTCAAGGCTTTAGCGTCATGGTCTTGGCCGGCCGGGGTTGAATAAGAGACTTACATGCTTGGCGACGGATGGCATCGGAGTAGAACCCGCCCCCCGAGATGGCGAGGTCCTTAAGATCGTCGATGTCTCTTTGCTCGCATGCATGTAATATGCGGTCTTTCTCGCCGTTCAACGCGGATATGTCATGATCCGCACCTTTATCTTCAACATCTCTAGGTATATCCTCTAAAGCCATATGATATTCTCGGCCTCGTTTTGCCGCACGTCAGGTTGCCTCACTAAACGCCTCATTGCGAGTCATTAGCTACTGCTGCTGCTATGGCAGGATTGCAAGTACCTAGCATTTGTGGCATCAAATTCAAGGGTCGCTGCGTCACGAGGGTTGACCAACCATCGAATACTTCTTATGCTTAAGGTAGGTTATAGCATTCACAAAGAATAGACTGTAGATATAAGCTGGCATGTACGATGGATGAGTGATTCAAGCCTTCGATGACGTTCAGTTGAACCAAGCCCAAGTATCAATAGGTTTAAATAGAGGCCAGAAGGCTGAAAAACGAGGCTGTCTAATGTCGTTGACACACGTGGTTTATGTGTAGAAGAGGACACGAGAGGCCAGTTTGTAGGTGTACATGTACATGCAGTAGCTGTCGCCAGCGACTTTCTTAAATCGAAGGTCACCTATATCCTGGCGATGTCATTTAGATCCTCGATGTTAAGTCGGTAGGTTACACGTCTGCACATACGGAGTTTCTTGATAGATGTCTGGGTTTCTTGCTGGGCGACTGGGTTTCCTGCAACTGAGTTTCTTGAGCAACTGGGGTATCTAGCAACCTTACTGGGTTCGACGATTCCTGCAGGGACGTCTGGTGGGTCGTTCTAGTGTCCTAGTCACAAAACTAAAAATGTACCTACCGAGGTACCTCGAGCATACCTCTAAGCGATCAATTGAGATATCTATGTGACTTAGATTAGCACCATGTCTATTATAGGTACATCTATATTTACTGGTGATTACTACTGGGTGATATCACATCTGATGTGCATGCTTATAGATTGCATATGCTTAGGCTAGGTGAGATTTACATATATTGAGCTCAGCGCATAGCATATGCGTATGTACATACATACATACATACATACATACATACATGTAGGGAGAAGTATGTAGTGGGTATTGATTGTACAGTGTGGTTAAGCATGGACCATTGAGTGACCTCCTAGGTAGGCTGGGTGAGTCTGGTCTCAGCACTACATGTAACAGATTAGGTACTTCAACGGTACACCTAATTCACCTAACGCCACGGATAAATCCATAGCAAACATTAATAAATTCCCCGCATCACCTTCTCATATCACGGTTTCGACTCCTACACATTGGATACCGGGTACCTTCGATGATCCTATCTACACTAGACTAGAAGAAAGGTCTTGACTTAGCTTCTAAGACTTTCTATTCGAAATATTCGAACAGTACAACGACTAGCAAATACGTAGATTCTCTACGCTGTTACCAATCTCCACGAACAACAACAGGAGAGGCTCTCCTGCTTACGCGCCTCACTTGATTTAGGTAGTTGACCCCAAAAAGTGTCGACCCCTCGGACTTATAAAGTCTACGTTATTATTAAGGGTTTGAGGTCACAATCCAACCTGGTCAGTTTCAATGCTGGTAAATATGGTTGATAAGAGGTGACAGGTAGAATTGTCTCTGCTGGCAATGCTCCTATCCTAGTCTCTTAAGAACGAAGTCGATCACCTTTTTATTTTTAATTTTTACTTTTCTGCACTTTATTCAAGGGCACAGTTTCTGGTATTCAATACATATTAGACCTTGCTGAGATCTTTTCATGCAGAGTTGGGGATTTGGGGGCTTTTATCCCAAGTCATGATTGCTACTACTACCTCATATCAGCTGCACATCAATAAACTGGTGACAAACAACCTCGTCACGAAAATACAATCAGTTTCTACTCGCATTGCCGCAGCGTGAGTCTAGCTTCAGCTGCACTGCTTGATTCCAATTCTCCGACCTATCATCTGGATATATATCAGTCTCTCATCAAACCCTTTCGACTCCTGCCATGCACAGCGACAATGTCTTCGCTTCAGACTTACGTTCTGGAAAATGACCAGTGGGTGGCTCGTACCATCTCCGCTGAAGAGCTCATGCGAGAGAGGACCGCTCCTCGTCAGCGAATGGGGAGACAGCCGCCATCAAAGCCACCAACCTGCGGTCTACTCACCAAAACAGTCATCGAGAGCCCGGTCGTGAGATGGGTCCTGCCTGTGCAACTTCGGTGTGCTCGTTATAACGATGTTGCATTGATTAGTGTAGGTAAACTTCTTTTTCATTTCTCTAGTTCAACCCGTTATTGTTTCCATTCGGTCGCTGGTTCACATAGTCATGAGCCCCTCCCCGAGCAGTTTAGTCTGCCAGAGAGCTCTTCCCTTCTTCAGAATTAGAAGAATGACTGTTCAGCAACAACCTGATATTAGCAATGGTATCCTTATTTATGCAAGCTCTCATACCTCATATTATTTATTATACAGTAGGTATTAACATGCAAACAGGACCACAGTGTTCAGATATGCCAGCTTGGTCATGATGGGCAGCTTCAAGACATCGCCAGGAAGAATGATTTCGGGTCTAGGATACGGAACGCTTTAGTCATGGGTGCTCCTGAGTATATCCGCAGAGGTACTGAAGATGGCACCCACGTCAAAGGCGAGGATAGTGACACGGAGATGGCCTACTTGTGTGCTCCGGTGTCCGGATTCCCGTTTCAAAATGCACCGCTTCCTCCTCAGTTATTGATCTTGATGCTTGAACGTGGCTACCTGGTATTCCTGTTCTTACGGCAAACGCCGACGGGAGCCTGGGATTTTGTGTCGACAAGCCACAAGGTACCCGGGCAGCGCCTGGTGTGCCCAGGGTTTCATATGGCCATCGACCCATCCTGGAGTTACTTGACCTTGGCATGCTCAGAAAATCTGTTCATCATGTACCAGCTTGAGTCTATGGAGACATTGCGCGCTCAATATGCTCAGGGGTGCCGCCTCGAGCCCATCAAAGACAAACATGCTCGGGCCGTCAAAGGCATTATTCACAAAATCGAATTCCTTCAACCTCTCCACGGAAACGAGGAGCAGATTATTCTACTAATAATCATAGTCCAGCCTGAAGTCTCCCGCCTAGCCGTCTATGAATGGGAGCGCGGGTGTCCATTGCGTGAAGTCTTTTCTGAAGAGAAAGGTGGCTACAGACTCGACGACGCTTATCGCATGCCATTGTTGGTTGTGCCGCTCAAGGTCCGTAGCGCTTTCCTCGTCATCACTGAGCGAATCACAGCTACCTGTTCGGATATCCTAAGCGGACCACCTACATTTACTCCGTTTGAGCTCGCAAACGGGGAAGACACCGAGTTACATCACGGCACCCACGAGCCGTTGTGGACAGCCTGGACCAGACCTATACGACACCATCCCTTTCACGCAAATAAGGACGTTATTTACCTAGCAAGGGAAGACGGTCTCATAAATTTTCTTGAAATTGGGGATGAATCAGCAATTGAAACGAGTGTGGGTATATGCTCGGTGAACTGCAATATCGACTCTGCCTTCGCCTGTCTCTTTCAACCCCTAGGGGATGTTCTAGTAACTGGTGGAGACTCTGGCCCCGGTGCGGTTTGGAATGTTAGTTGACCTGGTACCTTTCCCTGCTACAATTGCGCTGGCTAACGTTATAATCACCGCCAGGTTGAAGCAAGACAGCATCCACAACGAATAGGATGGATTCCAAACTGGTCTCCGACGGTGGACTTCGTCGTGGCTAATAGTTCCACGAAGGGAACCATTGATGATCATGCGAGAAATTCCGTTGCCTTGGCTCACGCGAATGGCGACCCTGTTTCTCCATTACAACCGGATAGAATTTTTGCCTGCAGTGGTAGAGGCATCATGGGTGCTATTACCGAGTTTCGATACGGCATGCAAGCCAAAATTGGCTTAGATCTTACATATTCGTCACATATCAGGCAGTGTTGGGCCATCTCCACTCTTGACGAGAGCCTGGAGGATGGCTTTTATCTGCTTCTAGCGCTCCCTCATAGATCCGCTGTCCTCCATCTGTCGGGGAGCCTGACTGAGGTGTCAGAGAAAGATGATGATACGATACCCTATGATCTCTCGTCAACGACACTAGCAGCCGAAGACGCCGATAACAGGGTGGTACAGATTACAACGACACATATTATACTAGTGACGCCAACCAAGCAGTGAGTCAATATGTCCAAACGAAATGAATTAGTTACTAATAGTGCGTGGTTCACAGTTCTCGGCATCCGATAGCTGACATAATAAAAGAACCCTCAGTCAATGTAGCACATGCAACTATACAGGGGAGCAAGATTGCCATAGCAATTTATTCTGGGTCTACGTTTAAGGTCGTCGTGCTTAATGTTGACGATACGAGCATCTCGTTGCGACATGCCTTTGAGATTGAAGGTGAAGTCACATGTCTTGCTTTAGGAAAATTTGCTAGCAATCCCGTTGTCATGGCTGGTCTCTGGCATGGCAGAGGCCCAACCCTAGCGATTTTCCCTACGGAAGTCTCTAATCAGAGCTCTGAAACGCCAATTCTAATAGAGCTACAATCGAAATTCGGTAAGTCGAGTGTAATACCCTTGAAACTCTGGACCAGCTAAGTAATCGTTGCGTAGATTCCAGAAATGCTGGCCATAATAATAGAGAAATTGAAGACAATGATGCCTTTGGAGCGTTGACGAGCATCATTTCTTCCGGCGAGCAGTCAGGGGGCGTAACCCTCGTGGCAGGAACCAAGAATGGGGACGTGCTTACCATTCAGCTCGATTCGTCTTATTCCGCAAGTTACGAAGTCAGTAGGGATAAATATGGCATGTCGCCATCCTCCGTTTTCCCTGGCACCATGATCGAGGACTCCAGCTCAATCTTCGTCTGCGGCGATGCTGAGATGGCAATAATGACAAAATATGTAACAGATCAGCAAGGAGGCCACTTTGAGGAGTTGCACCGCGTTTGGCCGACTGATGTATACGACCCTGGGATGCCTTCGCCGTCGATTAATTCGGTGACCACGTTGCATCAACAAGTCCCTGAATACGACCAATCAACCTTGGTGATGATTGCCGGGCCACGAATACTAATCACAGAATTGCAACGGCGGCCAAAGCCAGTTCCACGTTCATTACCCGTTCGAGGCACACCGGTGAAGATCCTATATTCTCAAAGGCTCGAGGCCCTTGTTACCGTTATTTCAAGAAACGGGTTAGCTTCTTTGCACTTCCTGGACCCTACGACAGGACATGACATATCCCACCCCCTCAAAATACAGAGAGAAAAAGGCAAACCGGCCACTACTTACTATGAGGTTGATTATATTGATGGCCTAGGGTTTGCAAGCGCCGGTGTCGTTTCTCTTTCACGCTGGAGATACAAGAGCGCTGGAGGCTACCACGCAGACTGGTATGTCCTCTCCGTACGAAAGGAGGACGATAGAGGCCTTCTCCTGATTGTCTCGGCCGAACCCGAGAATACTCCGACAGAGACAGGAATGCCTCGCCGAATACGTTTTTGGACCAAGTTCAAATCAGTGTACGGTGGCCCTATTCGGTCGGTTACAACCACCGAACAAGGACTTTTTCTATGTGTGGGAAACCATCTCCAGTATAACATCATTGAGCAGGAGAGATTTAAGGTCACGAAAAAGTATGAGCTGCCATCCCCAGCGTCCTGGATGCAAGTGGTAGATGGAAGGCTGCATGTACTTACCACCAAGCATTCGCTTATAATACTCGACTATAAAAGCGACCCGGCCATCGAAAGCGATCAGATGGTCCAGCTGCATACAGACGACACTTGTCGGAGTTGCTTACATTCTATCGAGGTTGGATCATTCTTAAGCGCGGAGCGTCACCAGTCGATCACGATGTTGTCCGATCCGATGTGTGGAGTTCACGGCTTATGGTCCCCTTCCGAAGATGAGCGACCGTTAAAGTTGGTATTCCGTGCAGAACTGCAAGCCTCCGTCAGGAGATTCGTGCGAGGAAACACGCGAAGTCCATGGAATTTATTCAAGAACAGACCGCGCTACGGATGCATTCAGAGCGGGCCACCTGGCTCGGATATACTGGGCCTCAGCATTGATGGATCACTTCAAAGCTTTGCACTACTAAGCGAGGATGCGTGGCGACTACTCAGATTCATCCAGAACCTTGCCATGGCGTCACGGGCGATCTACCCTTATACTTCCTCTAGTAAGGCCGGCGACGACGATGACTTCGAGCCTGAGGTCAACCCGAAATTGAATATGCACGTTGACGGGGATATCCTGCAGAGATGCTTAGACAAGCATGTGTTGGAAGAGGTCATTTCAGAGCCACAGCACGTGCAACGGTTTCGAGAACTTCTCGAAGTCCTTGACGAGGGGAAAGCTTTGCTTTCTACTCAGGGGACAGGCCGCGATGCGCTCTACTATAAACTCGCCTACGACATCCTCAGGTACTACCTAACACCTGTCCTATAAGCACAAGTAGAATATGCCATGTTACGGAACCTCGGTCATAGCACAGTTGGAATCCAGACGGATGATATCTACTAGAAAAGGTTAGCATTCTCTTAGTGCATACCTATGGTGATGGGATACCTATATCACCCGACAGCGCTCAAGACTAACCGTCCTACAACACAGATCGAAGGAGAACTATGAAATGTAGTATAATTTCAGGGCGTGGAGTAAGAGTCCAGGTGATACATGTGGGACATACTTGTACGAAATTTCTAAGGCGACATTGAAATAGGGGGGGAAGACTCTGAGGTTCTTGTACTCTATTATCTCCATTAATTGTAAGGCTCGGTGTGCACCGCTCTCTTTAGTTTCTGTGCTGTGATACTCGGGAGTTAATAGATCACAGCCCCAAGGGGCATTTATAAAGAAATTCGTTCAAGTAGTCACTCACTTTATTTGATCTAAGAACGATAAGTGTGCTCAGCATATCTCATTGGGTGTCAATGAGCAGCACCTTCCTATAGGTACCCACTCCATACTCCCCTGGCCTATGTAGTGGCAGGTACATGTTCCCTTATACCGAACTAACAATATTATGTAATATATTCCGTATTGATGTTAAGATATGGTACTTATCACGGAGGCGAGAGTGTCAACGAGATTTAATGTGAACAGGCCTTTATAACCTCTAATCGGCCAACCGCTATCGTATAAGTAGATATGCATATGCCATTTGTTGACATTCAATAGAATATGCTTCCAGGGGAGTCTGCGTAGCTGTACATACTTTTAAGTTGCCTAGGTACCTAGGTACAGATCGGAGGATTTATTAGGTTACCTAGCCTGCCTAGCTGCCTAAGGTTAGGTATCAGGGGTATGTAGGAAGTGGTTGTGGTTATCGATAAGATATTATTCAACTCGCTTAATCGTTCATAGCTTTTTATAAGTTCACAGGAAAATCAGCGTCATCGTTTGAATTAATCGACCCCACTAAGAATCCTCAAGGCCCTAACCGTTCAGCCCTTCTTCATGGACAGGTCATCCATCAGCTATTTGCGCTGTTTGGTCTTTACACTAGATCTGTTGGAGAATTAGAAAAAATTTCTTCCTCTATTCAAACTCGGCTCTTATGTGCGAATTTGCCGACGGGTGTGTAAATAAATTACCCACACCTGACCAACCAATGATAGGTACGGAATACATACATATATATGAGGTTTAACAGCGGGCGGATTTAAGACCTCGACTTCGCCCCTCGCTGTGCGCTGAACGCCACCCCACTTCACTCTCTTTCACATCTCACCATCACGGCGTAACCACTCACCACTCACCACTCACATTACGTTTAAGTCTGTGAAAGTCTAGCTCTAGTTCGGAAATTTATTCTCTCGGACAATTCACCACCAGATCTACTACTCTAACTTACATCCCACCTCGTGATACCGCCCAACATGCCGCCCAAGAAGAAGGGTAACAAGAAGGCTGCCGACGATTGGGAGGCTGACCTAGGCGAGCCCATCGCGCCTGCAAACGGTGACGCCGCACCTTCCGCACCTGCCGAAGACGCCGAAAATGAGGAGGGAGAGGACGCGCCCGTGGGCGGCCTCATGGCCATGATGAAGAAGAACCGAGAGAAGCGCAAGAAGAAGGGCCTGTCCGAGAATTTCGACGATGGCAGTGGTCACGGCGCTACGCCCGAGCCCGAGGCAGCAGCAGTCAAGGCTCCCCAAGAAGCAACGATGGACGACGAGTTTGCACTGCCGGAAAAGAAGGGCAAGGGCGGAAAGCAAGATAAACAGCAGCAAGCGGCCAAGGCCACCACAGCCGACGCCGGCGATGATGAGGTTGGCGAGGGAGGAAGGGTGCTCACAAAAGCCGAGAAGGAGAAGTTAAAGAAGGAGAGAGAGAAGCAGAGGAAAAAGGAGAATGTAAGAAGAATCGCAAAATATTATCCTC
Source organism: Whalleya microplaca (assembly GCA_022497155.1). NCBI lineage: Eukaryota > Fungi > Ascomycota > Sordariomycetes > Xylariales > Xylariaceae > Whalleya > Whalleya microplaca. The sequence continues at coordinate 1,048,648 of MU385715.1, read as the reverse complement.
CCATCTCAGACTCGTCTGCTAACTAGACGTTCCACCCACAGGCTGCGAAAAAGAAGACCGCCGCACCTCCCCCTGCCGCAAAGGCTGCTGAACCCACCCCTAAAGCTGTAGTGGAAGAGAAGAAAGAGGCTCCCGTGGCAGCGCCGGCGGCCGAGGCCGGAGGCAAGAAGGGAAAGAAGCTTCCTCCACATCTAGCAGCTATCCAGAAACAACAGGAAGAATTGCGGCGGCAACGAGAAGCGGCCGAGAAGGCTGCCGAGGATGAGAAGAAGCGGATTGCAGAGCTAGAGCGTTTAGATGCCGAAGAAACCAAGCGTAGAGAAGAGGAGAAGGCTCGCAAGAAGCAGAAAGAAAAGGAGAAGATCGAGCAGCTCAAGAAGGAGGGCAAATTCCTCACGAAGGCACAAAAGGAAGAAAAGGCCCGGAATGAGAGGAAACTTCAGCAGATGATCGCCGCTGGCATCAAGGTTGGCCCTTCGGACGAGGCTGGCGAGGAGAAAAAGAAGAAGGTTGTCTATGAAAACAAAAAGCGAGGCGGCAAGAAGAATGATCAAAAGGTAAGTCTTTTTGCCCTTGTGTGTTTCATACCATAAGTTTTCTTGCTAATATCGACTTAGATCGACGAAGAGAAAGCCTTAGCTGAAGCTGCTGAGCGGGCCAGAGCCCAGGCTGAAGCCGCGCTGAAGGAAGCCGAAGAAAAAGCTGCGAAGGAGGCCGCCGCAAAAGAAGCAGCAGCCAAAGCCGCTAAGGAGGCAGAAAGTGACATTGAGGACGACTGGGAGGCCGCTGCCGCTGCCGCCGCCTCAGACGACGTCAAAGATAGTTGGGATGCGGATTCAGATGAAGAGAAAGAGAAGTCTGCCGCTAATGGCAAAGCCGCAGCCCTTCCCTCGAGACCCAAGGCTGCTGGATCTGACGAGTCAGAATCTGAAGAAGAAGAAGAGTCCTCTGAAGACGAGGAACAAACAGCCGCACAAGCAGCAGAGGCCCAACGGAAGAAGGAAGCTGCGGACCGACGAGAAAAGGCTCACCAAGCTGCCTTGGCTGCTCGATCAAAAGACAACCTTCGTTCTCCAATCTGTTGTATCCTGGGACACGTCGATACGGGTAAGACGAAACTGCTAGACAAGATCAGACAGACGAACGTTCAAGAAGGAGAAGCAGGTGGTATCACGCAGCAGATTGGTGCGACGTACTTCCCTGTGGACGCCATTAAACAGAAGACGGCAGTGGTCAACGCGGATGGGAAGTTCGAGTTCAAAGTTCCTGGTCTACTGATCATCGATACGCCAGGCCACGAGTCGTTCTCAAATCTGAGATCGAGAGGTTCATCGCTCTGTAACATTGCCATTCTCGTTGTCGATATTATGCACGGTCTTGAACCTCAAACTCTAGAATCGATGAAGCTGCTCCGAGACCGGAAAACACCCTTTATTGTCGCTCTTAACAAAATAGACCGTCTGTATGGCTGGAAGAAGGTCGACAACAATGGCTTCCAGGAAAGTTTGGCCCTGCAACCTAGGGGGGTCCAAAACGAGTTCAGAAATCGGCTAGACCAGACAAAGCTGGCATTCGCCGAGCAAGGTTTCAATGCTGAGCTCTACTACGAGAATAAGTCGATGGCTAAATTTGTGTCATTGTGTCCAACATCAGCTCACACCGGCGAGGGTATCCCTGACATGCTGAAGTTGATTCTGCAGCTGACTCAGGAGAGAATGGTGGGTTCGTTAATGTATCTCTCAGAAGTCCAGGCTACCGTCCTTGAAGTCAAGGCTATCGAGGGCTTTGGTATGACCATTGATGTCATCCTGTCCAACGGTATCTTGCGAGAAGGTGACCGGATAGTTGTGTGTGGTGTAGAAGGGGCTATCACTACAAATATCCGTGCACTTCTCACGCCAGCTGTCATGAAAGAATTGCGTGTCAAGTCTCAGTACGTACATAACAAGGAAGTCAAGGCCGCAATGGGTGTCAAGATCAGCGCGCCCGGCCTTGAAGGTGCCATTGCTGGATCACGCTTGCTTGTGGTTGGGCCCGATGACGATGAAGAGGACCTTGAGGAAGAGGTTGAGGCAGACCTCAACAAGCTATTCAGCCGCGTTGCTAAATCTGGTCGTGGAGTTAGTGTTCAAGCATCGACACTGGGTTCGCTCGAAGCTTTGCTTGATTTCTTGAAGGACTGCAAGATTCCTGTGGCGAATGTCGGAATTGGCCCCGTGTTCAAGCGAGACGTAATGCAATGTGCGACTATGCTCGAGAAGGCGCCCGATTATGCTGTCATGCTTTGTTTCGATGTCAAGATCGACAAGGAGGCGCAGGCGTATGCGGAAGAACACGGAATCAAGGTCTTCACCGCGGATATCATTTACCATCTTTTCGACGCTTTCACGAAGCATATGGATGAGCAACTCGAGAAGAAGAAGGAGGAATCCAAGATGTTGGCTGTCTTCCCCTGTGTACTCAGAACTGTTGCCGTCTTCAACAAGACAAGCCCCATTGTGGTGGGTGTCGATGTGGTAGATGGCAATCTGAAGGTCAACACGCCCATTGCGGCTATCAAGCAGAACCCGACAACCGGCATCAAGGAAATTGTCAACCTAGGCAGAGTGTAAGTTCATCTTATGAAACTTGACACGTGGTGTTTTCCATCCCGACTAACACATGCATAGGACTTCGATTGAGCGAGATCACAAGCAGATCCCGGTGTGCAAGAAGGGTCAACCTTCGGTAGCCGTCAAGATCGAGATGGGCAGCCACCAGCCTACGTACGGCCGCCAGCTCGAGGAGAAGGACACGCTCTACAGCCTGATATCCCGCGCCAGCATCGACACGCTGAAGGAGTTCTACCGGAAAGAGGTCTCGAACGACGAGTGGCAGCTCATCATCAAGCTCAAACCGCTGTTCGATATCAACTAGGGAAGGGGAACTAACTACCTACATAGCTCTAGGTAAAGTCGATGGGCCGTCAGGGGGATGCGTAGGGGCAGGGGTAGTAGGAGGCAGCAATATTATGGGACATGTATTAATGAGGGTTATACGCTCGTAACGGCGATCACGAGGACGAGGATGACGAAGACGACGACTCGAGGCACACTTCTTCTCTCTGCTTGTATTTTGATACTGACACGCGTGTGCGCGAAGGGGAAGGGGGGAGTTTGCAAAAAATGGAAATCTGGTCCGACGTCGCTTTCAGAGTATGTATGTAGTCTTCGGAAGATAGCCCATGCGGTGCCTTCTTCGCCCAGTAGTCCCCGCTAGATACCAGCTGCATATTGACTCTTAGCTGGTTATTATTTATGAGTGTGCTATTCGCGTTTTCTTCTCTTCTTCTTTGTGTGAGAGTTTGTTGATGTGCTGCTGGTTTGTCGGGCTCGATGCCGTGAGTAAGCATATTTAGCTGTCATCGCCGTCTCATCGCCTCCACAGTGATTGAGACGCGGAACTTATATACATCTATTACAATGAAAACTGGAGTCTGAAACGCTTCACGTGAGTATACTTGATGCTGAGCTTTTCATGTCTCAAATCGGGAGAAAAGGGGGTTTCGTTCATTTTATTCTTCAAGTTGATTTTGTATTGAACTATAAGAGCTGCTCGTATTTATTTACTGCATCCCGCATCCCATGTAACCTGACCTCCTTACTATACACTGTGAGTACTGTTGAACGCTGGAGCTCAATGTCATGACGCTTTCCCCTTATATCCGACGTTCATGCTCGTCATTAGCCTTAACTCCACACAAGTCGCGGATGGGTATAAACGCAGCAGCCCGTCCCAACGACTACCTTGCATATCCCATCAAGCTTGCTGGTTTTACTGCCAAAGAGCAAGTAGTGCGCCTATCATCAAGTGAGACAGAGCTAGGATAAACTGCCTTTCTGTCGCAAGAACGACGCCGTAATTGCTGCACAGCAATGACGCCTGATATATCCCGCGGTACATTCATATCCGGCTCTTTAGAGTCTAATATTGTGTCACGGTCGACATAGGTGCGAGGTTAATAAACCGTGCGCCTTTTCATCTCAGAGATTATCATAAGAGTTTCCAAGAGATATAGACTCGAGGATCCAGCTTTACAACTAACCTTACACCACATTCACACCCTCTCCCCTGGGCCCCGGCCCGGCCCCGTTCCCGGACCCGTCCCTAGCATCCCCATCTCCATCCGCATCCTTATCCATAAGGGGCTCGAGAGCAGATCGCGGCCTCGCAGCAGCATTCCCCCGCCTTCTCCTCCGGTAGAAGCGCAGCCCCAACCACACGAGGCCTCCGAGCACGAGGAGGGCCAGCAGACTCGCTCCCGTGATCCCGAGCGCAGTGCTGGGTGGTGATAGGTCGTAGCCGTTTCCCGTGTCCTCCGAGGGCGCATGGTTGTTTGGCGTCGGGTCGTAGAGTGCTTCTGGGTCGTCGAAGGGTGCTTTGATTTTGTCTTTGTCTGAGTTGGGGTCTGAGTCTGAGTCTCGAGGGCGCAGCATGGAGAGGGCGAGGGCGGTCGCTGTAGTAGCCTGTGAGAGCGTCGGCGTTGGGGGTGCCATGGCTTATGTAGGTGGGTTTATATGTATCAGTGAGTGGATTGCGAGATCTAAGATGTGGATGCGGGTTCCCAGGACAGTTGAGTAGGTAGGTATGTGTGCGCGCTACACTTGTAGGTATGTGAAGTGATCGAGCTGCCGTTTTGAAGGATTTCCTCAAGTGCTAGGTATTCCCCCCCTATCATCACCCTGCTGGACGGCTGTACCGAAGGCGGGTCCAGGCTCAAGAAAGCATAAATGAGATTCGGGAGCTCGCACTGCCATGGCAGATGCTTGACGGCAGCCCTAGTTCTATCGTATGGGCTCCTATCGGAGGCTGAAAACGACAGGATTGAGAAGGGGAAATAGCGTGGAAGATCTCTTCCAGAAGATGCAGTGTCAACGTGGCATGCGGGTCACAGATATGTAGGGCAAACCGAGTGCGAGGGACAAGATGCTCGCCAGATATGTATGCATGCCGCCTAGCTCAGCCTCGAATATATGGAGTGCCAGGTCCCATCTTCATCAAGTTGTAATATTCATATAGTCGAAGCGGTGACCCCGAGCGACCTGTGCTATCTAGTTCAACTTCTATTCTTCTGCACAGTTCGATACGTATTCAGCTTCTCTCATTACTTTGACTGTCTTACATGCATAGCAGTCTTGGCTACTCAGCCATTCCTCGCTGTCCCATATTCATCATGGGGTAGAGAATGGACCATATGGATGACGCCAGCACAGACGAGGGTTGAGGTTGTTCTGGCGTGCCAAGAACCCAGTAAACGGTCCTTGCTATTCAATAGTACAAGGAAAGGTTGCGATTGGACCATGTAGAGAAGGCAAGGCAGGGTCCAATTGCAAACTCATTACTGTATCTATCATCCAAAACTTTAGGACAAGAAAATGAATGTCGAAGATACTGAGTCTGTACAATTTGTTGAATGGTAGGTATCAAGTTGACGCTTCAGACGCTCAAGTCTTGAGCAATCAACCGAAGAAGATCAAATTGATCTATATTTATCTCCTAGGTTGAACATTACAAAATTCAGATCACCTCTCGGCATGAAGTCACCATCTTGAAGTTAGATGATATCTGAGCTTCAGCAGAGGTCGCGAGAACCCGTCTGTCTCCTATGGACATAAGGTAACATCAAGCCTCCTACCCCTTGCTTACCATCTTGTGGCTTGGCTGCTTGCTTGTGGCTAGTGCTGCCTACTTAACTAGTGACGCAGTAGTCGATCCTTAGCTCGGATTTCCCCATATCTCCGGCGGCGACCGAAACTCAATCTGATAATGGATCAGGCTAACGGATCTGACGCTACATGTAACGGATCTGACAGTGACGTGGAGCCGAGTGCGCCGCCGCAGTGTCTCAACAGTTTCTCCGGCTGATCTAAGTTGTGTTAGTCCCCCTGACATCTCTTCCCTCATGGAGTTTTCTCCGTGAGCAGTCTCTCTCTCTCTCTCTCTCGTCTTCATCATGATACTCCGGTAGCCCTCGCGACTTCTCCACCGTTCCATTCCTTCATAGAACGAACGCAGGCAGTAGACCCCGCGTCCCCACCGTCGCGATGCCCTCGCCTGTCCTGCGCGCCGTGTTCCGGCGCCATCTCGAACATCTGCGCATGCGCCGCCTCCCCCAACCGCAGCGCCGATTCCAGTCCTCAGACGCGAAGAAGGAGGCGAAACCAGAACAGCCGATCCCCGTCCCGAGCACGGTAGCGCCGTTGCCGATCTGGCAGCGCCTAGGCCCCCTGACCCGCGCTGGCGAGGCGTATGCGCGCGCCCAGCGGACGCGCCCGTGGGCCACGCAGTTGGCGAGCGGGCTGTTTATATACCTGTGCGCAGATATCAGCGCGCAGTATATTAGTGGGAGGGAGTACGACCCGAAGCGCACGGCGCGAAATCTGGTCGTTGGTGGCGTGTGTGCGATTCCGAACTATATCTGGTGAGCTATTTTATATATACGAGTTGGACTATATAGGACTTTTGCCATGTAGACATGTACACGGATATAATATGTGCAAAGTGGAACATGTATGCTAACGAACGATGGACGCGGCCGTAGGTTCGTGCGCCTGTCGCAATCTTTCAACTACTCGTCGCAGGCGCTCTCAGTCGGCGCCAAGGTCGTCTTCAACCAGCTCACGTTCACGCCCGTCTTCAATACCTACTTCTTCGGCTTCCAGGCGCTGCTGTGCGGCGATACTCTCGCGGAGACCTGGGATCGCATCAAGCGCACCGTCCCCATCAGTTTCGTCAACAGCTGGAAGCTATGGCCTGCGGTCACGGCCTTCAGCTTCACATTCGTGCCTATTGAGTACCGGAGCGTTTTCGCGGGCGTTGTTGCCGTTGGATGGCAGACGGTATGCACATTCTTAGTTCATTTGTTACTTTTATCCTCAATTCAGGGGCTTGGGGTTCACTCCAGAACCACGTCCTGGATCATCCCTCTCTAGATTTATAAGGGAATCTCACTAACCCCCGATGCTGTAGTACCTGAGTTACTTGAACAGACAAGCTGAAGCAGTAGAGGAGGAGCGGCATGAGGCGATGCCTGTGCCTGCTGTCACCCCGGCGCCCGTCTCAACGAGCGACGAGAAACGACGACTAGCAGCTTGAGCTTGGCTTCTCTTTTGTTTCGTTGAGGTAAGCACTGTTGATAGGTCACTACTAGATAGAATATACAACATAGACCGGGGACTGGGCTGGTTCACACAGGCATCAATAGAGGGCACGGAAAGACGCGTTTTATGGCACGTTCACTATATTCTTACTAGATGGTGTCCTTCACTGTTGACTTGATATCTTGGACTCGCGTCCAATGATATTAATCATCCAGCGTCTTGTTGATTGCTGCCAAATGAGCCTGTCCATGAAACGTCCATTCGTGGTATAAATACAGCTTCAGCAAAGTTGAGGCTAAACTTAGATGCCTCTAGTTAAAAGTTTGACAGAAAGCCAATCTTATTTGATACAAGATAAGCTCTAGCAAGATTCACACGGTCTCGTAAGTGGTTTTACTGAGTATTTTAATCTAACCTAGGTAGATGGCTTCACATGAGAGTTGACTCATATAACACATGTGTCAAGAACCCATATTGTGGAACATATTAAGTCTATTATAAAGAACAAGCAATGATTGATGTAAATCAATAATGGCCCTACTATCCAATCAAGTAACAGTAAATCATTAGTGGCAAGCATGCCGACGTTGGACGAAAAATCACTCTGGAGCTCGCAAGTCTGGCGCCGCACATTGAAACCTACCGCGACCCACAACATGGCACCTGTCGAGCTCACTGCGAGGGAACATCTAGGGCAAGCATCTTCGCAGCCGCGTGTTCGGCGACAATAACAATGTATGCCGACGGGTTGGCGCTAACCTGGCCAGGGAAAATACTGGCGTCCACCACAAACAGGTTGTCGGTGCCGTAAACCCTGGTATCGAGGTCCACCACCGCCGAACCGCCGTCGGCCCTTCCATCATCGATACCCATCTTGTTCGTTCCGATCCAATGGTTTGCACGGCGGGCGGCGGTCGAGACGACCATGTCGTTGACGTAGTCCTCGACCGTCGTGTTGGACGGCGGAAGCTGGAACGTGAGACCCTCGACGTTCGCCAGGGCCGACTGCAGGTTCTTGATGCCCTGGATGACGGCCTGCACGTCCGCCTCCTCGTGCAGGTAGGGGACCGTGGAGACTACCGTGTCCAAGTTCTGGGTGATGGTCATGCGGCCTCGAGAATTGCTCCCGCGCCCGAGGTATTGGCTCATGGTCATGGCGTTCTGGCTGGGAATGCCGTGGCTGCCTCCGACTCTGGCCGTCCATTGGAGCTGTCGGACAATACCGTCCGCGCCGGTGATCTCGTCGAAGAATATGGGGCCGATATTGGGTGCTGCTTGGGTAAGAATCCCTGATCGGGCGTCGAGATACAGCTCCTTGTCGTTGTCATTCGGGTCGTCGTAGGCCTGATAGAAGTCGTAGAAAACGATATCAGGATGCGTGATGACCGTGTCGGTATTGGCGTGGTCGTCCAAATTGTAACCCACAGGCAAGTAGATCCACGAGTCGCTGGAGATCATCGTCGGGCCGTCCGTTGATGACTGGACCACAGCCAATTGGTCCTCAGGTCCGATGCCGCTCCTCAGCAAGATCTTAGGCGACCCGAATGCACCGGCAGACAAGACCACTCGGCCAGTATCCAAGGTAACGTTGACGATGCCGGCGTGGCCTCCATCCATGTAGGCCTCGACCTCGACACCGGTGATGTGACCGCCGTCTCTTATAACTCTCTTGACTGAGGTGTTCATCCACAACTCGAAATTGTCCCTCTCACTAGCAGACACTAAATAAGTAGCCATGGGGCCACCTCGTTCGCCATGAGAGTACATAAATGGGCTATGAGTGAAGGTATGGTTCTTACGATCGGGCTCATCGTTCGCAGTAATTTGAGACCATCCGCCAGCATCCAACCCACTGGCGACGACATCAAAGCCCTGCTGGAGGTACCGCTCGCCGTCCATGGACGGCGTGTCGGTGCCAGGGATCCGAGAGAACACACTATCAGTTGCCTCGTCCATATCCGTGGATTTCCACCCGTCAGGGAAGTTGTAGTCCCAATCCAAGGTGTACGGCTAACAAGCACCACGTTAGCATTTTCCTCTCAAAATGAAACTTCCAAATTACAACTTCATCTCAGGGGACAGGGGGGCCGACCTACCTTCCACCAGAGACCAGCATTGATGGCCGTGCCGCCACCGAGCACACAGCCGGCCAACTGATCCGTGTCGGTGCAGGCGATGCCCGTGGAGTCCTTCCAGATGTGGTTGCACAGGCCCGGAACATCGATCCAGGTCAGGTTGGGGTCGGTGAGCCAGTCGGGCCCGAACGTGCCTCCCCATCTTCCGGATGATGGTGGCCCCTTTTCGATGAGCAGCACGCTTTTGCCGGCTTCGCTCAGCTTGTCTGCTAGAGGGATACCTCCGGCGCCGGCACCGACTACGATGTAGTCATAAGCAACACTGGGGATTGGTACTTCAGTGGTGGTGGTAGTGGAAGTTGAAGTATCGGTGGAGGTTGAAGTGTCAGTAGTAGTTGTGGTGTCAGTGGTAGTTGTAGAAGTATCAGTAGAAGTGTCGGTAGTAGTGTCTGTAGTAGACGTATCTGTAGTAGATGTGTCTGTAGTGGACGTGTCTGTTGTAGTAAAAGAAGTGTCAGTAGTGGTTGTAGTTGATGTTGTCACCGATGTTGAAGTCGTTATCGTTGATGTGAAGGTCGTTGTTGTTGGTATAGATATGGATGTCGTTCGTGTGGGCCAGTCGTAACTACGCGTGCCTCCGGCTGTGTCCGCCAGCGCAGCCATACGGGAGAATGGCTCATTGTAGCTAGCTACGAGAAGCAGTCTTACAAGAAAGTTAGTACGGCCCATGGTGGATATAATGTTTGGGAACTTTGGCACGGCTAACAATACGCCAGTGGCAGAAACAACAGGCCCTGACTGCTGTAAGATGGGTGTCCAAAGGACAACCCGCACACATATATATATGGCTCCCTAGTGATCAAGAGACGCGGTGGGTGCTTGGTTCCCATGCGCTGGTGGATAGTATTTGCCCTGTCGAAGATGTCGTAATAGGAGGAATGATTTTGGCCGGCATACTTGCTGATTAGGCCCTGTTACCTGGTGTAAAATCTATCCAAACAGGTATCAGACTGCATAATTTCCTTTCCATTGCCCATTTTTCTTACCATCGACTCATTATTCCGTCACCGTCGCCATTATCAGTTTACCAGGGCTTCATCGCGACTTGAATCAAAGACGTGTTTCGATACGAACTCCAAGTAACCTTAACCCGGAACCCTAACCTCCAACCTAAAGCCGCAAAACTAACCCCGTAAATAATCTCCGCATCCTTACCAACAGATTGAATGTAGCTCTTGAACCTAATCTCATTATACAAGAAAAAAGTTACTTCTATTCAAGTAGTAGTAGAAAACGTTCGTGGGCTGTAAGGGTGTGTGTTCCTCTAAGTCTGAGCTAATCTAAGGCGTCGGCGTGAGCCTAAAGGCTCACCTCCGCAGCACGTGACTAGGCCTAACTACATCCACCCCCCAGCAGTAGTAGAATACAGTATCGAATATGTTAGCATGTGCATATGTTTAAATAGAGTTGCACGGTTACTCGGTACGAGCCGACTGTATGGGATATAGTCTGCCCAGGAACTTAATTGATGGGGGAGGATGCGGACCAGAATGTAAGTCAGAGAGGGGATAGAAACCTAAGTACTAGACACGAGATTCATCGCCGAGATCAGAAATCACATGATTGCTTCAAAGTTCTAAGCCTTCTTCCATGATACAGTAAGATACAAAACATAAGAACTCTTATCACTTATCTTATACCTTGGTTAGGTGACTTGGGCACAACATTCATGAGAAACTGGGGACACCGAGACAGGGGAGCCAGGTGGAACAACAGCTATTCGCGTTGGATAAGATGATGCAGTCGAGTTTTTGAGTGTGCATATCTCTATGTAACATGACAAGAGAAACAGTCAACGCTGTGGCCTACTACAGCAGCTCTGAAGTACGTACATGAATCTCATGGCGCGATATGAGTGAGGCAGATATGCTCACCCCTCATCTCAAGCTGAGGATTTTGGAAGCACTGCCACCCAACATGACCGATTGTTGGTAGAATATAAACTGTACAAGGAGGCAGCAAGGTAGTATCTACATTTTGTAGTATGTACGACCAGTCATATTTAGCCTTATGGGGTCTGTAAGGCACTTTCCTCAAGGAAGCCTACATTTCGGCGAAGAACCAACAGTGTGGCTGAGAAAGCTCCGGTAGAGGGAATAAGTATATCATGAACTTCACGGCAGCTACAATTCCTAATGAAATCAATTATTTCGCCTCTATGTGGGCTCAAATACACCGACACAGGGTCAAATATGGATTCGTTCTCGATAATTGTAGGAGGCGCTGGAATCTCCCGGGTCAAAGTGTCGCTGTCTCGAGCGATTTCCCGCATAGCCTCTTCAACACGAAATGCCCCAGAAAAGATTTATGAGATTGCTCGTGGTGCTGCCGATCTATCCGAGATATTAAGAGAGTTTAGACGTGTTCTCGACCAGGGCGAACGTGTTATCAGGAGAAGACTTATGAGGCAGATGAGTTCAGTATCCGAGTGTATAGGACGTGTTCATCTCTTCAAATAAGGTATGTAGCCGTGGTTCAAGAAAAGCGATTGGAGCCGGAATTGGAGTTGTATTCTAATAAGTGGAGGTCTCGCTAATTGTGAGAAGTTTCAGAAGTAGTCATCAGATCACGTGAAGTGCCCTCAGAGATGTAGATTTCCACTTCAGCCACATTCATCAGCTTGCCGTAGCCACAACTCATACCGCAAGGCAGCTGGTCCCTAAGACGACAGCTGCCATAATCACACCCAAGATCCAGGCAGGCTCATTACACGGACTGAATCAAACCTAAACCTGAACCTTTTACAAGCAAACATCAATCATTTCATTCAAATAATTCATGTCACCGGGAATTAGTATCCAACAAGGCACATTTGCTGAGGGTGAAAATCGGATTGTGCTTCTCCATAATCCAACTATTACTTAGGTGACCCATCGTGGTCTCGACGGGGTACAGCCATATCATCAAACCTCACTTACTGTTTATTCGATGACCATTGTCGAATTTATTCAAGAGTATCTTCGGAAGCTATCTCACCTTGAGTATGACTCCACATTATCCCCTCAATGGCATCGACCTGGATTTTAGTCGGTACGAACACCGACCCCTTAGTGGCCGCGATGTCATGATCAATAGAATGATGGAGGACTACATGTTTCCGCGGAGAGTGAAACCAAGAGTCTACTTGAACGTAACCGAAGGAAATTCTCTTTTTGGTCCTTTCAAGGCTCAGAATCGCGAATTAGGGCTCGACATACAGGTCATGTCAAAGTTACTTAAAACTGGCTCAACCGTCACTCAACAGAAGGCACTCCAGTTACTTCACTCAGGAAAAACTCAACAGAAAACCCTTTTATTCCTCTGCTCAGGGATAACTTCTTCACAATATATGGCCTGGAAAACCATGAACCTGTACAGCTCTGATGAACGTATTAACCAGTGGCCTGTTCTTGAGACGATGATTCTAGGGCTTATTCAACGGTATTTTCTTGAAGTTAATCCTCATATGCGAATCTGGCTCAAGGATTTCCGTCGCCGTTCGCTAAGGCCAAAGCCGAAATCAGCGTCGGAATGGAAGCGAGACATGAAAGAGCATTTAAAGGTGCTTCAGCCACCCGCCGCAACCCATTACCACAACTTTTTGTTCTCTGGTGGTCATTGGTTACCGCTCGATAGGCCATCAAGTATGCAGTTCTCAATCGACCCGTGTTTCATTGCTAGTTATCAATTGTGGATCCACCTCCCTAAGGCTGTTCACAAATGCAAATCGCAAGGAAAGGAACCAACAGCACAGATTCCTTTCAGCAACATTCAAGGACTACATCGTGGTAGACCACGCCGATCTCTCAGTACACCGCCGCCCGGGACATGGAGTACAACCATTATGCAAAGCGGAGTGTACCCAGAATATGAAGAGCAATACTATGTCCTCTTCTTCCCTCGTCGCCCTTTGTCTGAATTAGACAAGATGTCGCGCCGGAGGAGTTTGAGTCGAACGCATATTCGAGCTATGTTCACTGACAAACCAAAATGGATTTTCGAAGGTCCTGGAATAGACAAACCATCAGCACAATTCAAGCATCCATGTGCCAACTGCGCTCAGTATAGCCATCATACAAGGAAATGTCCTGAAACCTGCGGATATTGCAGTTCGCCCTTTCATAAGGCGAGTTCCTGCACTGTAAAGGCGGCCAATAGATGCAAATGCCGACCGTTTCCACAACACCACACAGCCTCAGAATGCTTCGTTCATTGTAGTAGGAAATGTGGCGCACCCCATCCGCCTGGTAATTTTCGGCACAAGAACGCAATGATGTGTTCTCACCGTTGCTGCATGTGCGGCATCAAAGGTCACTCGGGCAGGAAATGCGCCTTGAAGAAGTGCCCTTGCGGACAGCAACATCTCGGCCAGGACTGTCGTTGGAAGGTGGAATGTTCTGTTAAGCAATGCGATCGCTATAATTGCCATGTTCATTGTAGAGAATGTGGAAAGAAAAAAGACAAAGGGGCAAAAGAACATTTTGTTGGCAACACATGCCAAGACTGCTTGAAGAACGGCCAGCCAGCCTCACCACAGGCTGTGTGAAATCCTCGGAGGGTTTCATCAGTCCGTAAACTACTGAGGCACCTAGAGGTCCTGTATACTGACAGTCAACCTATTTTTACGACACGTCGACTTATAAACCCGTAACAAATGCTATGACCCGAGACTCTTCATCTACTGCACAGAGTCTAGGCTTACCGGTTGATCAAGTGTGCCGATCGAGCCGACGACGCATTTGAACCCCGATGATACATTCCGATCGTCACTCAGTTCTTTGCAGTCGCCGACCAGACTATGAGATGCCATACCACCTACCATTAACAGGTTGGTCCTGCGGAGAATCTCCGCCGCCAAATATGTTTTTGGGACATATATTACCGCGTAACTAGGCCCTTCGACCTCCGACTAGGTCAATTGGGGTGATAATGAAGATGCTTCGTTGCGAAGTACGACACTTGCAGACTAGTTGGCCGTGCAGGTAATAGGGCTTCTCCGCCGCAGCGAAGAGCTCGAGTGGCTTGACGTTCGTTAATAGTATCATCTTTGTTAGATGGGCCCCCCTCCATGAACGCAGTGTCGCGTTAGAAAATGCTTACCAAGTCGTCGCCAATCAGTGGTGGGAGAGACGGGCATATTCCATTAGGAATGCTGGTACTAAGATAATAAGACAGTAGGCAATGAGACAGACCACTATTACTTTATAGAGTACTGGTAGCTGAATATATAGGAATGGATTGTTGATTTAAATAGTGATGATGGTCTTCTTCTCCCCTGGTAGGAGTAGGAGAAGTCTTGTATCTTATGGGTGAAAAGCAATCGAATGATGAAGCTGCCGGATGAGAAGATATCTCCAACTTCATAAGGCCAATTCTTATACGGACTTATAATAGTAGCATGCCTTCCACTGTCTGGCGATTTAAGGACTAAACAGCCACGATAAAGTCACCGCCAACGACATTCAATGCGATTTGATGGCCGTCAATATGGGTTTGTGCTACTTTACCTATGGGACTAGGACTTATCTACATCTCTTGAGTGGAAAAGAAGTCCGCTTCGCGTCGTTCAATTTTTCCTAGGTAAAACAAAGCGAAGAGAGCAATCGAACACTTTAATGACTCAGGTGCATGCAGGTAGGCCGTCGCTAGCTCAATTGACACGACAACGTCATTAGGGCTGACAGTCTGACGATCATTTAGGCAACGACCTACGATGGGTGTTTCTAGTTGCTTCAATCAAGGAATATTCTAGATTGTTCCATGAGCTGAAGCAACGAGGCTAGGTAGGCTGGTCAGCATTTTCTACTATAAGAATATACACATATTCGACGCCTTTACTTGTTTTCGTCTATTGATCATTTTATTTACATTCATCCATCAAGCTTGTTTCATCTACTTCGTTCCATCCACACTTGACCTCAGGGGTAAACATGGCGGATTACGCAAAGCTCCCAGCAGGTGTGATACTCGACGTAAAGTCATTCAAGGCCCATGTTGCCGAGGAGAAGCTGCAGCATTTCGAGAAGCTGCTGGAGCTCTCACCGATAGCCCCTGCCGTGTTCGAGAACACGCACGTTGGCCGGAGGTATGGGATGCAGAGAGATTGGCTAGAGAATGCCAAGGAGGTGTGGCTAAATACTTTCGACTGGCGCCAGCATGAAGAACGGAACAACTCGTTCCCGAACTTCAAGGCCGCCGTGAAGGACGCGGAAGGCAACACAGTCGAGATCCAGTTCTTGGCCCTGTTCTCCAAGAGGCCCGACGCTGTCCCTATCGCCTTCCTCCACGGCTGGCCAGGATCCATCTGCGAGTTCCTGGATATCCTAGACATTCTCAAACATCGGTACTCTCCAGAGGACCTGCCGTATCATGTTATCGTCCCCTCGCTCCCCGGCTACGCGTATTCATCCGGCCCTCCGGTCGAGATAGGCTACGGAGTCGACGTAGCTGCCGGAGCGGTGAACAATTTGATGGTCGGCTTAGGGTTTGAGTCTGGATATCTGGCCCAGGGTGGAGACCTCGGGAGTTTCGTGAGCAGGTTCCTTGCGATAAGCTATGATGCTTGCAAAGGCATACACGTGAACATGATGGCTCCGGGGAAACTAGACGAACCCCCGAGCGACGACCTAGAGAGGAAGGCAGTGCGAAGAGCTACTGAATTCTTGGATACGGGAAATGCGTTTGCCTTGGAGCAAGCCACAAGGCCGGCCACGATAGGGCTGGCACTGAGTGCTAGTCCATTAGCACTGCTTAGCTGGTGAGATATAGGAAGATACAATAGCAACTTCTTGATATTGATTCGCTAACAATGACATAGGATCGGAGAGAAGATCCTCGAATGGACAGACGAAGATCCTCCACTTGAGAAAATACTCGAAAGCGTGACATTATATTGGATGACAGATACTATGCCACGAGCCATGTACCATAATCGCGGAGTAAGTCAGATCACCGTTTGTTCCATGGTTGTAGACCAATGACCAACTAACTTCTCAACTACAGGCGCGCAACCCGGATACCAGTGAGGTACGTTCCCCGTCCCAATTCTTCCACCCTCCACCCCTCCCCCAAACCCAGTCAAATCCCCACGAAGACATGGAAGAAAAGAACTAAGTGTGTTTCCATTCAGGTCACGAAGCTGACAGCGCTCGAATTTCCGTATATCGAGAAGCCTTGCGGATACTCGTTGTTCGCTCACGAGATCGTCCCGATCCCGCGGAGCTGGGCGGCCAAGTCTTGTAACCTGGTGTCATACAACCAGCATGAGAGTGGTGGTCATTTCCCGGTATGTTGTAAAATCTAGCTCTATTGATTTATGTTAATGGATTTTTACTGACGATGTAATTGTAGGCAATGGAGAAACCGAATGAGCTGCTTGCTGATGTCGAAGAGTACATCATGAAAGCCTGGAAGGTGACCAACAAGCAAGAGTTATCTGCATCATGATTGAATAGGGAAGTGTGGAAGTAGGGCAGTGATGCTGTCAATGACATACAGCTCTGAATATTGTTATGGGGCTCCGTACCGGGTAGTTGAGGCATATAAGATGCTCTTTTTCTGTCATGTTTCCCATGCATTTCGCGAAGATTGAAGGCCACCATGAAGCTTCGAGCGCGTGTGGTTCTCGAGATCGCCTGGACCTTCACTGATGGTGTTGCTCCTAAGCACATTGAGGGCGAATATGACATAACGGATACGAATGTGGGCAGTATTCTATATCTAGGTCTCGTACGAATTTATCCATGCACATCATCTTGAAAGGCGTCGAGTAAGGATAGTACTCAAGCATCGGATATGGAATATGGTATAAAATCAACGCCATTGGCAACTCTAGATGAATATTGCGTATTGAATATCCTTACATTTATCTAATTTTAGATCGAATTGATCTCGGACACTGTATGGAGAAGTATCGTACGACGGCCCGAGCCGGGGCAGCCCGGTGCGGAGTAGATGCTCATGACGTCGGACGAGCATCATTGAGCATCGGAGCTTCCGCCGATTGGAAGCGCAAAACACAATGAAGTACACGATTATTCCGACCAACCTGACTCTCAAGGTTCTCATAATCGAAAACTAGCCTCTCAACGATATAGCTGCTACCTATCCGAAATGGTGCCTCTCCCTGGTGGCTGCTACTGCGGCGCAATCCGCTACACCATCACGCTCAATGACCCAGACTCAGAGGCCCGCACCAGTATCTGTCATTGTCTCAACTGCAAGAAGTTCACCGGATGCAACTATGGGATCACGACTAAGATTCCCAGGTCCTCGTTCCAGATCACGCAAGGGCAGGATCATGTAAGGGTGCATGAGGCGGATAACGGAAGCGGGGTGGTGCTGCATAGAGAGTTCTGCAGTACTTGTGGAGGGAGCTTGTTGGAATACGGTGTGAGTATCAACTGCGTCTTGGGCTGTGTCATTCCGGATACTGCTAGTAACTGAATGGGCTCGCTAATAGGTACTCGGTTGTCAGGCCAATGCTGGGGATAATATATACGTCTTCTATGGCACGTTGGAGGATCACGCGAGAGGCCAAGTCGAACCTAAGGGGGAGTTCTTCTGCAAATTGAGAGATCCATGGATGCCAGCGATTGAGGTAAGTCTGCTGTGTCAAACGATTTGATTGTAAGTACACATTTCTCATATATTATGCTAGGGTCTATTTCAGAAACAAGAGATTGCACATTGAGGGCTTTGAAAGCCTCAAGATAGGCCAGTGGTGTAAAATTTGTGGGTGCCAAGAGGATAATATCTATGATGATCAACGTACCTTGCATAATGATAAACCAGGCTTGCAGATTATCACTCTTCTGATAGTGCCCCGCTGTACCCTGAGAAGCACAGAATCGATCTCGTCAAGTGAAGAGAAAATCGCAGCATCGGAGTTGTAGCAAGGCTAGTACTTATATAAGTTGCGAAGGCAGCGATAGGTCATTAGATTCTTGTATTGTTATTAAGGTCTCATACAATCCATGTACATCCATCATTAGCAATCTATAAATGGTTCCTTCCTTCTCTTAGAACTGCCGAAATAGGGGATGGGAGGTACAACGCCTTTATTTCCTTATGTATAACCATCTCTTCCGTTTCATACGACATAAGAGGCTCCGCTATCTAAATTGGTATGAACTCGCTCCAGGTGTCTCTCCCTCTGTGCTTGCATTATGGGACGAAAATGAGGGCATAGAGTCTCTAACATCTCCTTACTACTTGTGGATATAGACTTTACTCGCTGGGTTTGTTAACCGTCATTATGTACTAGGAGCGTTCACTTTTAGTAAGCGATGACATATAGCTTTATATCTTTCAGTATCGATATTAGCATAGATGATCTGTAAGGTCTAGCCGCCTGTACGCATTGTGGCCTCCTTACCTCTGTTCCATCTCTTCTTCTCTGGCTGACAAGGCGGGTAAATACGACGTGTAGATGTGTAGAAATAGATTCAATATTATGGGGGTTCAATATAATAAATAAGTAAGGTCTTTAACATGTAACTTTCAATATTGTTATAGATATAAACTACATAATCTAACTATCCTTCTAGTGAAACCTGTTCTTGTAAACCTTCTCTTTCCAGCATCAACGAATAGAAGAATTATATGGAATCTTCTCAATATGAACCAAGTAAGACATCATGCCAGAGGTATCTCAATGTGATTTATTGGTTCTTTGGGAGCACCCAAGATCTCGGGTTTCAGCATCTGTAGGCTCCTGAAACCATAGAACTAGGGGAGACAGACCTACAGCTTTGAAAGAGATGTGCCTTATAGACGTTTCTAGTAGGAAGTTTATTCATTTAGAATCGATAACTACCTATTATCTGGCATCATGACTGAAAATTTCGTGTTTATAAACCTCGATAGGGAACCCGTCAATCTTCCCAGATGCCCCTATCATAATAACCAACCCCCAGTTCTCTTTCAGCCTACATCGCTCGTAAATTCACGACCTCCATCGACATTGCAGCGCGCGTAAAGCGCTGAGATCCTTTTGGTTCATTGAACCGTATTGCATCATTTCGAGACGCCGAGAATCATGCAATCCTACTGTGTCACTATTGTGCCACGAGGCGCCGGTGTTGTAACAAGAAATCCAGTCGTCCTTCTAGTACCATTCAGTTCCGAAGGAATTGTGCTTGAATTTATCGACAATCTCTGGGACAGACTCGCGAGGCAAAATTTGTTGTTGTCAGCAGATTCTCATACCATAGTACTACACCGAGACAGTGAGATAGGCCCCATCATTGACTTCGAAGATGTGCTATCGGATATCATCATAAACCCTCGGAATGAAAGGCTTTTTGCTGTTGTTACCGAGAAAGTCAATGTGGCAACGTCGCGCAAGCTCCAGGAGGTAAGGAACCATGTGTTTATCTGAGAAATCAAGAATCAAGTGTACAAGCCCCAGACTAATGCCGTAAAGAAATATAAGATCGAAGAAGGTGTAATCTCTCTTCGTATAATAACACCTGATTCTGCCAACAAGAAAGAAACCTGTCCAATCTTGAATATACCATCGTCTGCGAGCATCGGTCAGCTTCATCGCCATATCAACGAGCATCTGGGAATTACATCCACGTTCGAGGAACACGTTGAGACCTATGAGTGCAATTGTATTCTTGGTAGTAAAATCGCCAGTGACCCTTCCGAGACCACCCATTTTCTGGTCATTCATGGTAAGAGCAGAGTGGAACGGATACTTCTTCAGAGAGGAACCAAAGACGCCTTGAAAGAAACTTTGCTTGGCAACTTCGGCTATAATTTGGAAACGAGAAAGGAAATCAATTTTCTTGGAGCGAAATTCGATCCCACTGATAACAACGTCTATGAGAAGACCCCTGTCGTCACAATCTGCTCCAAGGAACGTCATACCCCTATTCATTCTCGAATCAACGTCGAGGATGACACTGACAAGCAGAAGTCTATGGTTGTCGATCTTCACACGTCAGAGATTCCAATTCATCCGTCTTGTTTTAGTTCCACCCTGCAAGAAGCTGGCCTCCAAAGACTGATGGTAGAGGATGCCATAGACATATACGCCGTTCATCGCGCTACAGCTGACGATACCCCTGCATTAGTCGGGAAGTCTTCCATATTCCGCTCTCGTGCTCCTTGGGAGCCTAAGGTCGTGCAATCTGACCGTGGAATGGCAATGTTCCTCTCTTCGCTCCGAGTCTTTACATCTATTGTGCAAGACAAAGAGGATGATAAGAGATATCAAGATGCTATTTTGCACGTCTTTGATTTATTCACAAGATTCCCGCCTGCTCTCCGTTCTCTCCATATGCTGATTGAAGGCAAGACCCTTGCCGCTGCTGAGAGCGCTGCGCTTAGTCATGCTGTGTTTGAGGTCTTGAATAGCTTTGTGCCGCTCGCCATCTCTGGATTTGATACTTCGAGGGTATTCGAAGGTGCTCGATTGTTTTTTGGTTTTGTGTTAGAGATGGCAAAAGCATTGAAGCTTCCAGCTGAAAATGACTCTGATGCAGACGCCCTACCGTATATTTCTGCGCTCCACACGGTAGACATTCGAGATCATATGACAGGCGAGGGCGTCATGCACGCATTCGATACACCCAATGGACTAGTGGAGGCGAACTTATTCGATGCTTTCAAGATGGCAGCACCATTAGCTGAGAGCCACCTCCAGACCTTTATGGTCAAGAAATACATCAACCCTGACACAGCAAGATATGCCCTCCTTAGTGGAGGGACCACTCGTGAGATTTCAGTCTCTTTCATCAAATTAGCAAGCTGCTACCGCTATAAAGATTCCGAGAATATCAATACAGCTATCGACCTTGATCAACTTAGCGATTTGGGTCGCCTAGCGGAACTTTGCAGTCAAACCAAGCTCTCGGTGTACAGATCGAACCAACTTACATCAGCTGTCACACCATGCCTGACTTTCGATCGCAACGCTCATCTAGCAGTCTACACCGGTGAGGAACCATGTGGGAATCCGGGGAAATCTTCGCTCGTATTTAGACCGAAGTATGGAGAAGAGACCATTGACCCGGGCGTCATAGAGCAACTCATCGTCAACATCCTGGAAAGGTACCAGGCCGAAGGCACTGCCGCCTTTGATGCCCTCGGTTGTGCTGAGGTGAGAAAACTTTTAACCCCCGACGAGGTGTTGATGTTTTGCGTCGATTGCAGCTCCAGTATGAGCCACACGGCAAACTTTAGCGAGATTGATGACGACAATATTGCAAATGCTGAAGAGGGTGATAATCCTGAAGAGGGCGAGGCTCTGGTAGAACCGAGGTTCTACAGCCGAGCCTCCGTCGAAGATGTGAAAGAAGACCTAGCCAATAACGAAAGCTTTGACGACATGACTGCTATCATTGCTAAAACAGCCGAAAGCCATCGAAGCCAAGCTGCTGAGAAGGTCTTACACACCTTAAGGCTGGTGCTATCTTCTGAGATCACCCTAAAGTCGAAAAGCCTTGGAAAGAAACGTGAATCCGCCCACACATTCTACTATTTGCGACGCGAAATTCCGGAGCTCGAGACTGAGCTGGAAAAGCTGAAGTCTTTCTGGGCTGGATTGAAAACCCACGAAGAGCATATCAAGGACTTCCTGCGATATCGAGCTACTTATCCGTCTCGAGGGATTGAGCAAAATTGGACATGGTCTTTTGGTGATAGAATTCCAGGTTCGACAATGTCTCAGCACACTCTTAATATACCAGACGATGTAACTCGTATGCCTGAGCATCTTCAATGCCCAATCTCATATACCTTGATGGACGATGCTGTCACGGCGGTTGACGGGCACACATACTCTCGCCGATCAATAGAACAATGGTACACGATCCGTAAATCATCTCCTATGCATGGTCTGGGGATCCACGATACATCTCTCATCGTGAATCAGGATATACGTGATGCCGTGGCGAGATGGGTCAATGGCGATGGCTTTTGCCGGCAAGGAGCTTACCCGGGGTACATCACGGTTACATTTGATAGTCGCGTCAGTTCGTTCCAGCGCTGTATTCGGCCATACATAAGCCTGGAAGATCTGCACAAGGTCGCATTTAGAGGTTTGAAGGCAAGATTCCCGGTTTTCCAACTCTGGACGGAGACCACCGGGCCTCTCCAACCATGTTCCTCGCTCGCTCTGTCATCATTGCACAGGATCAGAAATGGAGATCACATCACAATACGTATAGTGGACGATACTCCTGTACCAAGTATCATCTTGAGCCCCTCTCGAAAAAACTCCTACGAGATGTGCCTAATCAAAGTCTACGGTGGAAACTATGAAATGCTGTTCAGCTACTGGGTGAAGCGTGACACTATCAAATCGCTGGCCTCAGTGGTTTGGAAGTATTGGCGTTACCAGTTGGGCAAAAATCCAAATTGTAGCCTAAGCCCAGTACAAGTTTATACTCGTGTCCAGAGCATGGGTGATGGTTTCTTTTATGGCTGCTCACGGGAAAGTGTTGATAAACTTGCTACCTATCTCACTCAGGATAATTGCTGGGGTCGTTTAGCACCAGAAAATCTGTTTCACAAGGATATTGGTGTCTACGACAACTCTAGCTCTGACGACCGTCAAGAACCAATGGTTCTCAAGGTTTTCATTCGCAAGCGAGATAACAAATGCGTCAATCGCGGACTAACTCGGCTCGATGCCCTGAAGCAGATGTTTGAGGTACGTAAATTTTCAATTCGAGAAATGCAAGATATTGATATGGACATAATTAGGCCCTTATCAACAGGATGCTAGCCGTAAGTATATCACAATACAGTTTCTTCTGGCACACACTGATATGAGTTAGTACAACTATAAAACGCACGTGGGACTAGTCAGCTTCTCCAGTCAGAGTCAAGTTGCTATGCCGATATCACACGTATTAGAGAACTTCAGGCGGGCAACTGTGGATATGGGAGCAAATGGAGATACTGCTCTATGGGATGCCCTAGCCCTTGCGAGTGATCAAGTCGAAGAATATGCAGCAAATTATCCCGGTGTCAAAAAGCGCATCATCTGCATCTCAGATGGCAAAGATACTCATTCAAAAGTCAACACGAGCCACAGTGTCTGCTGGAGTCTCCTTCATACAAATACGATTGTCGACAGCGTTTGCCTAGGGGTAGAAGACAACCAAGACCTACGCACCTTGTCGTATCTCCTAGGTAGTTACCGCTTCCATCCGCAATCGCTGGTCAATGCAATGGCAATTTGTGAAATGGAACCATTCTTGTCTCTGACGGAGAGACCAGCGATTGAGCTACCTGAGAGTATTCCAAAGCACGCTCTCAAGTTCAGGGGTAGTTTCATACAGGCACGAGCCCGTGCCTCGGCTACAGTGGTCTCAGATGATGTGTTTCCTCCCCGTAGAGAACATCCGAACCTTCACGATAACTTCTTCCAACTAACTGCTGCCATCGCCCAGCGTCACAACAATAGGAAGAGACTCAGTAGTGTTCGAACAAACCTGCGCACTTCACGGCTCATGCGAGAGATGCAAGCAGTTGTTGTATATGGAACACACCCCGTATACGACATCTACGTCAGCGAGTCCGATATCTCGTTTTGGAAAATTGTCATGGAAGGCCCAGAGGGAAGCCCGTACTCGGAGGGCACGTTCCTGTTCTACCTACACGCTGATGATGACTATCCGGCATGTGCGCCTAAGGCCCGGTTTGTGACCAAAATCAAGCACCCTAATATCAATACCCATGGGAGGATTTGTCATAGTATCTTCAATCGCGACTGGACAAGCGATATTGGTATGGGCATGCTCTTGGAGACGGTATATGGTTTACTCTGCCGGCCCGAATACAGCGACCCTGTGAATACCATGACTACACTCGGCTTCCACCATGACGAAGTCGGGTTTGCTGACGAAGTTAGGGAACATGTACGCAAGCATGCTCTTCAGACTAGAGAGGAGTGGAAGACGGAGCTGTTGGAAAAGGGCCGAGCTGGACGAAGCGACGAATTTCGTTGACGATGAGGATGAAGTCATGGATTCGGAGTGATATGAATGACTCCAAGGATGGCGACTATGCCTCGAGGCTATCAAATTTGAGAACGAGTAAGGTATTTTGATGCTTATGGTCTGTGTAGGATACTTGTTGCTGCAGACCTACTCTGGTTTAGTTCCTAGATAGCCTAGTGACGGGGCAAAGGAGAATGAGGCCCCCAGTCTCCCACTTTCGGGACCATATTTGCACCAATTGGGTGGAAACAATGTGCTATTGCTGAAATTTCAATAACAGTATTCTTCTTACGAACTAAACAAGACTTTCTGGAGATAAAGCTGCTGAAGAGCTTGTAATGTCCAACCCCGAACTCGAGTTGAGATTGGCGAGACCGCTTAAGCTGGCCCAGAGACAATTAATAAGATATCCTGGATGGCCTGAGGACAGCGGAGACGCAAATTTGAAATTGAACAAGTTACTAAAATTAATACTTTGCAGAACTATACGGGGCTTTTAATATGAGCAGCCATCTTACTAATGATATCCCTCGAGGGTCACATTCGTACCACCACATTATGAGGCGCCAGCTATTGACATACATGGCTAGAATGTCCCCAAGACTAGCCTAGTATCTTTACTGTGAACTGTCTGATGAGAATAACTCCGATATTGATGCATATGGTTTGGGGCTTACCTGAGAAAAACGGTTGATAGAGTCTAGCATCTAGGAACTACCTTTGAACCTACACACATATTGAAGGCATAGCCACCACAGCCATCTATTTTAAGTACCGTTCTGATCATAACTGTAGGCTCAACTTGTAGATGGCGTTGTACCTGCCAAGGTATGCTGCATTTCGGGGGCACAAGATCTGCCTCGGGAGCTTCCGATTTTTCAGGGTCTGAACCACTCCTTGATATACGAGACAGTGTTCCAGACCCTCGATCTAGATAGATTTTGGTGCATGGAGTCTCAGCCCATGCACGATGTAAACCGGGGTAGCAAGAAGGAGGGTGTTAGGATTACATGTCGTCAAGATGCTTAGCCTCTCCAAGACGTAGGACATCACCAAGATCGCACTAGATTCAACTTTATGATAGCATATACGAGAAATAACATCATTGAAAAAATCCGACAAGGAACTTCGGTCTGCCATCAGGGGACAGACTATTCACAATCCGACACGTGCTCATGCTGAGCCTTGGGAGTTGGCAATAGGTAACCATTGGTGCGCATCACCGGGCTTGAGCTGTAACCCTTGTTGAACATCTTGTCACGCTGGTCCATATCATCGCTGCAAATGACGGGACGGCCCTAAAATGGCCCGCAGGCCTCCCAATTACGAGAAGTAGCCGTAGAATGAGAGCAACTGAAAACGAACATCCGTGGCTGCAGATCAGTACGCAGCAACGAGATGCTAGAGTGGACCCGAGCTACTCCCTCGTGCATACAGACTGTGTGCTCATCTACGCCTTCGGAAAAGCGTATCAGATAGAGCTAAACTGAAAGCTCCAAAAGATACGTCTTGTTTTGTTTTTCGGAATAATCCAAGCTGAATTGGGATCTAAGTTGAGGTGCCGCCCTCCAAGAAGGCAAATGCGAGATATGATCCACGGCTACCGCAGCTTTCGTTCCATTGCAGCCGGAGTTCTGGTGGATGCAACGCAACCTGCAGAACCCCATCGAGGCTAAGCTTCCAACAGAAAGGCCAACTCAGCCACAGACGTCTCGATTCGCCCGAAGCACTGAAAGTTGACCCGCCTATCACGATGCTCGCACCTCCAAATCAGTTAAGCCAAGGCGCATTCCTTGAAGAAGTGCGTGACCCGATTGCTCTCTTATTAACCTGAGGGTTGACGAGTATCAAGGTCTCTAGATCATGATAGCCGCCGATGGCTCTGGTGGCTAATGCTGGTTCAGGGCGGAGGTTATTCGTCACTGCTATTGGCTGAAAATTAGATGTGAAGCGAACCTCGTGGGCAAATATTGTCAAGGGCACCGGTACTATTACAGCTGTCAATTTGAAGATCCTGTGTGTGTGCATGGCCTGGGAACGCGTACCTGGGAAGGAAGGCTGTAAAGGGGGTCTGCTCCAATGACCAGGTGTCAATCTGATTCCATTTTCGTCACTGGATTACCTATCTCGAACCTGAGGTGGCTTTCACCTGCTGAGATCAGAGTCAGCAAAGCTTAACATCTACGTCAAGAGCTGAAGGAACCGCAGTAAGCACTATCATTTATCGGATGCGAGCCAGGGGTTGCGATCCCTAACAATTAAGGCCGTTATCGTATCGTATCGTGTGTTTGGCAGCCTTCAACGACTTCGTGACAACCACCAACTTGACTTGTATGGGTGTTGGACAGCTCCTTGCAAGACTCCACGGGACTATGACGGCTCAAGATGCGATGCAGCATTGCAGATGCGAGATGTCTAGGGTCTCTAGAGTCCAGACGCAGAGACTTGCAGTTTCTGCCCAAATGACGCACACCTCCCGTTCTGAGGTCGCCGACCATTTCTCTTCAAGCAGCAGGGATCGACTGTGTGGACAGTAGGTACCTCGCGCAGTCGCCCGCATCGTATTGGTATTAGGACAAAATACCTATCGAATACTAGTGCGCCCAACCCGCCTGGGGTACATTTTCTCGCAGCTCTTGGCCACAACTTCGCGGCAAGTTTTCACATGCGATGATTGGGTTGGACCCCTTCAAGACACCAGTGCCGTTGCAGTCATACAGTCATCGTCCCCACGCAACGCTTTCCGGAACGAGAACCACGGCTATCCAGGCAAACAGGAGACCGCGAAACGGTCAATCTACCGCCAAATAGGATGGCTTCCTCCCTGGCCCATGTCTTAGATGACCCTTGTCAGAGGTGATAGACTGCATACTTACATGACCATGCCGGAATCGGTTGGGAGGGCCTGGCATCAGAGCCGCTTCGGCAAGTGCTGAGGCCAATTTGGACATCGTCCGAACTTTTAGGTTTGCCATTTGCAGCTGGACAGCGGTTTGGCGGCAGCCTTGTCAAGTGCGCCATGCATCTAGACATCTGCATGAACCTGACCTACCGTTCCACTCATACGGTGTTCGTGGATTTACCTGCATAGCCCAATTCTGACGTGCCACCTCTGATTTCGACCAATATTTCTAGGGTCCCACCGGTTAACCTCAACTATTCTCCAGATGTCGTGCAGAGAACAGCGTCGAGATATACTCTGCTCCTTGCGCGTCGACGGCCGGGGCCACTCGGGAGATAAGCTACTATTGACCTCAGGAAAGCAATTTTTGGATGGGAAACCTTGTACTTGTTCCCCAAACGGGAAATGGTCAGGTGTGTCAGACTAAATCGAGGGCCCAATAGTCCTGACTAGACTCCTATCATCAGACAACCAGCAACGAGACCTGGGAGATCCGGACCCAGACACGATGGATCATTCGACTACGGTAGTCGGCATACGATGTGCTGCGCCTTCTGTTTCCTTATCGAATCGCCAAGATGTTTGCCCGGTCACCCGTCAGTGTTGGTCCCGTCCAGTTTTCAGCACCACCGGATAACCAATGGACAACAGGAATGACTCCAGCACACCGCGCCACCACCTCGACGCTGACATATATCGACGGCATGGTGTAGGGCGGATATCACCCCACGCTCCTTCCCCGTGCTTTCCGCAGTGGGCCTCCGGGGGCGCGGGAGGGGAGGGGGACTGACTATAAGATCCTTCGTATATACCAGTGCCGCAGGAGGGCAGCTCTTCAGGAGGCGTTTCGCAAAATAAGTTGTTGGTACCAAAATTTTCACTGCATCCCAACCTGAAACTCGGCTACTCAAAATCTTCAACTATCCTTGTTACTCTTAACTATATCTTCATAACATCCATCTGACTTAGAAAACTTGAAGAGGGACTACTTGTTTCTATAGTCATATATCACCAATGCCGTTCCTCACGATGTCTAAGGGGTACAACAGTGATGTGGAGGCTCTTCGTCAGAAAGAGTACCCACATATGAACGATGGTATGTACACTTCATTCTCAGTTCTCTTAGACTACTACTAAATCATAAGCAGGGGTATATCTGGATCACAGCGGTGCAACTATCTATGCGAAATCGACCGTAGACTCGTTCTGCGCCAAAATGGTCACCAACCTCTATGGAAATCCGCACTCGGAGAATTTCCCGGCCAAACTCTCCGGTGACGTCGTTGACCAAGTTCGGGAAAAGACGCTCAACTTCCTCGGCGCTAGTCCGAAAGAATTCGATCTCGTATTTGTTGCAAATGCTACAGCAGCCATTAAGCTCGTGGCAGATTCTTTCAGGGATCTCTCCGAGAAGACCAGAGATCGGAGATTTTGGTACGGCTATCACAAAGATGCACACACGAGTATTGTAGGCGTGAGGGAGTTGACATATGGACAATCTCATTGTTTCGCCAACGACCAGGAGGTAGAAAGATGGCTTCATTCTCCCGAGACAAGCTTCGTCAACCGATACCATCCTGGGGGGCTTGGACTGTTTGCCTACCCCGGGCAGTCTAACATGTCTGGCAGGCGGTTGCCACTATCGTGGCCGGGAATCCTGCGAGAGTCAGGGTACCTGCAGAACACTTATACCCTCCTTGATGCTGCCGCGCTAGCTATGACATTCCCCATGGAGACTGTCTTCCAAGACGTGGATCAAGCACCCGATTTCACTTGTCTCTCCCTGTACAAGATCTTTGGTTTCCCAGACATCGGAGCCTTGATTGTGCGGAAAGAATCGGGACACATTCTAACATTGAGAAAATATTTTGGTGGCGGGACAGTATCTATGGTCGGCACGCTTGGCGAGAATTGGCATCGATCCAAAGGTCTACAGACACCTACTTACAAGCTTCACGAAGGCCTCGAAGATGGGACTTTGCCGTTCCATAGCATTCTTGCCCTGGGGGAGGCCATCGACGTACACAAGAGGCTCTACGGTTCTATGGGCCGGATCTCCGATCATACCTCGTATCTCATCTCCAGGCTATTTCGGGGCATGGCTTCTCTGTGCCATTCCAATGGTCAGCCAGTATGTCGTGTATACAATGAAAATGGGGACTTTGAAGATTCGGAGAAACAGGGTTCAGCCATTGCGTTCAATATTCTACGCGCGAATGGGCAACATGTGCCTTACTCCGATGTCGAGCGTTCGGCTAATGCTGCCGGCATCTATATCAGATCTGGGGGTAAGCTTTGTATTCTGACCGGTCCCCCTTTTCGTTAGCTAATCACTATGCTCTTAGGAGTCTGCAATCCCGGCGGTATCTTTACCGCACTTGGCTATGAACCATGGATGACGCAACGTGCCCTTTCTGCCGGACACCACTGCGGCTCGAATGGCATAAGCGTCATCCACAGACTTCCGACAGGGTGTGTATACCACGCTAGCCCATGAGATATTTTATGTTAATCTCTCTGAATGGCTGCATGCTAACTTGTTTTAATTATTTAGCATTGTTAGGGCAAGTTTGGGGGCCATGTCTACGAAACAAGATGTCGACACGTTTATCGAATTCCTACGCACTACATTCGTGGAGTGTGACGAGGACTGGTCATCTACTAGAACGGCAGTTCGTTCACCGAACACTGGAGTGCTAAGTTTGGATCTCCCCTTCGATTACACAACGACTACATTCCCGGACGTGAGGGAGATCCCGCGACCTCGCCCGCTTACGCACCAGTTCGCAACAGCCCCTGAATCCATCCCTAGGATTTCTCCCTTACCAATGCAGGACTTGATGCATGGCCTTGCTGCTGTGAAATAGACTTTTCGGGGTCCAAGTTGTAACAGCTGGCCCTGACATCGAACCAAAGTCTGACTACCTACATATATTGGCTTATGGCTTGATGCCAATATCCAAAGGATATATAATTGGCGAGTAGTAAAGGGGCGTGCATCTGCCGTCGTGCTTACTTGAGGACAAGACACTATTGAACAAATGGGATATGCAGAGGAGGATTTCGTATTTCCATTTCCCTTCCAACTCAGGAGTTGGTTTTCTTAGGAGCGCGTAAAGGTAACTGGCTCGTTTCAAGGGAATTTGTAACTAGAAAAAGGCAAACAGTTGCATAGGCATTACGGTGCAACATAATAGGTTCTCATGTCCGCCGAAACTTCCCCTATTCAGGGTGCATATGACCACCATCCCGTGCCGCAAAAAGCCACGTCCGTCGTGAACAGTCCGATATCACCAACCAAACCAGTCGCAGTTATGACACTCCGAAGATTTAGGGTGCTCCGAAGCCTACCGGTTGACCCCACAACATCTCTCGCAAATTTCCTCATCAGGTAGTAAGTGTAGACATGTGAAGGCAACCCTCTAGATATTATAAATAGTCAAAAGAAATTATCCGGGGTGTGGCGCATATTATGTCAGATCTCGAGTACCTGATCCCCAGTTTCCAATCGATCGATAGATTGCTACCGCTCCGGCGGGCGCACGGCGCTTGCATCATGCAATAGACGCACCCCGCGGCCTGCCTGATACGAGCTCTACGCCTGCATGGTGTAACTAAGCTTACATCCTTTTCCGATCGGGAAGGATTCAGAATGTGTGTGTGAAACGGTACACGACGCGGCCGGAAATAGAAAAAAGAGGCAACGTTAAAGAAGGCAGCCTGCCCGATTCTGTAGCGGTGGTAATCATGCGCGTCTCTGGCGGGAAAAAGAGCCCCTGGGTCCCCCTGACAAACGGGCGCGTTTCTGTTCCTGGTTGGGGGATAGGGTGGTATTCGGAGGCGCATTAGTAAGTTGGTAGGTTGGAGACTGTCAAATAGGAGGTGCATAAGAGCCTGCTGCGAGGCCTCAACTGCTGCAACCTTTGAAAGCTTTTGACTGATTATTCAGCAGACAACCCACATTCCGGACGTAATGTCGCGCTGTTCTCTAGTTTGACCTAAGATCGGTTTCATCGGGCTACTTTTTCGTCGGTAATGGGTCGGCTTTTGATCCATCATCACTCGTCTTTTCAGAGGCCGCGATGGGTACAGTCAACGATCAGCTGGTTCTTGGGCCAACTGCATAGGTGTGTTGGATCCTTCTTGTCTCTGTGACGTGAAAGCACATGTTTTGAATAGAGTGACGCGTGCCTCTTTCGTACAGCAGTGCTTGCTTACTCTTTTCGTGGTAATCGCGATCACCAGTAGTTTAATTATATCTTCCCTGTTGTCAGACATAAAGAGTTCGCTGAGATGATGAGATATTATGAAGCTTGCTTTCAGAGGAGACTACACTTTGAGTGAGTCATCACGAAAAGGACCGAGAGGTTGCCTTGAGTTTAATATAGTTATTCCCAGTTATTCTAGCTATATTCCCGTCGTTGCGACCCTGTGCTAAGGTTATGGGAGGAAATTGCAACACCCCCGATACCTGTATCAAGGGTTCTGTCCAACATTTACCAGCTAGGATATACAACTATTGTCGCAAACATGTGTGGTTCTCAAGTTGAAACAGTGAGCCAAATGCTTGTAGCTTCTATTGTCAGCATTATTTGGTCTGTGGGTTGTCTCGAGCACGTACAACGGTCTAAGATCAGCTTTGTATCGCTACCTCCATTCGTTTGCCCATGATCAATACCACGCGACGCTGTTACCGTTACGGTGGGGTGATGGATGATGACGCTATTGTTTCGTAAGCTTCCAAACAACCAGCTATGCATGTGCTCATAGATGTTGCACGCGCAACTCTCACATCTACGGCATAGTAGCTGTTAAGGGGGGAGACTGCCCAATGGAACATTGTCGCTACCTAAGAGAACTCAAGGACCATGTACCCACGCAGCTGTGGGCTCCGGAACTATGCCTATACTTCAAGTGTGATCGAGTATTTCCAATATAAACTAGTGCGCTCGGATGACTGAGGGTGGATTTGACGTCTAAGAGTGATAGACAGGTTTCGAGTATCAGGAACTCAAGGAGTAAACAAGAATTGTATATCAATGGGCGTATGATATCAACTAACGAATATTGAACCTATATCTTTAAACCTTGTAATCAGTAGATGGCCTTTAAATGCTGCTTAGGAGCGAGGGGGGCTGGCGGTCAGCCTTTACACTTGATATTAACAGTGCATATCTTTTTTATATCCATAGAGGACTATTTGCAAGGAAACAATTATTCCTCGCGTACGTGGGAGTTTATATTCTAGCTATGCTAGAATGAGTATTGATGTCTTGCTTGCTATCTATGAGGACCGACTCCTCGATTCATTTAGATAACCAGCAGCATTGGAGATGACCGACTATAATTGCCTCTGGATTTAATTCCTGGGCTATTTATTTCATTGCGTGTTCTTCCTTAGCGCTAGTATTTCAATCATCCAGAAAATGAACAAGCCCGGTCCTCTATTAGAGTCTTGATGCTCGGATTGGAGAGGCATAAGAGAGCGCAATATACCAACCGAGATCTAGGCTATAGCGGTCTGTTATTCCGTATGTAGTGAGTTTTCGAAGGGAAACGTGAGTATTTCCGAATAATATTAAGCAAGTTTATGGCCGTCGCCTAAATTTCCACAGGCATATTCTCACATAGTTACCCCTATTTAGCAAAATGTAGAGACAAAGCCGCACGTTTCATTCTGAGATCAGGTGTGCGAACCCATAACAACTCTAATATTTTATAATAATGATCCTGTAGTTACACGTGAAAGGATAACTATTAAATATATCCTTACCGAGCGGGTATTAAGGTCCATGACTCTATCAAGAACAAGTTAGGGGTGAAGACCTTAGTATGCGAATGTTATCCTAAAACTGCTAGATTAATCGCTTTCTTTCAATAGTATTCCGTATCAAACCTTCTTAATCTTCTCTTTAATACCCTCTAAGGCCTCTGTGTTATTGCCGAACAGGGAACCTAGGCGTCGTCCGTTGTGTCTAGCCCCTGACTTGTCATTTACTTAGAACACTTAGTAGGCTCTTGTTATCACTGGATATCACATCGAACACAGAAGTAGATCGAGGCCTAGTTTATCCCAATTAACATGATAGGTCGTCTATTGCCAGCTTAACCGACCAGGCTTACTAAGGCTTTCGTCTGGGCGTGTTTCTCTTGATCATCAGCCCAGGCTCCATTCCCTAAAAGAAACATACTTAAATATCTAACAGGACATATCCAAGCGAAACCTCATAAGTTCAGCTATTAGGGTCTGAAATTGGATCGATGTATTTAGCCAGCTAAGGGGAGCATGATGGTGTGTCGGGCCTGCAGTCTTTAGGCTCAAGTTAGGAATCGTAGATTTGAACATCTTGTATAAGATATAAGCGAAATTTTAAATTGAAAAGTAGTTCAGAACTATGGGATCTATATTCAAGTGATAATACCGAAGGAGTCAAGGTCTTATCCTGACGGCGCTTCTAGCTGAATTAGGGAGGAACGGGCTAATATCTAGAGAGGATCAAGCCATGACAGTTAGGGAGTATGGATTATTATTGTACGGCCAAGTGGAAAGCATCCCTATTATTCAATATCTTGAACAGGTAACTTGTCATAGTCATAGAAACCTGTATATATCAACATGTTCTCGTTAGTACCCAGGCGGAAAAGTAAACTAATATCCATAAGCCCCTAAAGGCTACACGAAGTACAATGATTTTCTAGCCTCACTAGCCTTCAGGCATAATGGCTTCTCTAAGCTGCACGTGTCTCAAACGATATTGTAGAAGTCCAGAATGATCAAGGGCGAGGTATCCGGCGCCATATCTCTCGAGAATTATGGGTATATTCTTCTAGGAGAAGTTGAAGACGAAAATGAAGGTGAAGGCAGCTACGTACACGCCAAACCTGTAGACTAGGGGAAGTTGGGAGTTGGTTGCGGCTGGCTGAGTAGCGGTAACTTATCGGATGAGATCGAAACCGAAAAGCCTCGTCGGAGATAGCACGAATGATATCTCTTCGAAAGGCCTTACCCCTAGGACAATCTCTGAGCATGCATGAATAACACCAATTCCTTGATTATACGTAGACGGGTCGGTATGCGAGAACATCTATATCCTGGAGCGCTCAAGGACTCTACCTGTTCAACCCCCATAGACTCATCTAGTATAGCAAAGGCACCATTCCTGCGTAGTCGATTATTCGTTGCCTCCTAATCTAGTTGCCAGAATTAGCGCGAGGCTTGTGCTGGTGGACATGCCCATGGTCTTCTGGATGACCCAAGACATGTATCGTTTATGTGGTGCCTTATACCTTCCGTATTCTGCAAGACGGACAGGTCTTTGACCTAGGCAAACCTAAAGCATGCAATGTTTTTCAAATCTCACAATCCTTACCAGGGTAAGTACTATGCTTCGAGTGCTGCATGTTATTCGGTTTCTAGCTGTGCAGAGCTCGGGACCGGATGAGATGAGCATGCGAAACTGGTAGCATACATCTGGAAAGGGATGGCCCATCCAATCTCACTTCAATGAACCTTTCTCAACGTAGAATGCTGATCATCTGACCCTAATTGCTGCAAACATCTAAGCGCCGTTATAATAAGATCCATTAAACTAACCAGCAATTCATAGGCCTACTCGATCATCAGAGAGTTCCAGACTGACAATTGCCTATGATCAAGTCAAATAAAGCTACTTGAAGGTGCAAGATAGTTATGCATGAACACCGACATAAGTATGGTGAAGCTTAATGATATCGACTAACGCAGGGAGAGAGACATCTTAGAGAGGCGCTGCGGGATCGCATGGCGAGTATCCTCCATGTTGACGCCTTGCGAGATCGCTTCAAGGTTTGCGTAATGCAGATCCTCTATTGGTTAGGTGACTTGCTTTTTCTGGAAGATATTGGGCGCTAAAGTCGAAATCCTGGTATGAAATTCCAAGTAATCTTTGATATCGAAGCCACCAGCTTCGTCTGACCGATCGGCCGAGAAAAATGTAGTGATGATCGATGCTTCTAAGGTAATGAATGCATGAAGTGCTGGCTAACACCGGGCCGCCCACCGATTTTCCAAATTCTAGGGTGAGTAGATTGATGAGTTTCAGGGGCCAGCGAGATCTCGTGGCATTCTGGCTAAAAGAAGATCAAACGAAAACCAGGGCAACGCAGCGTCAGCGTCATGGGAGTTGGGACGATTCGGTGGGACTAGGATCTAGTGCCGAGCTATCAAGTTTCTGGTTGGTTGAATTCGCAGGTCGACGACGATATCGAGACTGAAAATGTTATGCGTTCCGAAGGGTTGAGGGCCTGATTTGCTCAGCTTGCCTCGGGGTTCTTCCGAGGTGCCGGTGCCTCCTCGAGGATGCATCAACGTTGAGGCGCTAGAAAGATTACACCACAATGCGGTAGATGCTGTCCCGACTTGGTAACCACGAAATCAGGTTGAGAAATGGAGAAATTCCCATCACATTGGCTAACAAAGTCGACTATTGGTAAGGTGGAGACTACCCGTGGCCAACCGAGGCGTCGCGCCCTGCGCCTCACGATGTATGGCGTTGAAGGGTGATAGAGCTTCGCACCATGGTTGGCGCGTCTGGTCATGAAACATGAGGAATTGAAAACTACACGAAGTCAAGCGACGCTAAGCTACTTAGCTGAGCACCGAAATTCCCGACACGTTGGAATAGAAATACATAGTAGTAAGCCCCCCTGCAGGTCGTTATTAGTGAGCACCGAACAACTGTCCTGGCAAGCCAACAAGTTCTAATCCTAGTAGCTACATTACGGAGTGTGTACTGCGGGCGGTCATTCCTTTCGCATGACAGCACATGCTGTTACGTAGTCTCATGCCAGGTCTATTCTAACACCAGGAGATATTCAAGGTGTTGCCCATCTCCCAAGCAAAGAGTAGTCATTGGTGGGATCTAGGTAATAGCCTCAAGGTCTGTGTGTCCAATAAAGTGCGGGCCGACCCTAGACCAGGTTCTACTTACTTTACAGAGATTTCTGGCAATTCTCAACTGTATTGGACCGGACGTAAAAGATACCATTCGTCTTATCCGGGCTGCGAGTCGTCGCCCCATACTTCGTTTCTTAGTCGCATATGCGATGCCACCCCGTTCACTATTGGGGGCTCTGAGTTGGCCTTTCTCACTGGCTCTAGTGCAGACTACAATACGATTGGTCCGACAGTAGTCGTCATGGTAGCCACTCATCAGGAAAAGAAACTTTGCAAATTAAGAAGACCCTTACCTTTTCCATTTTAGGCGCAAAGTTGAAAGCTAAGATATAGTCAAAAGCAACTGCAGTCAAAGTCATTGACGAAGTCTTAGCGAGAGTCAATCTGAAGTCTTCGACATTCAACTCAATGTGAGGCCGGGCCATTTCCCCTATCAGCTAGCTCAGCTTCAGGTTAGGTTTGATCGCCTCGAGGCTACTATGTTCTACTGAGGGCTTGAACGAGGATCGCCAGTTATCACAATCCCAGTTGCACATCATTCTTATCCAAGTGTCCAACAATCACTGTAAGGATACAAATGTAGCCGGCGCGCCGCATGAACAGATCGAGTTCATCCTATCTCGCTCGGCTGAAGGGATTATGCCCGTCGGTATTCTGGGGTATTCTTAAATTCGGCAATCGCCGCCAGGAAGGCACATGGGTCTTAATAGCTTACATCTACTGCAGACTAAATGGAATTCATGAGTATAAAGAGCTGGGATCAAAGTAGCACTACTGTCGAAATAGAGTTGACCCAGTCCCTCTGCGGGACGGAAGCAAAAGGCTTCCAGACTTCAAGGGAAGCACGGGCTGAGAAAACGTGCTTCCTGCTAGGCCAACCAAAGCCAAATATTGTACGCAGCATGTGGCCTGCAGTGTAGCAATGTACCAGTCCATTGTAGCGTTGCATGATGCGGAAAACCAAGATCAAGATCGCCCCTTGCTTACCCGTCTTCACCAGCCATTTACCAACCTGCTGGATCTGCTCAGGACCCCGGCCAATGACTCGCGCAAAGGATTTCAAAAAGCAATAATGTTGGGCCAAAATCCACCACATCTCTTGCTTGGCTCGATCTATGTGGAAATGGGTGAAGATAAGTTGTTAGTTTGCCACGATGTCTCGAGAAAGAGAATAAAACACGGGCTTGGCAGAGCTCTTCACCGTCCGATGTCTTGTTGAGCTGTCGAGTCCATTTTGAGCTATCATGAATGAACGTGCCATCCTAGTGCTCCTTCGGGTAGTATCTCCACGAGCTTAATTGCAACATCCCCTTCGATCGACATCGAACACCAGGGGAGGCTCGGGGCATATGAGCAGAGAGAGCGAAGGCAACAAGACACAAAAAGGTCTCACAATAGAGTAACAGCCCCAAATTTACTACGGGTGTTCTCTAAGCTACGCCACTATGGCCGTTGAGATTCCTAAAGTCTAATAAGAAGCCCTGTTGTAACTAACAGAGTATACGTGGTGATTGGAAATCCAACTCAGGGTCACCATTTCACCTTGTTGGATAATAAGGTGGAGTCGGTGACTGTCTGGTAAAACGGAAGCGAACATTCAATAATAGCATTGGTTCTCCGAACAGGGGTCTGTAGCTCTTTTCAGGCTTTCAGCCAATGTAGGTGCTTTGACGCCTTTCTGTCGCCGGGATCAGCAGGCCTGGCAGGCTTTCCAGCAAGGATGGGCTGCAGACAACAATTATGAGAGATGGGGGGCACCGATCACATACCTGACTGACCATAAAACAGCACTTGCAGGATTCCCGTAGAGAACAATATCTATTTGGAAAATGAAAATAGCCAGAAGCACAATACCTTTGCCAAGTAGCCAGAGAACAGCTACACATGTGGATCTCGGCCGCTACACTTCAGTGCAGTGCACTTGGGTTAGGGATTCATCTTGAGTATAGTTCCAAAGAGCTGGTTGAACTATCTCGAGCCTAAGTGCGTACTACCTTGGTAGCCTTCGCTCCTGTACGGTGATTTGCGCTGCGTTGACGTCGTGAGATCTGATGACCAAGATGGTGCAGGAACCACATACATCCGGTCAGCTATAGCACAGCTTCTTTAAGGTATTACATGCTCAATCATCCACATTCGAGTATCTCTTGCGCTTGCATTATGCCACCCCTTGCCATTAGAAGTCTAGCCTGTGTAGTCACTGGCTATTATGGGAAGAATGGGTCGGTATCCGAACAACTGTGGGTGACTATCCATGGCTCCCTGGAGACACGTCTGTGCATGACAGATCGGTTAATTCTTCTGGATATAGTATTGTCGGATCAAGTGAAGAAAAGTCGTCGTTGAGGCGGAAGAGGTAAACTGGGCCAAGGCATCATCTAGTGGATGTTATCTATTTCGATATCGAGGTCAAGGGATGATAAAGACAAATCCCAAACAGCAGTGATTTTGCCAATATCTTAGAGCTAAAATCCCCAATTCTTTTTAATTGCGCCTCAGCCGAGATTGACGTACTATTTCCCCATCTTTCTTTTTGTTGCTGCTGTCATTTTTAGTCTGGCGGCTCTTCATACCCATTGCTCCTTTACGGGAAGAACGACTAGGTTGCCCGTACCCCGACAAGCCAGGGGTTGTGCCTTTTCCATATGCAGATCACATTGCGTCGACGGTACTCACCGGTGGCCTCATATCTCTTGATATATACTCAAGGTGTGCCCCAGACGAACATCTCTCTCCACGTTTACCTGCAGTGCACGACCCAAGGAACTGTTCTCATCTGGGGCTATCCGTGAGCGCCGAGAGTATAAGCAATGCAGAGTTGTACCTCATTTCCTTGATTTCAACGTCGTTGATCCTCTCCGATTCCGTAGACCGTGTTGGCCTTCGATCATAGGTTCAAAGTAACGTTAAGCTATAGTCTTTACTACGATCTTATATCCGCCATTCGCTACCGGCACGGCCAGATCTTCGACGCCCGCCAATTTATACTAGGATAAGAACGGGAGCGTTGAAACAATACTCGTTCACCCTAGATCATCTACTACCAATCTTTCCTCAACTACTCTAGCTAAGACAAGGCATTAGGGCTCGACGTGCTGCAACTGACATTTCAGGTGCCGCCGGGTCTACCCATAATAAAACCCCAGATACCCGCTGCCGGAGCGTGGTGTGCAAGCTTCCCGATCCAGACAGTCACCAGACCCTTGCTTCCCACTGGAGAAGTATTTCAGGTACTGAAAACTGATCAGGTGTGGACTTTTGCGTGCGTTGTCCTATCAAGCACCTGTTGCGCCCTATCAACCAACCCTAGTACATACAGTACAGTCCTCAAATGAGAACCAGGTTGTATGGCCGGTCTGCAAGTTTGGTTCCAGTGCCGCAACTGATTGTATGGACTCGATTGGCTCGTTCTGGCTCACTCTCCACTATCTTTCACTCCCTCCCCTCGAGCATTCTCCCCTGTTGCTGGATTAGATCGCCCAGAGAAGTGGACGTCAAGCTCAAAGCGAACCCTAACTGAACAATCATCTTCTGCCACCCACCATCGGGTCCCTCAGCCGGTGAAGCACAACGTAATAGCCGGTCAACTTCCGTTCAAAAAAGCAGACTGGAAAGGCGACTTATTCTCTGGCCTTCTCTGGCCTTCAAGTCGGATAACTTCGTCGATGGCCATCCCCGCCCAGGCCTCGGTGCAAAGCAACCAAGCCTCGTGGGGGCTTAGTAACCGGAACATATATTCCCTTAGGTCTTCTGAACCCACGGTAGATATAATGTCTTATCAGTATCTGCCGCCGCAAAGCAGTTCCGAGATAGAAGCCGGTTACATAGCCAACTATCCGACGTCGACGACTCAATCCATGGAGGTAAGAGCAGCCCAGCAAGCCCAGCCTCCATTACCACCACTTCCTCCACCTCCTGTCCATCAAGCCCAGGACATCCAAATACCCACAGTCCAACGACGGCAATCCTTGTCACGAGCTTTCAAGTTGAAAAGATCCTTGTCGACCCCTAACGTGAGACCACAGGGGATGAGCGATGCGACCCAACAGCCCGTCAGTCTCCCCGGTGAGAAGAAGCGCAACAAATTGGGTTACCCTAGAACACCTATGGCATGCGGTGAGTGTTTTTGGGTGTTCAGTGGCGACTGGTTTGCAAACGGTGTACACCAATGCTAATGAAAAGGCTGGCGCAGGGAACTGTAGGCGAAGGAAAATTAGATGCGAGGCACAGAAAGATGACACCCAAGGGCGATGTGTAACCTGCATAAGGCTCAAGAAAGAGTGTATCTACTACCCAGTAGACCAACCACCACCACCTCAGAGACTGGAAGGGCGCTCGTCCTCAGGGACTAGACTCACATCTGCCGCCACATCCCCGGTGATGACGACCGGGCACCTCGCAGAAGTACGGCCCCATCTACCATACCACCAACTAACCGCAAGACCATCGCTACAAGCTATTGTACCCTCTTCCTCGATAAAAATTCCAGGGAACGAGCCCTATCCCCCAGACTCAAAAGGTAGGTCTGGTTCGAAACTTGTTTGTAATCAACCCGTACCCATGAATGGATGCTAAGAAGTTGAAAGTAACATCAAGTGCATCCAGTTCCAGGTCCTTCGACTACGGGCCAGGAATGACCGGTTGGATTTCAACAGAGGCGGCTCCCAGCGCCGCGAAGACGCCAAGCGACTTGAACACGCCGTGGAGAAACTACTCGCACGAATCGCCGGCAACTCCAGGATATCCCCCCTACACTCCGCACGCAGCCGCGTCGTCATCGACGTGGCAGACAGCTCCACTTGGACCGCCAAGCAGAATCAACACCGCAACACGTCCAGACGACCCATGGACGTCGTACCCGCCGCCGACGAGATCGCTGTCATACAGCGGCGAACAATCCGGACAGTATCCCTCGTCCACAAGATCATACAGCGGAACTCAGCCGCAGCTCGCGGCCGACGAAATCGATCCGCACGGATCACTCTCCGCGGGCGCCGTGCCTCCGCCGAACTACGGCACGTGGCAGCCGCCGTATCAATATCCGAAACCTAGTGAGGCATACAGCGGTGGTTGGTACGGATCCGGAGGGAACCCGCCGGACGCGCATGTACCCCCGGGGGCCGAGAATCCGTCCCAGGCCGGAACCATGTACTATAGCGGAAGACATCACTAAAACCAACTCCGGGCGTTGGTAGGAGGGAGGAGAGCAAGAAGAAGGACTAGGTAGATAATATGAAACTAGGTTCGGACAGCGCAGAGCGGGAGCGCACTTCGGCATCTGCCAACGTGCTAGGAATGGAGTTCCCGGTCCATGTTCTGGAGGACATTGATGACTCCTTTAAGGTACGAACCAACGGTTATTGTACCCGGAGAACCGGTAAATGGCCGGCAAGCAATCATCAGAAATGAGGCTGAGCGCGTGTTCGAATACAAAGGCATAATGAAAAAGGGGGGCTAAGCAATCGATCGGGGGCGGCGCCCGAGCGCAAGGGAGGATTTGCGACACATCGGAATGCGAAACGCTGGGGGGATCGACGGGAACGCTATGAGTTTGTGATGCGACGGTAATTAACTTGATTCGCTTTCTCATTTGAACTTTTTAACCTTATTGTTTACCTCCACTACCTGATCAAACTTCCGATCCACTCACGATGAGGGTCGTGGCAGGTTGTACCGCGATGCAAACGGAGGCCCGATGGCAGGGACGAACTGCCGTAAACAAATGGGAAAAATACGCGCGTGGATTCGACACAAGGATTTATCAATGATTTTCGTCGGGAAGAAGCGATGATTTTCATCCGAGTGGCTGTTTCGCCGTCAGAACGCTAGGCGTGGGAGATCATGGACCGAGGGTGACGTGCTACGTCCCCAGGACTACGGATCGGTCAAGGCCAGCATGTCAACAATATGTCAGGTAGAAAACCAGAAAAGGCAAGCAGGCCAACTGAGTTGTCTCGACATGGCTGGGCCGAAGCGAGGAAAAGTGGGCAGTTATACCTAACATCGTTTGGACGACTCGCTTGGACGACTCGCTTGATCTCGCTTGGACGCACTCGGCAGTTGGGCGTCCGCTTTGCATCAAAGGTTTAATTGTCTTCCCGTGCCGTGTCGTCTTAGTTCCCGTTCCCGTTCCCGCATGCCGCGTGCCGCGTGCCGCATCCCGCATCCCGCGGCACGTGGGTCAGACCTCAGCACGTACAGCACTAGTCTAGTGAGTACCGGTTGGTTGGGTATGTCCTATGTCCAATAGCATGTGATGGATTCCTCTTTGGAGTAGGTACGGCAGGTCTTGGGCTGATCTCGCATATTTGAATGATCCTTTTTATCATCTATTGCTTATATCTCCTTATGTTATATAGGTCTAGGAAAAGGCTCGTCGATGAATACTAGGAGGTAAGGAAAAGGGATTGATGGAAGCGTGCTTTGATTGTGCTCTAGGTTCTCAGTTGGTAAAGCCGTAGTGTGTTTTTCTTCCTTACCTTATATATCTACACTAAGTCGGGAGGAAGTGACATCCTCCCAATATTATATACTTTATATGTTAATGTTACCGCATACTTCTAAGATGTGTCATCCATACAATTTCTACCGTATTTGCTACTGTCACGAATTGTATTGCGTGTGTTTGGGAGAATGTGTATTTGCTTACAAGAATTATCAGCGTGATTTTTTGACTTGCATATCCATGCTTCAGATATAGATTTGCAAAAGATGATATGGGAAGTTATACAGCGGCACAGAATAAGCCCTCTCCCTGCTCCACTGCCTCAGGCCATATTGGCCGCTCGGTGGTTGCTCGTTCTGGCCATCCACCGATTCGTAAGATTCCGCCCATTATGTGGGGTTACGCATTCCATATCTTGAGGCTTAGTCAATATATGAATAGATCGCTCTGTTTATGCCACTGTCCAATAGGCTTCGTGCCGCAAGCAAGCCATATACAGCCCGGCAAACCTCGTGTTTATTTATTCAACCACCACATATTACCGGATGAAGAATTGACGACAGCAAGAAGTCGGTGAGGCACAAGTCTCCCTCCACGGCTGAAGACCTGTTCCATGTCTTCACGGATGGCATCAGGTGTCTAATCGCCAGGTCAAGACAATCAAGGTAATATACGCCCCGACGCTGAGGAGTGTGAGAACTACAATATCTAGTTAGACCTTGCTATTTGTAAAGTACTTTTGGGCGATTGAGAGCTGTGAGATTAAGCCCATAGGCCCACTACGTCGGCTGAGCAGACTAAAAGATGCAATTACGTTCCGAGGCAAGGATAAAATAGATAAAGTAAAAATAAAACCTTCTGGAATATACATACAGAGTACACTATTACCACTAGTACGGAACTTGTTCTTGGTCTCGCCATCGTCACCAGTCGTAGTGAAGAATTGTGTATTGCCCTGATACCGGCGGTAGATGGCGC
Organism: Whalleya microplaca; assembly: GCA_022497155.1. NCBI lineage: Eukaryota > Fungi > Ascomycota > Sordariomycetes > Xylariales > Xylariaceae > Whalleya > Whalleya microplaca. The sequence goes on along the minus strand of MU385715.1, from coordinate 1,005,178 downwards.
AAAGCAACACCGCCGCCCCGTACGAGGCAAAGAGCGCGCCTATGGCGTAAAATTCGGAGGTAAATATCTTTAGTATGATGAGGGCAAAACTAAACTGCGAGAGGGCCGTCCGCATATACGCGCCTTCAAACGTCCGCTGTGCGGCACGGATCTCCACTAATCTGCACGGAACAGTACTTGTGTTAGTAATGAGGCCTTGGAATATGTAGCACACGCGAGGCTCATGTTAATGAACCATGTCGTCGGTACGAACCACTGACACTTGTAGCAGTCACCTTCCTCTCTGTGCCGCACCGGTAGGTATGAGTCCCGACTTAGGGACATTATAAGCTTGGACATAAAAGTAATAGTGAATATAGTCTTACTCTTCGGTCGTGAGAATAACCGAGCGGGCACGATGCATGCGCAGGTGAAGACGATCTTCTGGATTCGGCTAGAAGCTAGTAGGTTAACAGATCGGTCCCGGAGTATCGGTCCCGTAGTCACGAGATAGGGTGACATTGGGGGTATGGTGAAAGCAGTAGCCGGCAACAGCCATGTCCCATATGTGAATGTAAGGCAGAAAATACGAACCTGAAACATAGCTTCAGAATATGCCAAGAAAACAATCCTAGAGACTTTATATGTATATAGCAAGCAGTTTCAATGGTAATCGGCAGGGTCGAAAATGGGGGTGGGAGGGGTTTGGCGTGATATGGTACATACGACAATGACGTTGATGATGAGAGAGCATGGAGCTGGAGAAACAAAAAAAGAAACACGCTTGACTTTGTGAGGCGGCAGTGCTGTTAGTGGGTGTAGTAATATGGAGAGATCTAACCTAGCTTATCTTAGCAATATAGCGCTAAACCCCCTGCTACATAGATTCCAGCGTACCTAGATATGTGTCTAGATAAGGTTTTCTCCTACAGACCTACATGTATGCATTAACAGCTACCTAATGTAGTAACAGGGACTATTCTGTTGTAATTTCTATATTTACAGATAATTATCTAATTAGTTATAATATGTTGATCTCCATGATTATTTAGCCCTCTAACGCTACTTTGCAACTAAATAGTCTGACCTACGGTGATTTAACAGGTCCCAGGTAGGTACACGTGCATGTAAGTCATACTACTTTATGTATGGATATATGGATATATGTACATACATACATACCTCGTAAGGCTGCTATAGACTTGGGGTATCCACTAGTATAACTTAGTAAGACTGTCCATCGGCAGTGACATCTGCCATGGATTTGATCCCTCAGTCCCTTTTCATAGTACATACAACTATGTAATCCATCCATCCCACGTTGCCAAAGTCCCACACCTCCGGATCTCCATACATACATGACTGCATGTACATACTTTTATTATAGTATCAGCTTGTGGATGAACATTGGGCCTAGAACATCACCTTCAAGGCCTTGTCACCGAGGCTAAGCTATCCGGTCACATCTTGCTAGCCTAGCAGGAAACCATCCTAAATCCGGATTCTAACGGCTCTGCTGCGTCAAAATCCATCATGACACTTCAATGATGCATCGTATGCGGCACAGCAACATTCACAAGCATCTTAGTCCATCTCCGTCCATTTCAGTCCATCTCAATTCACGTGACGGCATTGTCGCTTATGGCTCCCGGACGGGTGGGTCGCATCGTGCCGCGCGGTTATGATCATGTAGGGACCGGGGTTGCTTTCGCGCTTGCTTCTCGCCCGATTGTTGGACAACTCTTTTAGGTACACAAGCGAGATCCTGAGGATAGTGGAATCTGAATACCTAGTTCCACACGGGCTTGACTTGTGGGATACCACCGCTAATTCTTTTGATACGGGTCGGTCTGCCTAACTTTGTTACACAATCTCACACAGTCTTTGAACTGCGCTCAGCAATCACGGCTGTGCGAGCTGCTCCCCACAGAGCTATAATCTGTGGAACACTCACGTCAAGATCGATAAACTATATGACTTTTGCTCTTGCCTATGCCGCCAAGTGGCTCAAGGGAGACCAGAATTTGGGTGAGGGAATAACCGTACCTCCGCTGTTGCATTTGATGGTTCAGGGAGTGAATGCTTCAGCTGGTGCCCATTGCCTCAGCTCGTGCTACAGGAGCGTGAACTAATCCAAGAACCGTCCAATAAGAGCAATGAGACGGCGTCCCGGACCGCGTCCAGTTTTACTTGTTCAGACCCTTTCCAAGACTGGGCTGCGGCTGGAGCCAGGGAAGCAGGAAAGAATTTATCTCATGGCATCCGGCCGTATTTATCAGTACAAGGGACGCCGAGATGCCGATGCGCCGATATTCTGAAGTTTTACACCTCGGTGTATATTGGGTCCTGCCACACCGGTGTTGCCATTCTGTACAATGCTCGTGGCAGAACGAACGGCGGAGCGGCTCGGCAAATGCGAAATGCCATCATTTTAGACTTCTGTCATCTGAACTGCCTTGCGATCGTAGAGAAGTGGGCTTATGAGTGGGGGACCCTGGCTTGTCGGGGCTGAGTAGGAAGCGAAGAATGCCTTGCTACCCCTGTTCTCACCGTCAGAAACGCCTAGCTGGGCAGCGATCCAATGAAGTGATGCGAGGTACTTCCTGAGAGGACCGCAGTAGTGCGCGAGCCGATGTAGTCGATGCCGCCAAATTTGCCTTGTGTTCCGCCTTTTGGGGTCAAGCCATCCAGCCCTCTCTCTCATACTCTCTTCCCCGTCTCTGCCACTTCTATTCTGTATCTACCTCTCCATCTTGCATCCCCCCCTCCACATACACGCTGTCTTGGTGGGTGTTCAATTGATCACTGCCATTCTCCCCTGCAACTTTGCACGGCCTCCTTGCGATCCATCGGCACAGGTTTCGATCAGATTGTCATCAGAGGGAAGGGTAAGGTCGCATTGGCCTGTCTGCTTTATACTGGGTATTTCCATATTGGTGCCGAAGCCCGTTTCTTAACTCCACTTCTCTAAGCGCTGCCGCCGCCTTCGCCTTACCAAGGGTAGTAGCGCAGCCCCCCCTCTCGAACAAGAGGACTAGCTGTTTCTCTGGTCGTTCAAACAACATCTTCTGACGATCAACCAAGAACGAAAGCTATTGTTCTTGAATTTGTATTCTATTGTGACTCGAGGCAACTGTCGCGACTTCATTGAAGAATATCCACGGTTTTGGAGATTGTACTTGAGTCAGCGCACGAGGCTTCAGCTTGACCTATCCATCCTCTTCGACTATCGCGCCGGTCTGCTCGACCGGGAACATGCTCTTCCTCTGACGACATCCACTGAGAGCTGCGTAGTTCTTATACCGTAAAGTTGATATATACATACTACCCTCAACTCGCCTCCCTACCTACCCCATTTTAGCCATGACTATGAATTCAGTATATACGGTCTCGCCCGCGTCGCTCCACCATCTTCATGATCACCCGCGTGATCGAATGCAACAACCACTCCATACCGACGTCCGTCACAGCCACAACCATAAAGGCCCTGTCACGCCAGTGGAATCCAACCTGCTGTCGCCCTATTCTTCTCACATTCGAAGCAACTCAGCGTCTCCTACCGGCAATTTCAACACCCCAGCAGACTCTATCTCTAGCGTTGATCCATACTCAGCCAGTGAGTTTAGCAGCGACTTTGCTGACGACTCGTTCTTTGGTGTCAATTTCAACGACGTCGAAATCGGAACGGGCCAGTTGTTTGAGGGCGCTGGCAGCACACAGCAATTTGTAAATCATTATACTCAAGGCCAGACCAATGGCATTGAGCGGGCCGGGTATCTTATAAGCCCTCACCAGACGCCATCTGTACCGGAAACATCAGCGTTCGGCAACAGCAAGGGTTCCGGTGCAGATCTGCAAACATCTATTGTAGCTCAGCCTTTTTCAATCCAACCTCGGCCTTCAACGAACTCTGCCAATTCGAACCAGTCTGCTCCGCAGCTAACTCCAGATACAAACGGTGGTAGTTTCTCAAGTGAGGATTGCCTTGCGCCAACTACTCAGGCCATGGCCGCCCACAGTCCCCGTGTTACTGTTTCTATGTGGAATAGGGACGAAGTTCCTATCCAAGGCGTTGAGCGATCTTTCACGACAGGCAGTGACAACCCTCGCACTGCGCGCGCTCCACATAGCACTGCTGGTGACTTGGCCTGTGAACCTTATGAACCTCTTCGTGGACCTCCTCGTAAACCTCGTGAAAGCTTGCCTACTGTATCACGAGACACGCGTGGCAATTGGGTTTCCAACTTGTTCACGGGCCAACGAGGCCTGGCTCCGGGAAATCGACCTTCCGAGGAAGTACCCAGTCCCAACCAGCAGGCCGCTCGACGCCAACGCCAGGAGAAAAACAAGGAAGTATCTGAGTGGGTCTCAAAATCAATCAACACCTCGAATGATAATCTCTCCAGAGGCGCTGGAGACTTTTCAAACAGTGTTGCAGGAGGGCAACGCGGGGAAGATGATAATATACCGACTGCTGAAATCCCTTTGGGAGATGCGACGGAGAATAGGCATATTCCTGGCAACACATACATTGACACGGACGGGCCGGGTGGCCCTATCACCCAGACTGACATTGATATAATGCTACAGTCCCAAACCTGGGGTAATGCGCCTACCATTCATGGCATTCAATCGGGCCACCAGTATCAGCCCCTAACATCACAGGCTGCCATAGAGAAGTTTAATCGGCAATGTCAAGATAACGACTCGATTGTTTCAAGAGCGGCTACTTGGGGAACACGTCGACGGAGCTTACCTAGCCTCGTGGACATGGATGGCATTGTCAGTGGCAACTTTCTTAAGAAATTATCGATTAGTGGTCATTCTCGCCGACCTAGTTTCATCAAAAAGATCCCTAGCCTTGTGCGAAGACCTAGTGCCAGTCAGCTTCTAAAGCGCAAGGGGAGTAATGCTAGTGAAGTGCTACCAGAAGATCTCGAGGACTCGGATCGACGCGACTCCAAAGATACTTTGGCACCTCCGTCGCGTACCTCTAGTTGGGGAATCAGTAGTATTAGCAAGAAGCCGACGCCTAGCTTAAACACTGCTTTGGTTGAGATGGCAACAAGCGCGGCTGCTATTGGAACGACTCACGCTCGGAGCCCATCAATTAGCGCAACGTCAATGACGTCTCCCAAGAGTCTTGGTGTGCCGCCTGTCAGGCTCGGCAGAAGAAGGAGTAAGACTGAGAACTCCTTGGGATTCTCACACCCTAACAATCTGGTCGAAATGTGGAAGAAAAATGGTGGACCACCTGTTGCTTCATTAGTAAGGTCTCAACCAGTACCAGAGCCGGAAGACGACGACGATGACGACGATGATGAAGGCTTTGACGATGCTGACATGAAGTCTAATTCCAACAAACCGGAAATTATAGAGCCCACGTATGCAGGCTTCCGTGCCGAAATCTTACGGCTGAATCCTACACTTCCAGCCGAAAATGGTTGGCTGGCTGATCGCATTGCGCATCAGCAGACTGCACGCTACAAACAACTCCAGAAGGCCAGGGTTCAGCATCTCAACCTAGTCAATCAAGGAAGATGCCCTTGTGGATCTACGTGTATTGCACTTGGTGGGTCGGCCATACCCATAGATAACAGAGGCGCCGACCGTGGTGTTGATCCCTTATCGGCTCGGCCGGACTCATCTGATGGTGATAGTACACCGCTCGACGGCGGGATCAACTCGGAGAGCTTCCCACAAGGTATTCCCGTGCCTCCAACCATGTCTCTCCCGGCAGAGTTCGAATGTCAGCTTTGCTTCACTAGCAAGAAATTCACGAAGCCTTCTGACTGGACGAAGCACGTCCACGAAGATATCCAGCCTTTCACTTGCACCTGGGGCGGTTGCAACCAACTTAAGGTGTTCAAGAGAAAAGCAGACTGGGTCCGACATGAGAATGAGGGTCATCGTCACCTCGAGTGGTGGACTTGCGACGTTGAGGACTGCCGGCATGTCTGCTACAGGCGTGACAACTTCCTGCAGCATCTTGTCCGCGAGCACAAATTTACTGAGCCAAAAGTTAAGACCAAAGCGGCGATCAAGAAATCTGGTGGTGGAGATCCTACATGGCAGAAGGTCGAACAGTGCCATCGCGAAACAGACACCAAGCCATCCGACGAACCTTGCCGGTTTTGTCGCAAGACGTTCCCAACATGGAAGAAGCTAACGGTTCATTTGGCAAAGCACATGGAGTACATCAGCCTTCCGGTCTTGCAACTGGCGGCCGCGAAAGAGCTCGATGCTGATACAATAATCAGTCCCGTGCATGACCCCCCGCCTCGGGGCTTCGGCCCACCAGCCTCTGCAATGAAGCAGGAACATCAACCGTTCAGCCCACAAGGCGCCCCCCATACAGCATCTCATCCGGACCAGTACAGGCCGCAGAACCCTATGTACAACTTACCCCAGATGCCACTTCAAAATCCTTACTACAGCCAGCTTCAAACCGAAATCCCTGATAACCAAACGCCTGGCATCATAATGACGCCTAACTACTATAATACAGCATCACAATACCAGCCCCTGCCTGTTACCGCAGGGCCCTCTTTTGATCCATCTACGAACGTCAATATGAATTTGCCAGCCCAAGACCTTGAGCCTTTCCCTGCTTTCAATCCTCTAGGAATCCAGGAACCTACCGGATCTCTAGGCTATGACAATCTTGCGAACCCTGGGATGCACACTGTCGAGCATTACGGCAGCCACCCGGGATCGGTCTCTCCTTACAACCACTCACCACATCCAAACCACGGCGGTGCTTTTTACAATCCGTAAATGACGAAGCTGTTCTTTCTACATCGCGATATACATTACAGTTCTTACTTGTTGGTTATACCCTAGAGTTGGAGTTTCCAGGCTCATCCGAGGAAAATTTACACATTGAGTTGCTCGAATTCTTCTTCTGGCCGAATTACTTAGGATATATATGAATATGTATATCCATACGATATCCCTGGCGTTAGTTGGACGAAACTTGAATATTCCATTTTGAATTTATGTTCTGGATACTTATAGACAACCACTGGATCTTTCTGATCACTCGCCACCTGCTTTCTGGATCAGGTCACCCTAGATCCGCCTTGTACTTTATACACTTCGGTCTTTGGCATGATTGGCCGGCTTTTCGTTTTCTCTTTCTGTCTGATAGAAGATTAAGGGTATGAATATCTTCTGGTACGAAATGATGGACTATTGATGAGTTGGATGAGGTAGCGGGCACAGTCATTTGAATTGATTCAGAAGGCGCTTTTTCGAATTATCGTGATAGTGTGGTTTGGAGGCGTGCTTTCTTTGACTCTCAATAGACCTCTTGTTTGCATAAAATGCGAGTTCATCTCAAGCCCTTACCGGTTCTACCTAAGATTTAAATACTGGACGGTCTCTGGAGGCCTCCATATGTTCAAGCGATACGCGTACTGCCTCGCCACTTCATGTTTACGATATCTAGCCAGACTTTATTAGGTAATGAGCCAAGATTCCCGTTCCCCGAAAGTGACGTGGAAGATCGACTAACAATGGTAAATTTCTATGGTTTACTACTGTGTACTTTGAGTAAGTTCTTTTACAATTATGCATAAAGCACACTGTTGATCTCTTCTAATCTACAAGGGCTCAGCCACACAGAAGTGCGTGGGTACATGAGATACCTCGTACTGCAGAGATTAGCTATGTACGTCAAGCTGCTCCTACGGTAGCGATTGTACATAGCTGGACATGGCTTTAGGGGTTTTCCGTCTGGACAGCAGCTTCGAGTTATGCTGAGGACGAATGCAAATACAGTCCACCGGCTACAAACTCAGCCGTGTGGACGACTTATGTACTTTATTTCCGCTTCGTAACGGACAACCGCATATTGATATTTCGTGGCTCGAACTATGTGACAATTGACTTTAGAGACCGGCCCGTCCCAAATGATCAGCATATGCAACGAGCATCTCAGACTTCCTCTAGAAGCGTCTAAATCGTGTCGGTAAGAACACGATGCTACCTATCGTAGGATTGGCAACGCGGTGCAGCCGAGCGATTGGGAAAGAGAGGCCAAGACCCAAGACCCAAGAGGACGTGCGCATCGCGCTGGCAGAGTCCAGGATAACGGTTCGTATCTCATATTAGATCTATGGGGCGTGTAATACAAGGTAACATCAGGGATGCTAGAAGCGATAGAATCAAGATTTGGCGACTTACACGTCCCCGAAACCACCTGATAGAAGAAAAGAATAGGCAACGTTATCGAAAATCCTATCTGGCTTTAGATCTGAATCCAGCAAGCGTCTCCGCGATGGAGGAAGAGGCCGCGGACTTGGGGTTTCATGGCTTTGTATTCAGTAATTGATCTGTTCCGTCTGTGCTGTGCCTTGATTTGAAGTGTGGCTTGTCGGGACAATGCAACCCTCTGACGCACAATTCTGCAGACGGCGGCAGCATAAGGAGTTCTTGGGGGTTTGACCAGCAATTTGGGTCCAAATCGGCCGATACGTCGATGTTGTATAATAAAAAAAGTATGGGGGGCACAGGTAAGGGGACGCAAGGGGGTGGCACTGGCACTACCTAGTCAGAGGTATTGGCACTGGCGTTGGCACTGGCATTCATTGGGACTGACACTGGCAGGCAGGCCGGCCGGCCGGCCGGCAGATGCAGAAATGGCAGGAGGTAGGGATCGATCTCGCGTCTGTACAGAATAGCGGCTGCTCCCTTCAATTGTCCCCGACCAAGCAAATTCCTCCTTTTTCTGAATTCCGTACCGAGCACATGGCCGAACCTAGACGGTCTCCACTACAACTCATCCAAACCACAGAGACATTGTTCTTGGTCTTTTCATCATCAGAGAGCCACTCTCATACTACTCACTTTTGCATATGATACATAAATGGAACGTTTTTTTTCCTTTTTACTCCCTACATTCGGAATCCAGAATACAGGTAACAGAATAAGACATGGGAGACAACGTACTCCGTAATTAAAAAGGCAAAGGCCAACGGAATGATATTCCGTCCTTGCAGACGACAAGACACCTGAGCATTGCAATTCATATCGAATCTCATTTGCGTGACCTCCACCAACCCTCCACCAACCATTTCCACGATGTTTCAAAAATAGTTAGGCGGGCTCCTCCACAACGGCTGTCCCAGTGCTGGCTTGGGCTGCTTGGCTGGAGGCTCGCGGAGGCTGACAGCGTCCAATGATCTGCCAGGGGTCGCAGTTTCGTCTAGCATAGCTCCACGACGACGGCGCCGGCAGGGGTCAACCGACTGGGGTAGGTATTCGGCCTCTGGCTTGTCTGGGCCTCGAACTGTTCAATCAGCTCAATCAGCTCAATCATGAGCAGGGGTCCACCTGCCAGTCAACAACCGCCTTTTCTCTATTCCGTATCTCGTCAGGGGGACCTACATACACCGTACTCGAGGTCCATCTTCTGATCTTCGCTTTTCTCCAACCTCCAACCAGCATGCTATGACCCTCACACTCCTTCCAACCCTCTCTTTTGCTTTTAGTCGTCTTGGTGATTACTCCCACACACTCTCTCACTTGTTCTTGCACGAGTCATCTCGACCATTTCGACCTATCCTCTCGTTTCAAATAGGCGCCGATGTTAACCCTCTCCGCGTATCATTCATTCACGTAGACATCGTCAAGCTTCTCGTCTCCACTGACGCCAACCCCTCCTGGGCTCGCATCCACGCATCCACGCATCCACGCATCAGCAGGGCGCTCCGAGTTGTTACGTTGTTGTTTTTCCATAGCTCTTTGATTTGAGGGTAACGCGTTGCCCTTTCAATTCTTTCCACAGGTTGATCCTGGGCCATCTTTGACGCATCACAACCTTTCGGGAAACTAAACCACTTTCTTTACCCCGTCCTCCTTTGTTCTCTCTATGAATTCTATGTCCTCTGGATTCCCGAACCGGTTATCTATCTAGGGTGCAGTTGCCGCCGAATTTGAGACGGCCCATTTTTTCGAACATTTTCCAATCGATACGGACATATAGACTTTCTGCAAGGGGTATCGACCGGGTGGGTGATTTACCAGGCAGCATCAGCGATTGATTTTCAGACAATTTGAAGGCAGCTTCATAACGACACCTATCCTACTGGCATTACAATTTCCGTATTTAATATCACGACAGAAGAATCGTATCAAGATGGTGGGATCAAGTTCGAGGTGGAGCGTTCGGCGGGCGGCGATATTGGCAACAGCATTCGCCACTGGAGTTCTGAGCAACAACGTCTTGGTCACAACCGGATTTACCAATTGTGACGCAGACAGTGCTATCAAGGTACAGAAGGTCGACATTCAATACAACAATGACGATAAGACCATGACTTTCGACGTTGTAGGGACGAGCGAGAAGCAGCAGAACGTGACAGCAACACTATCCGTCTCAGCATATGGCGAGGACGTATACACGAGCAGTTTCAACCCGTGCAATGAAACATCATTTATCGAAGATTTATGCCCTAGTATGTTCCTATTCCTTGAGTATATGTGTTTTCGAATGCTAACCGGTCGGTAGTGGAAGAGGGGGATTTTGGCGCTAAGGGGACGCAAGCAATCCCTGCCAAGTATGCCAACGCAATTCCTGCAATTGCCTTTCAGGTCCCCGACATAGCAGCAATAGCAACGTTGGAACTTAAGGCTCTGGACGATGGAAGCAACGTTGGCTGTATCAAATCCCAAGTAACAAACCGAAAGACTACAAACGTAGCGGCAGTCTCGTATCTCGCTGCCGGTGTAGCTGGCGCAGCTATGCTGGTAACGGGTGCATCGGCAGTTGGTGCTGCGTTCTCAGGAGGAGCCGGTGCAGCTTCTTCTGGTGCAGGCGGAGCAGGTCACATCAGTCCCAGCTTCGGCGAGGTTTTTGGTGTATTTCAGGGGTTCGCGATGAACGGCATGATGTCCGTTCAGGTACCTCAGGTTTACCGAAGTTTCTCCAAGAACTTTGCCTTCTCGACCGGCCTCATCCCGTGGCAGCAATTAGAAGTCTCCATTGACAACTTCCGTGCGTCGACGGGTGGAAACTTGACAAACGACAGTGTCGAGTTTCTCCGAAAGGCCACACTGGTCTATCCAGATGGCTCGCTTACAACTGGGAATAGCTCTATAGCCAAGCGTACCTTCGACGATATCGTATATCTTGCCCGCCGCGAAGCGACTACCACCAGTGGAGACGGGGCATCATCTACCGAGTCGTCACTTCGACAGGCTGTCTCTGGCATCCAGGGATATGTTCAGCAAATGTCGGTACCGAAATCTAACACTTTCATGACTGCCCTGTTAATCGTTGCCATCGTCATTGCCATTGTGGTCGTCGGAATTTTGCTGGTAAAGGTCATCCTTGAGGTTTGGGCCTTATATGGAAGGTTCCCCGAGTCCCTATCTGGATTCCGCAAACACTACTGGGGCTCGATTGCCCGTGCCGTGACTTCCCTCATCCTTCTTCTATACGGCATCTGGGTTCTGTACTGCATATACCAGTTTACGCATGGTGACTCCTGGGCCGCCAAGGTACTTGCCGGCGTCACCCTCGCCATCTTCACTGGCATCCTCGCCTTCTTCTCTTGGAAGATCTGGAACATGGCAAAACAACTCAAGAACACTGAGGGCGATGTCCAAGGTCTGTATGAGGACAAGAATATTTGGGTCAAATACTCGTTATTTTACGAGTCGTACAAGAAGGACTACTGGTGGATCTTCGTCCCAGTTATTTGTTATTTGTTTGTTAAGGGTGCTGTCATGGCCGCCACCGACGGCCACGGCATGGCCCAGGCGGTCGCTCTGTTGATCGTCGAGGGACTTATGTTGGCCCTGTTGGTCTGGAGCAGGCCTTTTGAGCGGAAGTCCGGTAACGTCATCAATATCATGATCCAGGTCGTGCGATTTCTCTCTGTGGTCTGCGTCTTCGTCTTCGTCGAAGAATTTGGCATCAAGCAGACGACGCAAACAGTTACGGGCGTCGTCCTCATCGTCTTACAGTCGACATTGGCAGGTGTCCTCGCGATCCTCATCGCGTGGAACGCCATCGTGCACTGCTGCAAGGAGAACCCGCACCGCAAGCGCAGAAAGGAAATGGGTGAGCCGCGATCTTTCATCCTTCCCCAGCACATGACCAAATCCGCGCCGTACTAATGAGTTAAAATTTACAGAGCAAATGCAGCGTGACATGGATACTCTAACGCCCCTTGATGCGCGGAACTCCCTGCTCATGCTAGATCGCAAGGCCGACGACATCAACACTTTCCACTCTTACTCGGATTCCAAGGACCGCAAGTCTTCGCCCGAGCCCCCTAACCCCTATGCTGCGCCATACGAACGGTCAGTAACGCCTGTGGGCGTAGACCAGAGCAGTGAGTCACTTGTCGACCACGCTGCACCCCTCGGGCATACGGGCAACGGACATGGGTATGCCTCTAGCGGCTACGGGAAGACTGGATACTCGGGGTATCGGGCACCAGGGGGATACTAAGTCTCTTGCTGGGCTCAAGGAGAAATCAAAATAGAACGAACGTAAGGCCGAGCAGGAAGGGTGATGATGGCGGGTGATATGAGAGGCCCACCATGTGCATATATAGGAAGTCGATGCAGGACTGACATGGTTGCACATACACCATAACGTGGCCACGAAACGCTTGTATAAAGATGACGCCTACCGCTTCAGGACAAAAAAAACAGACACAACCAAAACAACACGCAAACACACTAAAGGCAGAGTACCACCACCATACTACTACTACTACTACGTTCATACCTAGACGCGGCCGTCCAATACCTTCTCTAGTATATAACTGAACCCCCCCTGTTACTCAATTGTAGTCCTACGGCCGTATATATAATATCCTATAGAATTGAGAGCGTCGATATGATTGATATCTATCTAAGAATTAAGCGTTCCGAGGCAAATGTTTACAGTCTTATGTGAGTCATGATGTTTAGTGTGACAAACGCGGCAGTCTTATTATATATATATATATATACAAAGTCAGTGTCTCCGAGGACATGCCAACTGTCCGGACCGGACAGATGCAGGTCTTCAACCTGACTATTTTCCTACCCCAGGCACACAGTGGTATCCTTCGGGTCTGGCTCCCAGTAATTCTTGGGCTTGAAGTGCCCGACAAAGCTGAACAAAGCTGAAATCTGCCTCGAGATTCTTGTCGACACTCATAATCGAGGCGACATTGCTGCACCGGTAGCGGTAGTTAGGGGCCGACCAAACTAGGAGGGCGGAAGCCAAAACCCCAGCTTTTAGGTGCGGTTTGGTGTGTAAAGCAGTAGATGTTGAACTTGGGGGGTCCAAGTTCTGGTCCCTCGGCTTCAGTTTGAGATCCTCGACCACACCCATGACCCAGGTACCTTTTCTTCGGGGCCGTAACAGTAGCTCGGAGCCGGCCATTAGGCTCCGAGCTTGACGTGAGTTCTGTTGGAAGTGGTACTGCTTGTTCATATATTAGTAAGTACATCGACGACAGAGTGTAGGACGCGAGGGGAGTCGGTAGAACTAACCTTGTAGCACCAGTTTCCCAGATAGCCCGGATTGTACCCGGTGTTGCAACGGAGTGGCATGGATGGCCTTTTCTCGCTCTTCCGTACCAGTGAGCCGAAATCGAGATCGGCCTCACACTGTAGTTTCAAGTGAGGCCAGACTGGCCTCAAATAAGCTTATGTTTTAAGCAAGATTATCGAGACCTCTTGTCTGATGCCATAATAACATCGACATACTTAATAGTGGATGACCACTTAGCTTTGTCAAGTCAAAACTGGTTGACAGTACTGTCCGGCTGCCGCCATCTACATCATACTATCCGCTGTGGATGTAGGATGGGCTTGATCCTGTGATTACTGATCTGGCAAAAGCACAGAAGCGTAGGAGGGTGGTTCATGACCTCATTGGGCATGGCCACTGTGCGATACATGTAGGTTTCTGGTAGTAAGTAGTATCCTTCCAGAGATTGAAGACCAAAAGTCTTTGTGAAGTAGTAGTATCGTGAGTTATGGGACACGATAGTGTTGAGTTGTATTGGTGGGTGAGATCCTCGGATGGAGGAACCCCCTTGTCCTATCTACCTGGTAGTTCGCCGCCATGGTAGATAGATCTTAGGGTCGTTTGACCGGTGAAATTCATCATTCGAAAGAGGTTATAGAGTGCGGCATAGTCTGTTGACTTTTGTGCACCTAGGACTGAACCCATTATGCGGGTTTTCCTCTCGATACGTTGACTATCGTACCAATGCACTTGCAGGTGAGGTGACTTGGTCACCTCTTCCAATCAAGAGCTGGCTGCTGCGGTGCAATGCTAGCGTGTTTCCGCCAAAGTCGGCCTCGACAAGTCCGTTGTTGTTCCAACAATAGTAGTCATCTTGCTCTGCCACGAACTTGCGGGGTTGATCTTTGCCTAAGAACAAGGAATACGTGCCTTTATAAATGCGGTCGCGAATTATTTTCTTGCCACCTACCGTAATAAAACGATTGGTGATAAGTACCGAGTAGATAATGTAGAAGACTCAGAGACGAGGGCTCTATACAATATTTGTTGTCTGTGATTGTGAAGATTGAGTGAAGCGTCGTCACCGTTGGTCAAAGCGACGACACCATTGGTTGACGACTGCTATGTATATAATAGTGTTGTGGACCTCTTTCTTCTCTGAGGTCTTCTTCATGCAGGTTGCTAAGTCATCGGTCTGGACAAGCTCCAGTGCGTTTGGCGGAAGCTGTAGCCAGGACTATTAAAGGACCTCTTTAGCAGGCCAAGTGTCTCTCGCGTCTTCTGGACGACCCGGTCGACAAGACTATAAAGGAGCATAACCCGGTCGTCGAGGTAGCTACTATATCCCGTAGTCTGCTGTAAGGGAGTCAGTCTGAATTCAAAGTGATAGTGGTCCCCAGTTTAACTCACATTGTTATCAGCGCCTCCACGGCATGTGTAGCAAGCCCGGTCTTGGGCATTGCCAGAGCGCTTTGTTGCTGTTGACAGTTTGTCAACGCTAATTTCTGAGTTCAGATCAGCTTCTAATGGTTGCTCGAGCCATAGCGAGATAGCCTTTGGCTCTGCAGTAGCTAGGTTCTGAATCCGTGTCGTAATCTTCCGCATCCGCGTTATAATATCCGAAGTATTTGTTGTAAGGATCCTCTAGTTCAGCGGCGTATATGCTCTTTACCTGCCTGCCCTCGTCCACTGTCAATCGGCGAGTGGCGTACCTGCGATGCACATTGCACGGATAGAGCTCAGACTTGGACTTTCTGAGGGAATAACTACAAATTCTAAAGTCCAAGTCGATGAACAAGATGTCTCTCTGGAGGTTAAGATATGAGAGGTCTCTGTGCTGGCGAATGGAGTCTGTGTCCTGTAGGTCAGGTCGATGGTGACGCTGCCGTAGCCATGCTTGTAGATCAGTGACCAGGAGGATAATCGACGTGAAGTTGTGATGACAAGCTGAAAAGAGAGTGAAGAAAGAAAAGAATAGCAACTCCATCGTAATCGAAATCCTCCCAATCACTGAAGTGCGATAGTCTCGTGCTGTCGCAGGAGCCACTCTCCGTGGGGGCTCTACCCCAGTTTCCTGCGCCAGACCGCAAGGACACAGGCCCGCCGTATGCGAGGCATAGTGCAGTCGAAGTTGACCGGTTTCTGTTCTGACAGGAGTTTAACAATACTAAATCCCTGGGTGTTAGATGATGGGGGCTTTACCTTGACTTGCCTGAGAACAGTCGCCGAATTTACTCTCCTGTTTGTAGATGAGTGCAAGTTTGTTTGTAGGGGGACAGCGATGAAACGAACGTGAAAATAGACAATTTAGCATATGCCAATTTCGTGTCTATTAAAGGTATTCCATGGCTTGAATACCCTAGTGTAATAGAAGATAATAATATAATCATCAGTGTATAATGGGATGAAAGTCAAATATTGTGTGTGTGACTTGGTTGTTCAGTTTATTCTGCTTGCGACCAGGCAGGTTGGAGATGACGGAAGAAAATATGATTGACTAGGAGGGACAAAAATAAAATAATAAAAGCAACAACGCGATAACGGAAGACGTCCATTTTCTTATCTAAAATTCCAATACATCGATACATCGATACATCGATACATGTACGTATCTAATCCCTTCCTAATGAGATTAAGTACATGGCTGTTTTATTCTCAGGCATACTATACTTTGAAGTGCCATATACGTATATGTTAAGAGTTAGGGTTCCAGTTTCTATTAAGCCAAACTGCCCAGTCATTTCTACGTCGTTCCAGGAATGGATTCTTTAAACCTTCCTCCTTATACTCCCCTAAAGTGACGCTAGAAACTATTATTACTACGGTACAGTTGGCGCGTCTGTATTTGTAGCTGACATGTGTGGCTCCGACTGCCTTCTTCGACTAGTACCACAGAAGCCTTAGCAGGTCTCTTGTCTTGTTCTCCTTGCATTACCAACAAAAGACTCGTTTTCCCCGACTAGCTAGGTAGCCCTTCACTGCGTTCTTCTGAGGAGGCATTGATAAGCTACAAAAGACATACCTATTCGACAGTACATACCTACTACATGAAGTAGTAAAAGTAAGCAATAAAATTACTCGGATGGCCCACACAGAAAGCTGATATCATAAGAAGTTAAGTGGAAGTCAAATAAATAATAACTGTAGCATGAGTTAAAGTATATCTGTTGTCGTTTTGTTTAAAGACACTCTTTTGTGTGTATGTACAGAGGATTTAGACCAAATGCAGGGGCCATATTTCTTTCGCATGTAACCAATGGCCAGCGACTTGGCATTCAGGCTGACGAGCCTGAGCCTGAGCCTGAGCCTGAGCCTGATGATCCACAACCCTGCACGTTGTCTTGTTGCTTCAACCAGTATCACCAGCCATGGGTGAGCTTACAACGTCCCAATCCGCACCAGAAACGGTCGGCGGTGATGGCGGTTCTACAGCCAGTGTCCCGTCAGGCGGGATGTCTCTGGCTGAGGACACATCCGTTTTCATAGAGAGTAGTGAATCTGTAGCTCTTCAGCTCGGGTCGTCTCTCCCTCCAACCGAAAAAGCCCTACCATTTTCGACAACTACATTCCAGAGCCTGGATCAAGGCTGATAATAGAAACATCCCTTTGTGCGAACTGCTCGAGCTTAGTTGCTAGTTTGTTCTCCGGCGGCCAAGCAGAAGGAATCCCCCCAAACGCCATGGAACAGTCGGAGACTCTAGATGAATCAGCAGCTTCTTGCAGCTTGTGTGCCTTCCTTGCCTCCAAGCTTCGAAATATGTGTGCAATAGCGGATCCTCCGTTACTGTGCAAAGTCCAGTTTGTTGTTCGCGATATAGATGCGTGGGTTCTGTTTCTCCATGAAGGCGGGTTAGCACAATTCGGTTTCAGTACAACAAGATCTTACCTCGCAAAACTCCGGCCCTGTGGGATGGGAGGTTCGGTGGATCTCAGATCCTTCCGACACATCTGGGCCGGCACCAGGGCCAAGTCAGTAGTGAATACGGTGGGCAAGTCGTCAACCGTTCTTAATAGAGCCGAAAAGAATGTCAAACTTTTCAATAGTGCGGTAGTGGCTGTGCCGGACGACTATCCTCTATCGGAGGATGCTATCAACCGTGCAAGAGCTTGGCTTTTTGATTGCCGTCATAATCACCCGGATTGTGCTGCCGTCCGAGCCGAAAGCCGGCTTCCAAAACGAATCCTCGATCTTCAAGGCGATATGGTCTCATTGTACGTTTCTACCGGCAGCGAGACTGGGGAGTATGCAACCTTGAGTTACTGCTGGGGATCGTCGGGGTCCCGGTTGGAGACGACATCGGCCAATTTCCAAGACCACCGTAGCGGTATTCCACTGGGAGCATTCCCAGAGACCCTCAGGGACGCAATATGCTTCGTAAAGGCGGTCGGCATTCGCTTTCTCTGGATTGACGCTCTGTGCATAATACAGGATGGAGATGGTGGTAAGGACTGGGCGGAACAGGCAGCTGCGATGACAACCATCTACCAGGGTGGTATTCTCAACGTCTCAGCTCTTCATGGTGAAGACTGTACTTCGGGGCTGAAGCCTAAGAAACTTAGCGACGTCTGCCTGCGGGTTGGAACAGCGCTGTCTCTGGAAGCGAAGCAGAATATATATTTCATTAACCCGGTGTACTCGAGTATGAGTACCGAAGGCAGATCGTTATCTAAACGAGGCTGGGCTTTCCAGGAGCGACTAGTGTCTCCGGCAACTCTTCACCATACGCCCTGTGGCATGATATGGGAGTGCGGCTCTAGGGCCGAGACGGAAACTGTCTGGCAATCCTACAATTTCGGCGGTTCGAGGCTCTCACCAAAAGGATACCTTAGCAAAAAGCAGCAGTGGATCGGTACCATGCGGAGCTTGGTAGACAAAGAACGACCTGCAGGAAGGGAGCTGCAAAACTCCGAAGAATTGGATGTTTGGTACACCGTCGTAGGGGACTACTCATCGAAGAAGCTTACCTTCGAGCAGGACCGTCTACCGGCGCTCGCT
Source organism: Whalleya microplaca (assembly GCA_022497155.1). Lineage (NCBI taxonomy): Eukaryota > Fungi > Ascomycota > Sordariomycetes > Xylariales > Xylariaceae > Whalleya > Whalleya microplaca. The sequence continues at coordinate 986,723 of MU385715.1, read as the reverse complement.
GGGATAGCTGCGCGGCTCGCAACAGCACTTGGAGTCACGTACATAGCCGGATTATGGAAGGAAGATTTGCCAAGGGGACTCTGTTGGCGTCAAAAAGATCCACATCCGCGAAATGGTGAAGGGCCTACGTGGAGTTGGGTGTCTGCGGGCGGCAGAACGGAATTCGACATTGCATCCAGACACGCAGATTCAACGATCAAGTTGCTCGAAGCGGACATGGATGAAGTTTACCCTGGCATGTTTGGCCAAGTTCGCAGTGGTAAGCTTAGTATTGAAGGAACGATCAGGAAAGTCGTCATGCAAGACTATGATGGTTTCTCTTAGATGAGTCAATATGGGGCTGTAGGACTAATCGAAGAGTTCAGAGCACTCGGAAGATGAAGAAGACCCTGATGATGCTCCCCTCGTGGTGTATTATCTGGACGAGGTCGATCTCGAGCTCAAGCGGTCGTTAGATTGCTGGCTGCTGCATGTGATGAACCTGGGTGATACTTCGACCTTCTTGGCGTTGGAGGAGCTTGAAGGCGGCGTCGTTGACAGCCAGGACAAAACGTACAGGCGTGTTGGGCTTGTGAAGTACACGCCACATCTGGGCACTACAGGCACGTTTGTCTCTTGGCAGCGTGCAACGTTGATTATAGTTTGACTATAACTACTCAATTCATCCCGCAAGTTAGGGGATGGTACCTCAGGTAGGTTGCATCCAATTACAAGCCACGTGACTTTCACGGCACTCTCTGTACATACAGGTTCCCCTGTCTGCCTGTTATAGTTGTCTTAGGAGGGAGGTCAGGGCTAAAGTATGATGGCCAAAAGCTGTTATATTAATGATGGTGTAGTGAACTACCTGTGACTACCTAAGGTAACAGGTTCCTCATATGCTGAGGGCACAGGCCACCCCTACACTGTCTATCATTAATAATCCAGATGCCAAAGGTTACATAATCGAGGCAGCCAGCCACACGCCACAAGCCACACGCCGCAAGCCACACGTCACACGTCAAAGCTCCAGCAAGTAGGTCCAAGCTCGCTCTGGGGGGACCTGACGACGCGTGAGACCAGCTGCCTTGAGCTTCCCATCAAAGCCTTGAAGTTACATACATACTCTGTACCACCACCACATCGACTACATCTAATTATTTCTCACGTTCATTCTGAGTACCAGGACCTGTCCTCCGCCATTACATCCCCAGCATTCTCGAGATGGATACCCTCGTCGCCCAGTACAGCCGTCCGGCTGCCCACCTCGAGACGCCGGCAGAGGACCAGCAAGATGACCTTCACAACGACATGACCCCCAGCTTATCCCTCAAGTTCGCCATGCCTCCCGTAGCACAGGTGTGTACTCTCTAGCTTCATTTCTAGTTTACTAAATAGTCACCCGATTGCACCCCTGGCCCCCCTCCCTCTCGCCGTCTGTCCCCTCTATCACAAACGCTGTCAGTCAGTCAGTCAGATCCAAGTTCAAGCTAACCTCCCATCGCAGCCCTCGGCCTGGCTCCGTGCCGCGACAGACGACCGCGCGAACCCGCACTGCCCGATCAAGATCGCGCACGGCACGACGACGCTGGCCTTCCGCTTCCAGGGCGGCATCATCGTGGCGACGGACTCGCGCGCGACGGCCGGCAACTGGATCGCCTCGCAGACCGTCAAGAAGGTCATCGAGATCAACAACTGCCTGCTCGGCACCATGGCCGGCGGCGCCGCCGACTGCCAGTACTGGCTCGCCTGGCTCGGCATGCAGTGCCGCCTGCACGAGCTGCGCCACAAGCGCCGCATCAGCGTCGCCGCCGCCTCCAAGATCCTCGCCAACCTCGTCTACCAGTACAAGGGCATGGGCCTATCCATGGGCACCATGTGCGCCGGCGTCACCAAGGAGGAGGGGCCCGCCCTGTACTACATCGACTCCGACGGCACCCGCCTCGCCGGCAACCTGTTCTGTGTCGGTTCGGGCCAGACGTTTGCCTACGGTGTGCTCGACGCCGAGTACAAGTACGAGCTCTCGGAGGAGGACGCCCTCGAGCTCGGCCGGAGAAGTATCCTGGCGGCCACCCACCGTGATGCGTACTCGGGTGGTTACATCAACCTGTATCATGTCAAGGAGGAGGGCTGGGTCAAGCACGGCTTCAGCGACACGAACCCGATATTCTGGAAGACGAAGCTGGAGAAGGGCGAGTTCACCAACGTCACCAGCTCGCTGGATTAAGCGGTCATCTGAGTGGGAGAGATGGCTTGATGGGATGGGATGGGAAGGCAAGGCAAGGCAAGGGAAGAAACGAATTCGCACCTCGGTGGGTTGCACAATGGGCATTAAGGGAGTGGAGGGGACGATTAGGGTGTCAGCAGGAGCAGAGAGCAGAACATGCCGGGCTGTCACGATAGTTATGACACCAGGCATATTTGCATCGTGGGCCTGGAGGATCAACGAGGATAGATCCCCTGTGTAAATGTACAACTAAGGCGTCGAGATTTTTTCTACCAGTTTGCATGCCACTGCCCTTTTTCAGCCCGTTCAATGAATCAATCCATGAGACTCCGATCGTGCATGCTATAAACCGTAAGTGCCTACACTAATCGTACACACATACATGCCATACGTATATACACCAACAGATATCCCCCAACTAATCGAATCTCTGGGTATCACCACCATTCCTCCCTTCCTCCCCCTCCCCCTTCCCTATCCCCTCAACATTCCTCCACCCCCAAGCCCCCAGCACCCCACCCCCCTCGACCCGCGGATCAAGCGGCCACTTGCGGATCGGCAGGACGCCCAGCTCGCTCCGCCAGCCCGCCTCGTACATCTCGAACCCCGTCCACGCGATCATGGCCGCGTTGTCCGTGCACAGCGCCAGCGGCGGACACCTTAGCTCGACGTGCGCGAACCCGCGCGCGTCCAGCATCGCGCGCAGCACGTGCAGCAGGAAGCGGTTGCTGGCGACACCGCCGGCGACGACGACCGTGCGCACGGCGCGGTGGCGGTCCTGCTGCAGTGCCAGCAGCAGGCGCGAGCCCAGGTGCTCGAAGGCCATGCGCATGGCGTGGCGCGCGAGGATGCGTCGCTCGGAGATGGGGGCGGAGGGGCTGTCGGCGGGCCGCCGCAGGAACACGTTCTGCACCTGGCTGTTGAAGCCCGAGAAGTCGAAGGCGAGGGCCGTGGTCGCCGAGAGCGGCGGCGTCAGCGTCCAGCCTAGCCCGGAGTCGAAGGGTTGGATCTCGGCGAGGCGGTTCGGCGGGGGCGTGTACGCGTAGTCGTACTCTTCTGCGGTTGTGGAGTTGTTATGCTCGTCGTTGTCGGGGAAGGCGAATTTCTCCAGCAGCGGCCCGTACATCGTGCTCTTGCCCGCGAAGATCTCGGTCTCGGGCACGATCAGCCGCGCGCACTTGTCGATCATGTCCCCGATGGCGATGTTCATGGCCTCCGCGAGGATCTCGTGGTCGTTGAGGCCGCGCGAGTGCACGAGTAGCGTGTGCCCGCCCGAGACGAGGAGGGAGAGGAAGGGGAACTGAGGATGCGGCTCCTCCACCTCATCCCCCCTTTTCTCCTTCCTTGGGTCTGAGATTTGCTCGTGCTGCGATTCCCGCCCTCTCTCCCGTTCACCCTTCTTCAGCGCACTCACCAGCCGCGGCGTCAGCGCATGCGCTTGCATGTGATGCACGCCGAGCAGCGGGACGTCCCACGCCACAGCCAGTCCCTTCGCAAGGTTCAGTCCCGCCGCCAAGTTCGACGCCATGCCAGGGCCGCGGGTAACAGCCACAAAGTCAGGCTTCACGCGGGGCTGCCCGTCAACCCAGAGCACATCATCTCGCCTGCTCCTGTCTCTGTCCCTCTCACTCTGACTCCTACTCGCAACCCCATTTCTCTTCTTCTCCTCCGGATCAGGAGAACCAGAGCTAGAAGAAGCAAAAGAAGGGACCGCGGGGAGCGCGCGCAAAGCCTCCCGCACCAGCGGCGCCAGGTGCTCCGTGTGCGAGATGACGGCGGAGAGAGGATGCACGCCGCCGGTGTCGCGGTGGTCGGAGGTGACCTTGCGGTTGAAGTGCAGGTGCGCGGCGCCCGAGGGGGTCTTCTCCAGCACCGCGACGCAGGTGTCGTCGCAGGAGGACTCGATGGCGAGGGTGAGGAGGTGGCGGCGGGACTGCGACGGCGGCGGTCTGAAGCGCCTGCGTGGGAGGAGGAGCAGGGGTCGGAGAAGACTATGTGCCAGGACGCATGGTCGCGGCATGAGGCAGCATGATGCACTCATTAAGGTGTTCGCCACTTAGCAAGGCGTGGTGAAATTGGTCGACATGCTGAGGTACGTGAAATCTTGGGGAGAGGAGCTTGAGCTTGAGCTTGGAAAGTTTTGGTGCTGATAATTTCTTATCTTATCGCTGTCTCCTTTTTTTGGTGGTACAGGGTAGACTCTCTTCACCTTGCAAGCAGCTCAGGCGAAATCTATTCAGGTACATATATCTTCAGTAGATTTAGATCTCGCAACACATACGTCAATGCTGGAGAACTCCAACTCGTTGCTACATGTAATGGGAATACGCTTTTCGCCAATGAAATATACCGTAGAGTTATAAAAGTGAATACCTATAGTGACAAGCCAAGACTAACAAATCTCCCCCTCGCTAAGAACCATGCCACTTTGACCAAAGTCTAGATTTCCTACACTCCTTGTGTAAACACGCCGTATATAGACAAATCTCCTCTAGAGCTGAAGCAGCCTTTGACTAGTTGCAACTGTGCCTGGTCTCGTCATTGCCATCGATTGCTAGGGCCTTATAGATCGTGAACTTGTGGTTAACATGTGTGCAGTTCTCTCTAACCACCCAGCTTATTGTCATACATTGGTTCTGGGACTAGTAGCGAAGAGACGGTTTTCTCAAGATCGTCCATTCCCCAATTTGACCTTGTAGTTTTCAGAACCTTCCGATATTCGGCTTCGATGGCATAGTGTTCTCTTTCATATAGTGAGATGTCTATAGATCTGTAGTTGTTCTGCTTGATCTTGCGTGAAGGATGGTGTATGCTCCTCTCCCTGTGGTTTTCGTCTTTCGATCTCTGGCATTCCTCTTGCTTGGGCGTCCTGCAAACGGTGATCTTTGCCTGATTTTTTCACAACCTTGAATGACTTGGACAGTCTGGTTCGAAAGCTCCTCTCAACGCCAGCTATAAGAAGACTCAATCATCAGTCCTCTGATCCTCCACTTGACAGCAATATCTCAGGGTTATGTGGTAGCTCACCTAAGGTGGTGTAGGCATATTTTGATATGACTGGCGACCAAACGAGCATTGAAATGACTTGTCCTGTGTTCCAGTTGGATCCCGATCCTAAGTCACCCTCCATATAAAACGTTTGAAAGTAAGCTAGACACATAAACGCAAGGAGCGGCTCTGTTAGAGCCAAGGTCATTGTAAAAATGAAAGCAAAACATGATGATATCAGCATCAGTACTTTCCGGGTCTTGTCAGGCACGCGTTCAAAACGTTCCTAGAACCAATCAGTCCCAACCATGTAGTTCCAAAGCTTGTCCCACCAAAGGATGACAAGTATCGGAATTAAGAAGAGCACTTTTTTAAAAAGTCCGACAAATGATATTGCTCGGTCGTATAATTCCAGGGGGTTTGCAAAACATAACGTCGCCAGAGAAGGGGTCCCACCACATTGAGCTATCGCAGATTGGCCAGAGAGCTTTCCCAAGAATATATCAGTGGCAGGGACTGCGGTGTAGAGTGTTATACCCCCCAAAGTGAAGGCGGCCGTGCAGAGAGTAAGGGAATATATAGTATTGAGCTGGGCCCGACTCAGAGAGATTTGCGTAAGTATGAGAGGCATTACATCATAAAATACCAATGTTACAGCTGTATGTAGGTATTTCAAAAGGCCATACATGTTATCTGCTTCGACGTAATCGGCGGACTGCGAGTTCCCGTATAGAAGAGCAATCTGGATGGCCATGACGAAGAAGCATTGTGCTTCTTGAAACTCGGCTAGCAAGGTGCTTAAGGCATGCGTGGAATTCCAATTTTCGGTACGTGCAAGGAACGCGTGGAGACGAGGATGTCGAGTAGTAAACAAGGTGGTGATTCCACGGAAGCGGAGAAATGGTATCATAACCCAGTTCAGTGTGTCTTTGACAGTAACTAAACGTATTAAGGCCCAAGCATAAAGAGCAATGCTAATTTGGATACCATAAGCTATCGTGACCTAAGGCAGCGTTATAAGCTACATGCTAGCCACGAAAAGCGAGTACGAGAAAAGGGGGTGACAGGGATAATAGCCGCAAGACTTGGTACTCACCCCAGGGCCTGCGATGTCGACATTGGGTTCGTCGTCAAGTTCATCGTAGCACACTGTGCTAAGGATGTGGTACATGTCGCCTAACGCCGATGGTGAATATATAGAGAAATTCTCTGGCTTGTATACAGGACAATTGTTCGTACTCCTGTCCTCGCAGCTCGCAGTAACACAACTGTACGTGGCGTTGAGAACGCCCCAGGCGTCGAAATCCTCAATATTTCCAAGCTCGAAATGGCTTATAGCACTATCGACAATGGCGGCTGTTGAATCATCGACTGGAAATTCCGGGATGGCAAGCGCAAGTGCTGCAAGAGTCAAACAATTCCATTGAATTTGCCAGGAGCTGAAGACAACCGACGGATCCGCACAAACTCGTGGACAATCCATCTGACCAGTTGAAGTCTTGCAGGCATCGCCTATAAGAATTATGGGACCTAGTTGATCCACGAGAGAATTGTCACTCGGTTGAGCAAAGAACATAGAGACTTTGAGAAGTGTACCCTGAAAAATAGATAGCTCCCCAGCATGTGGCGGTATCCAAGTTGCAGAGCCGGAAACATCATTTGCAGTGTCAAGATAACGAATCATGCCGTTCATGGCGAAAAAAATTGTCCGAGTTTAGCTGGGGGAAAACAAAAGGTGAAGGTCCAGGCATAAGCCAAGAGACCCAGGTGATAGAAACCATAATGTTAGGTGGGTTCGAGATATTGACAACTTGGAGGTTTTCTTACAAGTCAGCAAATCTCACTGTCTAGTCGTTGGGGGTTGTCAATAAGGGGCTGAAGTTCCGTGAGACATAATACTTGTCCTACATGAACAAATGAATTGCATCGATATAAATAGCCTTACTCGTAAATAAGCCACCTGGAAAAATACTCCGGTCGTACAACCCGAAATACTAAGTAACTCAACCACGCAATATAATCGTGAAGTTTTGAAAACTACCACGGCCACTGAGCTAGGAAGAGAAGCTGTAGGAAATTATTTGTTGATTTGAGGGTTGAAGCTTGGTATAGTACAAGGCATCTCGTACATATTGTGTACATACAGCAGGCCATCTGCTACTCTAGATGGCTAAACTTCAAGTCAATTTTATTTTCATTGGCCTTGTATTTCAACATAACCGACCTAGGCGGTATGTAGATAAAGACCTTGCCCATTTGCCATAGCTTCGATTGAGATAGTAGTGAACATAATCACTCAAGACTTGTCAAATGAAAGGTATAATGGAATCAAGTCAAAGTCTACTAACCTATCTCATTATTAACACACAAGGACTTCAATTATAGACTAGCTATCATCGCTTTATTGGCATGTGACGAACGAATCTAAAGCCCCTTTTTCCTCGCCGCCCGGTAGTAACAAGTAGACCTCGCAACCAGCTTGTGCTTATTCTCGTCCATTAGGTAGTATCAGAGATCCCGCCAAGCAATTACCTGAGCAGGACGCTGCCGAGCTATTTATATTGGAACTGCAGTCTGCTCAATACGCTGCAGAACGGCTGCATGAAAAGCATCTCGTGCATACATAAATCCGCCCAACCGGCCTCAGTACGCATCAAATCCAGCCCCCAATCCACCCAACCTTCCATCCCCCTTTCCAAAATCCAATCCTCCCCCTACAAGACAAGGAACCCAACGAACCCCACCACCACCCCCAATCCCAAAGCCAGGACTCCAACCTCCTCCTTCACGGCCGCGGCCTGCTGTATCGGCGGCGAGGAGGAAGAGAGCGTACCGTTCGACGCGCTAGCGCCGGCGGTAGCCTGCGCGACGCCACCGGAGATGGACGTGAGGGATCCCGTCGTCGCCTGCGTGCCGGGCAGCTGGGTCAGGGACCCCGTTGCCTCGGCGGGGAGGGCGACAGCACCACTACTAGTGGAGGCGGCTCCTGCAACTTGCCCTGATCTCGATCCTGATCCTGACTCAGATCCTGAGTTAGATTCGGAACCAGAACCACTCTGAGATTCAGACCCGGAACCAGAAGCTCCAGACTCGGAAGATCCGGACCCAGCACCGGACGACTCCGAGCCAGTCCCACTATTACCTCCCGAGCTGGGAACAGCCTGCACAGTAGTCCCCGTCGCCTCGGCACCCGCAGTTGTGGGCAGTGCCTGCAGCACGCCCGAAGACCGCAGCTCCCCCGCAGCCGTAGGCAGAGCCTGCAGCGCGGCCGAGGACCGCAGCTCGCCTGCGATCTTCGAGAACCCGGCCGCGGCGGGGGCCGAGGCGTTGGCGATGCTGTTTGCCGCGCCGGTGACGATGGTCTGGAAGCCTTGGATCGCGGTGGTGGCGGCGCTGGCGGTAGTGGCGTTGGCGGCGGCGGTGGTAGCAGCCGCTGGGATCTGCTTGAACCCCTGGATGGAGGTCGTTGCGGCGCTCGAGGACGCTGCGATGTTGGCCTGCAGTGAGGGTTAGTCAAGTGGGTCGGTTAAGGGAAGATGAGGTAGGCCGGCATGTAAGGAGGCAGGGAGGGACGGGGAGAGATTCAAAACTTGCCTGCGACGACACCACCGCAGCCGCGCTCGAGGGCGCAACCACCACAGCAGCAATACTCGACGCACTAGCGACAGCCTCACTCGCCGTGCCCGAAGCAACCGCGGCACTGGAGCTGCTAGCGACTGCCCCATTTTCAGCAGCCGCACTCGTCTTCGCCTCGCCGGGGATAGCAACCAAGGCGCCGGTCGTGACCTGGGCGCCGGGGAGTGCCACCAGGCCGCCCGAGGTGGCAGCGGCGTTCGAGACCCCCTTTGATACCTGCGCGTTCTCCGCTCCAGACCCCGCGGCGGCGTTGGGTAGTTGCTGAAGCTTGTTTCCGGAGGCGGCGGCGCTGGAGTTGGAGTTGGCGTTGGATTGCGAGAGACCCTGCAGGCGACCACCCTGAGCTTCCCGCGCGTAGACCCCGTCGAGAGCCGCGCCAAAGACAACGGCGAAGGCCGTGAGGATATGAGATTGCCTCATTATGCTGGTGTTTATATACACCCTTTTTCAGATCACCGTAGCCAAAAAGTATACCGGTAGCACTAGGCTAGCACAAAATACACCAGGGTATTAAAAACAGTATATAGAGAATGTAAGGGGGCTGCTCAGCAGCGTCTGACCGGCAGGTGAAGGGAAATGAACGACAGGAGAAAGAATAGAAAAAACAAGAGAAAAAGGAAAGGAACTACGAGCAGGAGATACGTAGTATGATTTTGGCAAAAGTTCACTTGGCAACTCCCAGAGGAACGAAGAGGTGTATATGCCATGAACAGGTTATATGTGATGCCCTCCTCCTCCTCCATGCCACCATCCCCCGTGATCTCCCAGCGGGTGTCTGAGGATGGGACATCATCGCACCGGTTGGCAAAGCTTGGCTTCTTTACTATACTCAACCAAGGCTTGGGCATGGCAGCCCTACTGATATTGGAAAGCTTAGCTCGTATGTAAGTATAACATAAGAGAAAACTACTATGTAGATCCTTGTCTCATAGAGATGACAGGGTGAGCGTGCTGGCATGTTGTCGGGTGGGTGGGCACTTGGGATGGAGAAGCTTATACGATGATGAGCCATGAGAAACATGTGGTAAACGAACCTCGACTCGACAAGCATGTGCACATCTCCCATTGGTAAGGACACAGAAGGTCGAAACGAAGGAAGCCCTTGCCAGTACTCATCAAGGGGGGGAGATGTCCATGTATCGACCCAGGGAGCAGCTGCGGTAAGACGTTTTTACTTCAGAGAAGAATCGAAGAAAAGCATTGGGGAATCAGACCAATAAGCTTCGATTGTGCCCACAGCGGCATGGATCAGTCGACCGATGGCATCTCGTGGTGCGACCCAGGAGCAAGGCGGCAGCAGAAGAAGCCGTGCCCACGAACAGCCTAGCCCGTCTTCGCAGTGATGAGAGCAACGGAAGTGGGCTGGGTCCGTCATGCATTTACCCAAACGGGTCGCCGACAGGGTGACTTGGGGATAACATATGTGGTCGAATGCGATGAGGTGAGGTAGGGATTGGGGTTTTTCTGAGGCTCTGACGCGAAACCCCCTGCGAGTTTTGAAACCCGCTTCATCGGGAAATGTGGGATGCGAACCCAAAGCCAACTTCACGTCTCAGCCTCCAACCAGTAAGCTTCCTCCAAGTTCCGCATCTGCCGAGGGCTAAGGGTGTTAAGCATAACTTCGCGTCGCATTTCGATTCTATATGCCGTAGTAGATGAGCTAACAAGCGAATAACCATATAGCGCTGCCAGGAATCGAACCTAACTCTACCTATTAACTCACCGCAGCTGCCGTGGGACTTCACTTGAAAGTTGGGACAACTCGAAAACTTTTATAAGCTACTTCAAGTTGTGTCCTTGCTGCGTTTAGTATATAAGAATATAAGGAGATGGCCCTTCAGTCAACTGGTGAATATAGAGCTATTGTATAGAATACTTGGCCGAGCCGAATTTCGTAGTAAGACAAGCGTGAAAGACATTTATAGTCAGCAATACAGTACCTGTGCGCCACGACAAGCCATCAATCAGGTTACTAACGCAACACAAACCTCAAACCTCCTACTTACTCGCGACTAAACTCACATTATAGGCAAACAAGAAACCAGCTAATTAATATCAATACACTTGATACCTCATCAAAGCCCTATTGACCCATAGTACATTGACCACCTATCTCTCTAAAGCTATTATTTGGTGGTGTTACGAGATGGATCAGAAAAACCGGCATCTCCTCCTTATTCCCACGTAGAGAGATCTTTAATAAAAGTCTGCACAAAATCAACGTGGGCAATAGGTAAGGTAGTACAGGCCACAGGTGGTTGCCGAATTCTCTATTCCGTAATCCTAAATCTCGCTACCGACGCCTATAATTACACCCATTCATTCCGAAGAGACCTTGGTTGGGGATGGTAGTTGACGAGGACGCGTGATACACATTGTGAAAGAGGGGTCCCAGGGGAAGTTGACTCAAAACGCCGATTGATGATTAGATGTGTGACTGTATGTATGTATGCGACATCTGATTGATCAGTCATCGAAGTCGGGCATAGCCTCATCGTCATCGCCATCATCGTCGTTGAAGAATTCGTACTGGTCATTAGGCAGAGACGGACCAGACGCGGGAGATAACATGTTCTACATGTTGCCTTCAGCCGGCGTGCTTCCTTCCTGTTGCGTGTCGACCCCGTGGAAAGCGTCGCCGAAGGCCGAGTCCTCCATGTCTAAATCGAGGTCATCTCCGAGGTCCCCGGGCGTGCCGCCGCTGAAGTTAGCCAAGGCGTCCCCCGCCGTGTTCAGGTCATCCAATGAGCTGAAGTCATTCTGATCGCCGTCAAACCCCATGTTAGGTGTCCCCGTTGCCGAAGCCTGCTTACTTGCTCCGCCCGACGCCTTCGGAGGTTCGCTGCCAGAAGAACCAGCAGCATTTGCGGGACCATCGGGTGGAGAGCCGTCCTTAGAGACCATCACCCATTCGCCGCTCCCAGTGCCTTGGTCAGAGGCATTGCCGGTAGTTTCCGCTCCGTCCATCTTCACATCAGCTGGCTCGTCCCTCTTAGGAGGTTGCTGTTGCTGAGGTGAAGGCGCGTTCGCGTTTGCAGGAGTAGCGGCATTGGAATGGACAGCTGAAGCCTGGGCTTGAGGCGTTGGGAAGTTATTCACCGGCGTGGAGTTCGACGAAGCGCCAGCGCCAGTGTGCATCTGATCCAGAAGCCCGGCGGCAGTTCCGCCCATCTCAATATCGGAATCCCCGATCATGAACCCACTGTTCTGAGATCCCGCATGTGATGGCTGACGGGACATTGCGCCAGTTCCATTGGCACCAGGATTTTGAGATCCGCTAGTAGTAGGCAATGGGCCTGGTGCAGAGTCGGGTGCTGGCTCTGGGGCGGGCTCTTGATAGCCACCATCCTGTATCCGTCTCAAGTCATGGATCACCTCTGCTCGCCGTCCGAGGTGCGCTTCGACCTGGGACACGATATCGTCGGTTTTCCTGGTATGCTTTGATGGCCAGCGGTTTGCTCCATCCTCATCCTCTTCCCCCTGTTGATCAAGACGCGGCGCATCCAGACCTGGTTCATCAACGGTTGACCGTAGATCCCTTTCCGCAGTAGTGAGCAAAGAATTCTGCTTGAATCTGGCCATCTTCTTAGCATGGTCTGCTTTCATCTTCTCAATCTCTGCTTTCGTTGAATCAATCCGGTCGTTCACCCGTTTGCGAAACTCGGTTGCTTGGTCGAGGTCTAAATGGGTTAAAGCAGGTGTCGTAGAGAGTTGTGTGTTCGCGTTCACCCCTTGGGCCTTAAAAATGCCTTCGGTCAATCCAGAAAGTTCACCCTTAAGTCCCAATCCGAGATCTGCGAACCCGATCTGGCCCATTCTGTACGGAGAAGACAAGATCTCCTCCATCCATTCATGGTTCTGCCGGTACCGACTCAAGCTAACTTCTCGCGGGGTCAAGTGGTCAAACATATCGCCGCGAGATGTATCTTCTTCGTCATCGTAAGCACTATCCTGTGGTGGGATAGCTGCCATTGCTGGCGCTACTTGACCGTGTCCGGCCTGGCCAGTCCTGGCACGTTTGGATGGTGGCCCGCCAGCCGCAGGTGGGTGAGCAGGATATGCCATCGCTTGAGGAACCCCCCGGTTCCCGGAATACATCGGTTGCCTTGAAGGCTCCCTCGGCCAGCCAATCTGTGGCCAATTCACCCGATCCCCCAGGATGAACTCTTTCCGCTGGATCTGTCCGCATCGTTGGAGATAGACGCGAGTCTCCAGAACTTGCTGCGTTCGAGGGTCTCGTGGTATGGCCTGTGCGGGAATGCGTTCATTGTTGTCGATTGGACCGTAGTGTACAATCCACAAGCTGGGATCAACCTGAGGGGCGTTTGGGTTATGGACGCTGGGGGGGATAAGACGGAAGCGGCGCCGGGAATGTGATGCCAACGGCTCGCCATAGGAAAATCCAGCTTTGTGTATATACATCTCTAGGATCTATGCAATACACGATGAGTGAGCGTTCAATACTTGGGATTTACTCAAACAACGTACCACGCCATTTCCAACTTCTTGCTGAAAATACTGTTCCTGAGGAGGCCAGATGTAGCCATCACTGGCGAAATTGGTACCCAGCTGCTGCAACGGCTGCCACGTCAAGAAGATGTGGCCATTCTCGGGGCGATCGAGATAGGTCCAGAAGAAGGGCGCAGTGTCGCGGGCGATTTTAGGGGCTTGCATCAACCAATTCGTCACCTCGGGGGGGTCGACACGCGCTTTGATGGTATATCGATAAGTGGAAATGAGATGAACATGTGGAAGCTAATGTATATACATATCAGTACGTAGTAATAGTCATGACGACGCGCAAAGACGGGTGAGGCATACCAGGTCTCTATTGACCCCGTAGCTGGGGTCGCCCATGGTAGACATCGTGTGTTTGTGCAGAGGTGGTGGCAGCAATTCGATTGCGATACTGAATATTCCTAATCAATCGATGCTGAGATAGGGTGCATATATCTAAACTACATGCAGCGCGTTCCAGATGGCAGATAAGTCGTGGTGCGACGGAGGGATGTATAGCGCAAGGCGCAAGGTCGAAGTTGTTAGAAACGAGGCTGCGCAAAGTTTCAATTTACAATAGTCGCGAGGATGCGCGACAGTGGATCGAGCTTGCCTGGCATTTCTCAGTTTTGGCGTGGCCTGAATGGCAGCCTGTTTTTAAGGTGTGGCTGGTGCTGCGGTGCAGGGAAGCTTTGACCAGCCTAGGTACAATCATGCACTGCATTACCTAAGCGCCGGACTTTTATTGTCACTTACGTAATTAATATTGCTTGCACAGCATGTACATTTGTATCACGTGTGTTACCCCCTGGGGTTCGTTATTTAGGTAGTTGGCTCTGCTCGTTCCTCCATATACCTAATGAGTATATTGCGGACTATTCTTCAGCTATACAAATCGAAGCCCAGTGAACCTATATTGGATAATTAACACTATACAATCATCACTTACAAATTAATATTATGATAATCAAGCAGTTCTGCTCTATAACTGGCTGACTGGGCATGACATGAAGTATGGGCTCAAGTCACATTTTACTCACATAATTACCAGGTCATACCAAAATACGTAGCATGAAAAGCATCATTTGAGTATAGTCCTGTATCCAGTATTGCCTACCCAATTTCCCATTGGCATTACTAATTACCTAAGACCTTAATACTCTTTTGACAATGTTTCTTCTATTCATCCAAGCTAGGCGGCCGCAAAGGCTAACACAATGCTATATGTCAAGGCCCCCTTTTTATCTATTTAGAAAGGACCTACCCATATTGCCAATCCTACTGTTGGTGTGCATACCGATATTACTCGTGCAAATTTTCCACTTCTCCGGCTTTATGCCTGGTATGTGGAAGCCGACACGTTTCCTCCCCGACCAGTCCAGTTGACGTGGTGGTACTGGCCCTCGGGGTACTTCGCATTGGCAAACTCGGGCTTGATCAGGAAGGTGTGGGCGCCGAAGTAATCACGCTGGGCCTGGAGAAGGTTGGCCGGGAGGTTCTCTGTGCGGTATCCGTCAAACCACGACAGCGCAGTCGAGAAAGCTGGTGTCGGAATGCCAAGCACGGCAGCCTTGGCGACAACGTCTCTCCAGCCAGGTTGCGCCTTGTGGATAGCCTTGTTGAAAAAGTCGTCGAACAGCAAGTTCTCTAAGGCAGGGTTGTTTCGGTAAGCCGCCGTGATGTCCTTCAAGAAGACCGAGCGGATGATGCATCCACCTCGCCACATCAAAGCGATCGAAGGCTTGTTGAGCTTCCACTTGAATTCTTTCGCGGCCTGGAGTCGTTCAGTTAGTGTGCTGCCTATGAAGAGTACGGGTAGGAGATTCGCAGACCTCTTGCATCAACATGAAACCTTGAGCATATGAGATAATCTTGGAGGCATACAGAGCCTGCTCAAGGTCATCGAGGAACTGCTCTTTGCTACCCTCAAATTTGCTTTGGCGGCCCACGTACTCGAGCTTCTTGGAGGCAGTGATTCGTTCCGACTTCACCGAAGACAAGCAGCGAGCGAGCACAGCCTCAGCGATTAGGGTGACGGGCATTCCAAGATCCAGAGCATTAATGGCAGTCCACTTGCCCGTACCCTTCTGGCCAGCCGAGTCAAGGATCTTCTCAACCAAAGCAGTTCCATCGTCATCGTTGAAGTACATGATGTCACGGGTGATCTCGATAAGGAATGAATCCAAGACCCCCTTGTTCCACTTGGCGAAGACGTCTCCTATTTCCTTGTTCGTCAGGCCGAGACCACGCTTCATGATATCGTACGCCTAAAAGGGGCGATGTCAGTTACTTCCAGTACCGGCAGTACAGGATTGTACAAGTGGGACAAACCTCGCAGATAAGTTGCATATCACCATACTCAATACCGTTGTGTACCATCTTGACGTAGTGGCCAGCACCTTCGTCACCCACCCATTCGCAGCAAGGCTCGTTGTCGCTCTTGGCGGCAATGCTCTGGAAGATATCCTTGACGTATGGCCACGCCTCCTCGTTACCACCAGGCATCAAAGAGGGGCCATACCGAGCACCTTCTTCGCCACCGGAGACACCGGAACCGACGAAGCGGATGCCCTTGGTGATGAGGTATTGGGTGCGTCGGTTCGAGTCTGGGAAATGGGAGTTACCACCGTCGATGATGATGTCGCCCTTTTCTAGGAGAGGAAGCAGGGTCTCAATCCAGTCGTCGACGGCCTTGCCGGCCTGCACCAAGAGCATGACACGGCGGGGCTTCTTCAGCTTGGAGATGAACTCCTCGTTGGAGTGGGCACCGACGATGGGCTTGCCCTTGGCCTCATTTGCCAAGAAGCGGTCGACCTTGGAGACAGTTCGGTTGTAAGCGCAGATGGTGAAGCCATGGTCAGCCATGTTCAGAATCAAGTTCTGACCCCTACAAGACGTGAGCATTTCAGTACTACGACGGAGGGGTGGGGACGGTAACGTACATGACGGCCAAGCCAATGAGGCCTAGATCGGCGCTTCCGGAATAGTTAGCATAACGTCCAGCTTCCAACTTGTATAGTAATGGTAGAAAATATGTATATATATATTATAAATATAGTAGAATAAATGAGAGATAAGAAAAAGCTCGCCTTGCGCCGCCAAAGGAGCTGGTTATGTTGGCAAGACGATCCCTAGAGGACCCGACGAGTGGTTTCAGTCACACAGGCCGTGAAGGGGATTGAGGGGGATTGAGGGGGATTGGGTGAAATGGTTGGGCGGCGGGGTGGTTTGTGATGGCGGGGTTGTTCGCCCATGATGTTGCTGCGGGTGACAGAGAGGGGTTTTGGACTTACACGGCACTAGACATGATTGCGGCGATGTTGAGGGCTCAATCGAAAAGGTAGAATGTTTCAGCGGTTGGACGATGGTGAGATTAGGAGATAGGAAGATGGGAAGGAAGTATGGGTGTAGAAAAGATCAATGCAGCAAGGCGGATGAGCGCGGGAGGACGGTTACTTTTCTATGATGGAGTTAAGAAGTTTGGAGGGGTAAAGTGCAGCAAGGAAAATTGATCATGTAGGTTATGTAGGTTATGTACCTAAGTGGGTTAGGAGGTAGCGCCCACTCGATCGTACCTTGTACATACCAGCCTAGCATACGTACATACATACACATACATACATCCGTGCCTATACAGATATAGGTTAGGTTCAGTACATACATACCTACCAACCATACCTACCGTAGCCCGTATGTAGCTTCAATGTTCCAGCAACGGCGGGGCCCGGGCTTACTCAGGTCCTTCTCTCCATTACTATCTACAGGTAGATTGGATCCTAATCCACCGGTTCACATGCATCAGGCTTAGCTTCCAAGCGGGTGTCAGCAAAGCCAGCGAGTCTTCGTCTTCCGTTTGTTCCATACACGTGGGATTGGCCACCGACTGGCCCTTCATACATAGGGTTTAAGACAGTCCCATGCATTGTTTTTTGCAAAGCGCAAGTGCACGAAACACGCCATCTGGCCCTGTGCAGAGGAGATCATTCAGCCTTGGTTGACTCAGGTGTCCTAACTCGCGCAGTGGTGTTTCGTAATAGTCCACCTGGACGTTTTGGTTGCACACACGGAGCAATACGGCTCGGCTGCTTGGGATCACAGCGGGTCCTATGAGATACATACCTGCTGGGAGTACCTACTTGCGTACATACAAAATGGCCGACAGTTTCGGATGACCTGAAGAGGCTACATACTTATTTCAAGTTATATGCCCATTACGCGGATATCTCTCTCTCGCAAATGGGCAGGTGGTAGTAATATACCTACTTATTGGCCTATGCAAGTTCATCTATCAGCCTGATCTCGCCGGACCCAAGGTTGAATCTGTGTCTCGGTATGACCGAAAGGTTATCTAGACCTCAGTCAAATCCGCATAATAATACAGTCTGTAAAACCAGCAGTTTGGGCAACTCTCTATTTTGTGCCTACATAGCACAATGCTTATAAATCGAAGGGCGCCCTGGGAAGACAAGCCTAGAGATTGTGAGACAATGCCTAGGAACGTCGGAGTACGGGGACGTCGGAAGAGCAAAACTCCCAGTCACTTGTAACAGGGGTTATATGTTCATGATAGGATGCAGTGCAGACGAGTAACACGAAAGGGAGAAACAGTGAGCAGCACATGGCCCTACCGTTGTGTAGGATTAATCCTCCTGGGAGTGAAGACCAAAAGGTGCTATCCCAACAAGCCAAGGCCCGAAATCTCATCGATATATCTGGGTTTCAGCGGCGAAAATGTCGCAAAAGGAAGGCCGCGATAACCCCGCTAGCTACCCGCCTGACGGGGACCCTGAGGTTTGGAGGGGCAAAGGGGCCCCCGTAAGCGGCGCCTCGACACGACTACTGACGCAAATCTTGTAAATCTTGTAAGCGTTTTTTTGCTGCGAGGCTACAAAATTACCTCATGGAGAAAACCGGGGAGATAAACAACCTGGAGCCAATCAAGTAGTCTGGTGTTGTAGCCGATTGCTCTCGGCCCTTTCTACGGATTTCCGGGCCTCCATGGCAACGAGTATAGTAACATAAGTAAGCAGGAGAGTATTGAGTTTTGTGCTCGATATGGTACGCGGAGGGTTGGCCGAGACTCGGAACATAAGACGAAGAGATGGTAGGTTTCACTAGGGCTGAACGCTTGGAATCCTGTTCAGGCAATTACCTAGATCTGTGATATGGGGATATGGGGCCATCTTGAGAACGGCCCAGTCAGCAAGTCACCAGCCACACAGCCCGCACTAGCCACCCGGACATTAGGTTGGCACGTGATGATACAATAAAATTGGGGGAATTTGTACACCTATCAATTGTGGACCTCCAAAACAACATAGGCCTTCGAAAGTCTTCACCAATCTTCCCGCCGACGTCACCAGCACCATACACATCCAACGAACACCACATCACTGCGCACACACCTCGATCAACATATACACATTGTGCTATAGCCGTTGTGCGGAACCCAATAGCGCAGAGCAGAGAGAGTCCCTAGGGAAAGACTCAGGTCAGGCCCATTGATAGGTACGTGTGGCACCCGAACAAGAAACCGCCTCGGGCGCACAGCAAAATTCATCATGTCCTACCCGCCCCCTCCAGGCTCGCACACCTCATCGCTCCCGCCGCGTCCGCCGCCCTCCAAGGTCTCGGGCTTCAAGCCCGCCTTCGCGTCCGCCACACCGCCAACCCACACGCCGAGCCCCGGCGGCCGCACGCCGTACGCCGCGCCAGCAGCGCCGCCCGCCTATTCGAGCGCACCGAGCTACGCCGGCGCCAGCGCCCCGTACCACTATGGCGCCCTCCCCACCACCACATACCCGTCATACACGCAGGCAGGGGTACCGGTGACCGCCGGCGGCTACCCGCCGCAAGCGAACGCGTACCAGCCGTGCCCGCAGCAAGGAGGGCACGCACCGCCACCGAACTACTATGGCGCTGCGGGGACAGCAGCAGCAGGAGGAGGAGTAGGAGGAGCTCCCAGCACCTCCTCGTACGCCGCGGCGCCGCAGATCCGCAATCCCTTCCCGGCGCCCAGCCAGCCTAAGAGCGATGACTACGACCCGGAGATGGCGGCGCAGATCGCGCAGTGGCAGAGCGCGTACGTGAAGGACCCCAAGGACAACACGACCCCCGCGGCGCCCGGGGGACGGCCCGGCGCCACCAACGCGAACGGCATGACGACGTACGCCACGGACGCGAGCCGGGCGCTCGAGGCGAACAACGCGGCGTCCGCGGCGGCGGCTGCGGCGGCCGCCGGCCCAGTGGGAGCAGAAGGCACGGAGAAGAAGAAGACGGTGGTGCGGGTGGGCGGGGGCCAGAAGTGGACGGACGACTCGCTGCTGGAGTGGGACCCGTCGCACCTGCGGCTGTTCGTGGGCAACCTGGCGGGCGAGACGACGGACGAGAGCCTGTACAAGGCGTTCGCGCGGTGGCGGTCGCTGCAGAAGGCGCGCGTGATCCGCGACAAGGTGACGAGCAAGTCCAGGGGCTACGGCTTCGTCTCCTTCTCCGACCCGGACGAGTTCTTCGCCGCCGCCAAGGAGATGAACGGCAAGTACATCCAGAGCCACCCGGTCGTCGTCCGCAAGAGCACCACCGAGATCAAGCCCACCGCCGTCAAGGACAAGCACGCCAACAACAAGTGGAACAAGAACAAGAACAAGAACAATAAGAACAAGAACCGCTCCGGTAATGGTAGTGGTGGTGGGGGAGGCCGTGAGGGCAGCTTCGAGCCGAATCTTGGACCCGCGGGTGGCGGTGTGTTCAAGCCGGGACAGAAGACGAAGGGCGGGCTCAAGTTGTTGGGTTGAGGTACTCCATTATTATATCCCTGCCTACTTCGTCTCGATACCTGTTGTGCTATCTGAGCAGGGCGTGTCTTATATAGAACGACAGCATTGTGCTTAATATGCAGCTGGTGATAGGGCGTCAGGAGTTCTAGCCGATTGAAAAGGCATTCTGCTATGGCGAAGGAGGGGCCTTATTTGATAGAATCACAGACGAGGGATATCAGACAAGCGTAGCCCAGAAGAAAACTAGATAATTAAAGCAGACAAGAGAACTACACGACGCCGTATAATGTTATTATAACTTTGCACTTGTTACTATAGATCACCTACGAATCTAGCATACGACACGCGTATATCGTAACACAATCATGAGATGTCTTCTATTACATACATATACAGGATTTGACCTGATATTTGAATTGACCGTATATGTGAGCTATTCCAGATATATATATATATATATACATTCATCTCACCACACATTCAAACACAGATCACCAGCAAAATAAGACAAGAACATATAATAATATCCAAATCTCGCTCTTATTTCCGGTCTTCTCTCTCTCGCTGCCGCAACGGGTATCATCTTGCTTCAATGAAGTAGGTAAAGTAGTAAGTGTACTCTTTCATCAGACTCGCTATGGCTCAGCCCAGCCGGGCCTTCGCTCATTCTTTCTTTCTCCCTCCCTCTAGCACCACTACTACCTATTAGCTCTTCTATCCTGACTCTGACGCCTGAATGCACATTTCGCTTTCGCATAACTCGTTTCCACCTGTTTGTTGGTCTATGCATACAATCTCTCCTCGCTCGCCCGCTGATGTCCCATGACCAAGTCGGCTGGTTCCTGGTTTTGTTTTGTTTTAGGTACCACACATGCACAGCCTGCCCGGCTTCTAGGAAGCTTCCAATTGTTCCAGTGTTCCAATCCAAATGCACCCCTTGTTTTTTTTTTCAATTGTAGCCTAGTTAGCGCAGCTGTTCTCTTTTTCCCATGATGCCCAGAATTTCCCGTATTATTGTACATATGTATGTATTCCCTATATTTCCCGGGCTGCCGAGGAAAAAAATCGATTCGATCTATAAAAACAACGAGATAAGTGAATAGGTAGGGTACCCAGCTGATGGTGAATTATCGGCTTTAGTCTTCCCGCGGGTGTTCCGTCCGATGGGGTTCCAGTGACGTGGAAGGCCTTGGATTCCGGATGCCATCGCTGTCGGATGAGACTAGGTTATCCTCGAGGCCGCTGGCGTCATCATGTGCGAGGAGCCCCGTCTCTTCCTCGTCGGAATCGCTTGCGCGTTCGCTAGACTCGCCGGACTGCGCCTGCTGGTAGCCCTTGTGCACATCTGCCTGGGCCTCGTTTCGCATCTGAGACAGCTTGATCCAATTATACGCGGCAATGGCACTGATGGTCACGACGAGACCAGAAATATTGATAGGTGTCAGTGTGTCGTCGAAAACTAAAGCTGCAGCAGAGATCGTAACGACTTCTTTGAAGATACCAGCAATGGAGAGTGTGACGACACTGCTTCGCTGCAGCAGAGCGAACTCGCTGGCCGTCATCAGAAAGGCGATCGTTCCGGGGAACAAAAGGATCAGGGGTGTTCTGACGGCACCCCATTCAGCGCTCAGCGCCTTCAACCCCTCGATCAATTCGAAAAAGCCTTCCACTGGCAATGCGATCACTATCAGGGTGAGAAACATGACCGGCGCAAGGAAGAAAATGCTGGAAAATGGGTTCGAAGTGGCTGGGTTTCGAAGTAAGAGGATCTGCGTGAGGCCCCAACGGAAGCCGGAGAAAAAGGCAGCAGATATGACGAGGATAAATCCCCCCAGCTGGAATTCGACCTCTCCAGCTACCATCATGACCACACCCATGGTCATACATGCGATGATGGCCACAAGCTTCCACGTGGGCGTTTCGAGACGAAAAAGAAAGGCAAAAATAAGCACAAACGCTAAAGACGAAGATTTGCACATGGCTAGAAAGTATGTTAGCTACCACATTTCCACCATAATATTGTAGAATCACGTACTATAAAAGGTGAGTGTAATAAACTTCAAGGATGTATTTCCTAGCCCAATATCCAGGCCGGTGGCTGCACCACACGGCCCTATCCTCGTCAAATAAAACATTTTGGTCATGAGCGGGCGTTCGGGCTCAGACTCGTGCCTCGATCGGCCCAGGTCTGAGCTATAGGGCGTACTTGTAGGCCGTAAAGAAGGTATGAAGTATAATACTAAAGTAGCAAGGGAAAACTGAACGAGCATGTGTGTGGCGGTCGTAAACAGAGGGAACGCGAAGTTGAGTTGACCGGAGTCGAACATCCATTTGTTGTACTACAGGTCACAATTCAATTAGCACACCCAAGTTTCCCGGCTTGTCTTGGAGGTATGTGAATCCGTAGCACTGGGTACTTACTAAGGAAATTGAAAGAGAGAACAAGTACCAAAGCCCGATCAGAACAGCATTGACGGCCAGTTTTTTTACGACGTTCTGATCTGCCTCCTTCCGCTCCTCGTCGGTGATTTTATCCCTTGCAATGCGCTGGTCTAATCTGGTGTTGCGCCGTCGCTTGGCCCGCTTCCTTCGTTTATCTTTCCTGGTCAACCCCGTCTCCTCGTCATCGTGAAGGTCCTCGTCTGAGAGGCTGTCATCGCCCCTTTCGTCTGATCTCGACGCGTCTCCGGCATGGTTCTCTTCCGAGATCTTTGCCTCCGGGTCCCCCGGGTTCTTGATGCTAGTGGAACGCGGCCGTGAGGTGCGCGGGTTGGAGGGCTGAGGGATGTTGTTGTTAGGGTTGGCGGTAAGCGTGCTTCGACGGCGGCGGTGGCCAGCGGGTGCTATGGGGTCCATCTCGATGTCTTCGGGACGGCGACTGGCAGGGCTGGCAAAGGATGGGTTGCCAGCATCGGAGGGCCAGTCGATCTTGAAGCTGGTGGTGGCAGAGGATGCTGAGGATGGGTTGGAGAAGTCGAGATTCGAGGAATTGGGTGCCAGCACGCTATTAACAGACAAGGTCTCCGGGTGAGGCGGCGGCGGCGGGGGAGGAAGAGTGGACTGGCGCTGCGATGGAGGTTGCTGGTTGGACAAAGGAGAAGACATATTTTAATAATTATCGAGATGAAGGCCAAGCGGTCACGAGAGACAATACAAAAGGTACCAGAGGATAAGCAAGCATGGTTGCTTCGAGCCCCTTAGCAAATCCCTGGCCTCAGCACATGTGTACTGCGTATGGATGCGTTATTGTAGGTACGGATCTGTACGGATCGGTACTAGCAGGACAGTTTATTAGAACTAACGAGGCCCCGTAGCATAAAACCTGACAGGCACCCTAAAATGAACAAGGCCTTGGCGACTGGAAAGAAAAATACTGGTGACTGGTATGTACTTTTTGGACTACAGTATGTGGAAGAAAGCAACGGAGGATTGCGCGCGGGCTGGCAGGATCGTGGGTCTCCAGGGTTTCGGGGTATTGACGATACCGCGATACGTGCTTAATGTAATTATTAAACAGGAAAAACTTAGACCTGCTGAAAGTTGTGCAGATACATATGTACAGTGCAGGTAGAAGAGGTATGAAAAATGGGTAACAGATCTCGGCATGTACTTTTCGTAGTCGTTGCAGGCGGAAAGATACATATATCGATGGATATACGGAGTATTATGATGATTATGATAATACTGGACCGTGCCTACCTCCTGCATTATAAGACACCCACATGGCTATTACCAATATCGGCCTTCACAAGGTATTGGTATCGGCGGTCAGCAATTCCCCTACCTGCCCACCTGCCCACCTAACAGCCTAGGTACACGTGCCCATTGCCTAGTGGTACCCCTATTATGTAAACAGGGAGATTCCTCCATATATAGGTATACAGATTTTTAAACTGGCAATTTAAAGAACACGATAGTCCTACATAATGAAAATGAAAACAATGTTTATCGTGCCACCAACTGTCAATAAAACCCGATGCATTTCTCTTCTGAAAACAGCCGCAAGCAATCACCAAGCACCAAGCATCAAGCTCAGCAGCAGCCAGCAGCCAGCCCAGGGATCTAGACCGAAAGTCAAACGGTTTTTGGTACAATTCAGGGGGCTTCGTTGGTTGACTAGGTATGTACCGTGCACATATGCAATGCAGCGTCACAGCCCAATGTACAGGCAATGTCAAATGTGCACAACTGCCATTGGACTCCGGCACCCTCCAATTGCCGATCGGTAGGGTCTAAAAATCCGGGGGGATCCAAGCACTGGACACACGGGCCCCCCAAAGGTAATGACTTACAGGCTTACATAACCACGATCACGATCTTCTCCAACACTCCAAGTTGATCAACACAACCTGATCAGCACCCCGATTAACGTCCTGATCAACATGTTTGGCTCTTGCGTGCTGGCGCGTCCGGTCTCCTTATATGTACCCAGAATTACCCAGAACTACTCCACTGAAGTTAAAGATCAACATCATCTCTATCTCCATTCCTACATATCTCCTGTGTACACAGCATTACGTCCGAAAAGTTACCGTATAAGAAAACAAGGAACTTAGAAAATAGATAGGCGTGGTTAGTATACATACCATGACCACTTAGATACCTGTTGCTTCGGAACGGTTATCCTACTTAGTGTGCATCTGGAACAAAGAGCTTTTTAAGAGCAGTCTCACCACTATAGTAAAGGACAACCTATCGAGGTAGACGATAAGCAGCTCGCGGTTGTGACAGTCGCTTGAGATTCACTTAACACAGTATACTGGGATGCAAACCACGATGTCATTGAAGATAACTTGAAATGACTACCTAGCCCATATATCGTTGATGAGAGCTTGATGGCTAGTGATTGTGTGTAGCTAAGAAATGGTGCTGCGGACACGTCTCTGGCTACTTGTTCACATCTAAGAATTATATGAGACAGCAACTAATAAAAGACTGGATGAACTCTTATCAGAGCTTATTTAACTCCAAGTTAAATAGAACCCAGTGCAGCATTTCATAGAGTGTGTGACTAGCGCCGCGCTTGTGCTAAACGAGAGCACTTACATGAAACACCACTTAATGGAAGATTATGTAACATCGAGGGTCGCGGACGTTCAGAACTCATGACGAGGTACAGGTCGAGGGCTTGACAGCTTCAAGAACAATTATTTCAAAAGCTTAAACTAGATCACAGTTTCGTTGGTCAATACGAAGTGTAATGTCATGATAGTTGAAGGCCTTGGTAGGTCTCTGGGTATTTTGATATCTAGTTCCTTGTACACATAATTTCCATGATACATTCAATCGAAACAGATGCGTATTACACCTAGTAGCACCTCTGGATGCAGCCTTTCGCTTGTAGGTTGTGTGCATAAGCTGAGAAGGTGAGTTCTCAAGCTGCACAGCAAGCCAATAGGCAACACTAAGGTCCTGTGGGCTTAGTCCGAGGTTAGCTATTTGAAAGATGAGCCATGTCTTAGTGTTAGTTACATATGGATACAAGGTCTATATATAAGGAACTTGTATATTACTAGCATCTGGGTAATCTACATGTATATATGTACTCACTTTTCTCGCTCCCATTAGTGACCATGTGCCTGCTTATCTAGTAGGAGGATGAACAATCAAAGAACATTTCGATATAACTTTCTCCTATATACTCAAGACTAGCCAATGTTTCAGTAGCTGTAGGCGCATATCTCGTTTCGCTCTACTCTTTTCAATGCAGTAGCTCCTGTTTTTCTCCATCCTTCTTCCACCAGTCGTGCATATATCGACGACGAGATATCCCGACGACACCAGTGTCAGGTTCGACCCGGAATATTCGTCTGGTACGACTATTATCACAGTTACAGTGCGTGCAATTATGATTTATGTGCTACCGTGATCACTCTAGTTGACTAAGTAGATTTGTGTAAAGTTCTAAGATCTGATGGATTCCTAACAGCTTAGAAGATCCCCTTTAAGTTTATGGTACTATAACTAATACCCCTATTATCGTGATAACTACTATTAGTTGAACTACCAAGATGCCCATAATGATTGTCAGGGTAAATAGTAAGGAAGAGTCTCAGCAGACCTGTTGGTAGGTACGTACGTAAGTAAAGCAAATAACTAAGTGATAATAATAAAAGAAGATGGTGAGACTGGTGTGTATTAAGTTGTCTAAGGAAGGAACTATTCTACTGAAGGTCACGCTGGAAGGCGCGACCCTTATATGTATAAGGTACCTAGTTACTTCCTCTTAGGCAATAGCGCATAGGTGCGCTGTCACACACAACCAACAAGACCTTAAAGAGGTTTTCCGACCTTGCGAACACAATGCGTAGGTCAGTCTACACCAGAGCTCCAGTCCAATATATCGCGAATCTGGACCATCATACACCACTCCGGCGCAAAGATGACAAGATCGCCCCATCGACAAACGAGTAAAGATTAGAATGTAGCCGAGGCAACCTACTTACAAGAACGTCCGCGCCATCAGCACGTTTGTTGGACCGGTATCATTAATTGCCGGGACAGGAGGGCGGCGAAGAATCACGAGGATCGCAAACTGCCATCTCGCAAGCCGTCTCTCCTAACATACCCCCGCCCGTAATTTACTTCCAGGGTCTGATGGCCCCGACCGCCTTAGTCGCTAGGCGCTCCGTAATGATAGTTGCGTCCGGGTATCGGGCGCGGATGGAGGTGGAGCAAGACGGAGCAGTGGATCAATCGGGTACTCCTGACCCACTCTTAACGACGTCGTCCTTCCTCCGCTCAGGTCCCCTTACATGTCACCTACTGCGTAATCGCCGTTCGCACCATGTTTATCTTCACCGAGGCATTGCAGTCCTGGCACTGGGACACAGATAGATCAACTCTGCGAGGGTCCGTAAGGTTTAATGGATGACCGCCAGATTCTTAAGCTACCTAGCGCACTGCAGCGTCTAGGTTAGCTCTCTCTCCTGCAACTATTTCCTAGCCATCTTCCCCTTGCGCATTTCTACTTTCACAATCTCTTTCCGGAGTCTATGGCCAGGTTTAGAAGCCGGTCGCATCTTGTTGCGGTACTATTCTTTCGCATCGTTGGCTAAGTAAAGCTAGCTCGCTCGACTATGGTATACGTAATCTTTCCAGGCGAGTCCCCAATGTGGGATGTTAGGGAGGGATATAATGAGTTCGGCAGAAATAAAGCTCTAGACAAGTATTAATTGTAATCCGTTAGTAATATTATACAAGTCTTGACAGACTTATTATACTTACCGATAGTTACGATATTCCCACATGAGGCTCTCGGGAGATATGAGGCATGTAACATTCAATCGACAGCGTGATATCGAGGATAGCGCAGGATCGATGGGTAGGCAGGAATGACCTTCTTCTACAGGAACACAGCGTTGAACGCAAAAAAGCCCTTTTTGAAATGTTCTCTTACAGTCATGTACAATGCCATGTATTAAGTCCGATCGACTATACTGAGAACACGACAACTATGTGGTCCGAGGCTACAGCCGTAATACCTTAGTTCTATAACGAACCTAGTGACTCGGGCCAGCGTAAGGGTTGGAACTCAGGTACGCCCCGTCCACTGTCTCGGAAAGCGCAACCCCACTAGGGAACGATTCCAGCTCATATTTGTTATTCGCCAAGGCCTTGATGATCTTGAATTTTCCTCGAGGGCCGCGATGCCGGGGCTCTACAATCCAGACAATGTCGCCAATTTCGGGAGGAAACTATTCGGTAGGGTTCTTAGTGTTCGTAACCCTCTCTTCAGAATGGGAAATAGAGAGGTTCAACTGACGGTGGCTTGATCCTTGTACGTAGCTACGTAAGCTCTCCATTTCTCTTTTTTGTCCAGATCTGGTACAGCCTTGCCATGGGGTACCTAACTAGTTAGCGATGCCCAAGTGGATGCTTTGTGGGATCTACCTCGGTATCACCGACGACTTTCTCTCTCTTGGCGTCTCCCTCAGTCTGAAGATGATCAGTAGTGGTGTCTGGATCCGTTGCCATGTTTGCCTAAAGGTGGCCTTCGTAGCGATATTTGACGAAAAAAGTGTACGGTTAAAAGAATTGGCTCTTCGATTTGTCAAAGGGGCTGTGTTGTTGCTTAATCTAAGTTGGTACGTGACCGCATAAGAAAAGACATGCATGGGCTTGGTAACGGAACTGGGCGATCTCGGCTGCGTAACGGTACACTTACAGTGATACCCTCTATATATTTAAGCAGTGACGGCGCTAGGTTATGTTTCTTATTTCGAACTCACTGGCACACACGTTGATGCCTAGCTCCATCGACTCTATTGGCGTAGTCTTTCTAGAAGTTTCATGCCGAGTTGCTGTGTAGACCTTCGAATATACACCTGGGAATTAAGACCCTCAAAAAGACCGCCTGGCCGAAGACGCCTTAATCATAGCATCGGCCGCCGGAAGTAATATCGGAGTAGAACTGTGGCAAGAATGTCCCTACAGGTGACATCATATATGCCATGCATGCCATCTCGGGCTTGCCTCCCAAACTGAAATGTACGAACTCTATGAATCATATATTATCCTGGCCAGACAATTACTAAAACTTCACAGTGGAGGAGTACAGACAAGGCTACCCACGCCTAGCCGCTTTTCTCTGCCTCCACAGGAACTTTACCATTTTGAGGCGATTCGATTACCTCCACATGAGAAACCTCCTTGACCAGCAAGATCAATTAGCAGACCTCGAGAGCCGGCTGAATTGCTGTGACGATGCCGAGGACATACAGCTTAGATTAAACAGCCGTAGGCATGATACCAACCAGGAGAGGCGTGACATCCTGGAGCAGGTAGATATCAAGCTCCGTCAATATAGCAAGTTTCCCTAGTCGCTGAGAAAAAGTAGACCAGTGAAGGTATTACGATAGACTAACCAGCCTTTATGATCGCGTGTCGTTTAGACGAAGCAGTTCATCGTTTCGACAGCATGTTGCGTCTTCCCGAAGCGCGAGAGAGGCATTGCCAGAGCGTATATAACTGGGTTGATGGGAACAAGCCACTGGTGCGATCGGAAAGCGCTTGCTATCTGGGCTGCCTGGAACACGAGGATTATATCGTACTTGGCTTCGACGAGAGTGACAAGGCTGGCATGGAATCGCTTATCGATGTGATCGCAAAGAAGTTTCCTGCCGTGACAAATCATGTAAGATGCCATTTAGCTTTCTTTGACAAGATATTCTATCATATTTCGCTGAAAGACTGCTAATGCATGATGAAATTCAGTTTTCGATAAGTACTGTAAGGGAAGATGTATGTTAAAGATGGAGGGCATTCCTTCTAACAAGCACTAGTCTAAGACGGCAGACCCTCACGTCCACGTTTTTCCTCGAAAGCTTCCAATGCAAACCACTAAGACTGTGCTCGGCATTCTTCTGCCACTGTGGCTTGTCTTTCCCATTATTCTTCTCGTCTGTGCCTCAGACAGCTCTTCTCGCACCATGATTTGCTGCCTCTTCACTTTTGGGTTCTCATTCATAGTAATCTGGGTCGCAAACACATCAAAGTACGATTTGATCCTAGCTCTCATCACGTAAGTCCAAACTTTTTCCAAATGACCAAGGCGATAGTTGGAGAAAAACTGAGTAATTCAAATTTCTAGATACGCAACGCTGCTTTCAGCCTTTGTCTCGGGAAACTCACCTACTGCATAAATTTTATATTTTAACTATCGCATTAAAAATCTAATTTGGTATATGATTTCTGATACGTTATAATCTCTAAGAATTACTTTTGCGATAGGCACCCCTAAAAAGTACCGTACCTCGGATTATCTCATTCGTCATTTTGTAGAATCAACCCATGTCACTGCTCAAACGCACTCTAAGTCATACTTGCTATGACTACTACGCCTCCACGCCCAGAGGGCGTTACGCTTTGATTAAGAAAAGGCTCTAGTACAATAAGAATTCCGATATATCGCGGGGGTAAAAGAGTGTTGGAAATGAGTGGTCAGGTTGTGACAATAAGGAAACGCAAGAACCATCTAAGCTACCTCTTACGTAGCATACCTAGGTACCACTTCCGTGCTATTTTATTCTCCAACACCCGAAACATGAACAGCTGCCTGTAAAATCTTCCCCCGCGCTAGCTCCTGGAGTCGCCAGTCCTCGTAGTTTTTTAGATGTTGCTTTCCAGATACGACTTGGGGTATTTCGCATGCGGGGTACCCGCTCTTTGAGAGACCTTGTCCACCTCATGGACGAAAAATATTCGAAGCCTCTCGGGAGTTTCTCTTTGATCGAAGGTGGACGGTTCATCGACCAGGTTCGGAAGCATCTTCCAGGAGCCAATTTAAGCCAGCGAAACACCCTATGAGTGTGACAAGGCAATGTTAAACATTGTTTGATGACCTCAACGACTGACTCGGACCTACTCACCAACGCATATAATCCAATAGGTTAAAAAGTGATAAACGAGTATCCAGGACTTTGTGGCCGTTATGATTTCTAGCGTTTTTGGCGATAGGAGATCCTGTGCGTGTTGGTCCTTGGATCTTGGAAAATTCGATAGAACCTGCCGGTCCTTCGCGCAGCGCAACATAGAACGGCTGACGGGCAAGGCCGGCCTCGGCGGTGACCATGCGGCTATGTAATCCACGAAGAGTGAAGCTGCCCTCACTTCCAATTAGGTTATCTACTTCCCGTATCAAAACACTAGTAAAAGACGGGTAGTCCCGGTTCCCTACTGGTGTATCCTGATCTTTGTTGGCAGCACCAAGGAATTCCACCTTGTGCGAAGTACGATGGCGGACAGCCTGTCCGGCATAGCAGCAATCGAGAATAATGGCAACATCACAGCCAGCGGTGACTAGCTGAGGCTGAATCTTGGACCAATCCAAGGTAGGGCCTCCGGAGTTTTGACTGTTCACAAAAGTCAGACGCCTTTCTGGTCATATAATTATAAGTCTTCTCAAGGTGTGTATTAAAGACGTACGCTGCCCAGTGACATGTGGTACGGGAAGGATCTGTCCATTCACCGTGTCCACCGTAGTAAACGATGAGAAGATTGTCTTCATGGCTAAACTCTTTGATAAATTCAGCAACACGGACGCTCAAATGATGATGAGCGTTTTTTGACGGAATCTTGTAGCGTTTAGCTTCGAAACCGAGAGAACCGCAGAATAATCGCTCGAGCTCGTCTATTTCCGGCTCGCAGTTGAGATCGCTACCCTCGAAATAGAGCAAGAGCATAGTGACCCGTTCATATTGCCGTGGCCGGCACGACTGACAGCTTTCCGATCTGGGTAAGAGGTCGTGCTGTGAAGTACGGGGTCCATTCAGACGCGCCATGTCTCTCTTGATCCGAGTTGAGCGAAATATGGTATGTAAACTTGCCTAAGAAGGTTAGTAAACCGAGTGGCTTAGAAGACTAATGGTATATGGGAGAACTACGTAGACGCTTTACCCCAGGCTAATACGAAAACAATTTGAATTGTTTAGAACTGGTATAAAGTTGTAGGTAGTTGTGTGACTGGTTTACCTAGAGTCAAGTGAAATAATATTTAGTGACTGTTCATGCTAATCCTCATTGTAGAACAAAGAAAGCTCTCAGGTTCAGGAGGTACTCACCTGCTTTGACCCTTGATGTAACTTGTTTCTTGTTGTCGATGTTGTTAATGATAGATAAGGGTTTGAGATAGTATCTCTATTATGATATTGATTAATCTGCTTTGCAATATACATTGGCGGAAAAAAGTGTAGTTCAGGAGAAGTATAGATTATAAAGAATACAGATTATAAAAGAGTAAAGAAGAGAAAAAGTACAAGTCGAAAGCAATCTATGTAATGGTAAGTGATTAGTTTATAAACTGAAAAAATCGTAGACATATCTTAGGTTTATATAACTTTTTGAAAGGCATATAAATGTTTTCATCAATGGTCCTCGCCGGTTGGACGGGCGTGCCGGCTGGGGTGGGCCGCGCTTGACCTGGCCCTGGGACCGAGGGAAGCGGCGAGAGAGTGAGAGAATATATCTAATAGATATGGTTTCCGTCACATCTTGCAGCAGTGTATACATGGGATGGTACAGTGGTGGTGCGGGCCGCCGATTGGACGGGCGTTGGAGTGAGTGTAAGGGTAGTTCTAGTTATCGGATCTTCACTAATGTAATAAGGGCCGTGGTCAGGGCTTGGAATATATCAATTTAGCTAATAATTCTTTATGGCATCTGAGGGTGCTTCTGATTCTAAGTCTGAATCTAAATCTGAAGGTCGGTCACAGGTCTTATATAAACCTTCTGCCGCGATACGCAGTCCTGGTACGTATCTTGTCTGTTGCCGGCGTAGCCGCCGTTAGGTGGCCATACCTTTTATTAGGTAGTTATATATTCCAACGAATAATATCTAACAGCACCTAATATGTGTACTCGTGTAGCATTCCTGCATCTCGTATAGCTTCCAATAGGTCTTGGCTCCAATCCCGTGTGATAATTAGCATAAAAATACGAACGATGGTTTTAAATAGTATCATGGGTAATTATTTGACTCTTGGCAAGTATACATGCGTATATTGCGAATCGAACCCGAATGTGGTAGTTAGTGGTTTAATTATGGGATTTATTCCGGCTCTCTCACTGGAGCCAAAGCAGGTGCGCTACCATTCTGATATGAGGATGTCCTCCACAGGTGATATCTTGGGTTCCATACCCCTAGCCTCACGTACCACTGCCTACCCCTTCCCTGACTATCTAAAGATATCTTGACATAGTTCTCTATTCTAGTTGTGTGAGCTCGCTATGTGTGTGAATAGTTGATAGCATTCTGAGAGAGCTAGACTAACAGCTATGGTTAACAGACTGTCCCTGATATGGCTTTGCTATCGGGATCGCTAAAGGGACTATGTTTCAACCTAGTTTGGTTAGATAATATAGAACCTCGCGGTAGAGTTTTCTAAACAAATTATCACAGCTAGACCCTGTAGTTTCCAGTCCTAAGCACATGAGTGTGGTGGTTTGTGCGAGTAACTTGCACACCAAGCACCCGTACAAATCGGGTACTGCGCCAGGTAAACTTTTAGTCCTTAAGCAACTTTGTCTCATCATCAATATACGTACATTAAACCCCTGCGTCCTGCGTGTCTGACCTCCGTAACACTAACAGCAGCTATGTCGGCAGTCGAAAGAAATATGATTCAGGCTAGTGTATATAAGACATATTGCCTCCCCTTGGAAATTAAGAGGCCAACAAACATCTAAAAGCCGCAGAGAATTATTAATTGAAATTTGAAGCTATACTCACTAAAGCCCTTGTTATACCCAGGGACTCTTATAGCCATATTTACTTTGTGATACACTAAGCAGTGAATGCGGAAGTTCCAGTATCTTTATCAAGAACGCCCAGACAGGGATCATAAGTCCCGGACCATAGATGATAGGTCTACATTTTAGAAGCTCTCAAACAAGAATCGCAAGTCCGGGACCATAGATGATAGGTCTACATTTCAGAAGCTCCCAGACAGAGATCACAAGTCCCGGACCATAGGTCTATAATTAGAAAGTTCCCAGATAGGGATCATAAGTCCCGGACTATAAGTCTACAATTAGAAAGCTTCCAGAACATTCTGCCTCAGTAAGAGGGTTTTACACCATACATATTCTAACCTTGTAGCTTATTGTGTCACATGGCAGGCCAGTAGAGCTTGTTGAGTAAGAAAGGCTAAAAGCAAATCCGAACTACGGGCTTCATGACGCCTCAAAGCTCCGAGGCTACTGTCAGGATATCTTGAATCCGCATGTATTGGTGACGCTAGATCTGTTGTCTGCTTGGTATCCTATCAGGCGTCTGTCTCTTCCCCCTTGCAGCCTTTCCTTGCGAGGCAATGCGATCGATAGTCGTTAACGGGCACAGGAAAGTCTCGAGTCTCTATCGGGCTCGGTTCTCCTATCTTCCTTTTCGAGATTATCGCCGTCGCCAAAAGCCGCCCATGACTCCGTAAGTGGATAGACAGTGCCAACAGAACATCGAACCCGAAAGCCATTCGGAATTTTTGATCTCGTGGAGATTATCAGGCTACACGGGTACCTAACATATCAGGTAAGGGGTTGTGTCTTACATATAAGCAAAAGACAATGAACCTTCATGAGTCTTGGGAAATCGTTGAGAAGTCTCAAAACGCAGTGTCATTATGCGTGATCGAATATTGCAATACTTTGACTTTAGGTTCCATATACCATTTAGAGTTTCCCTCTAACGACATATAACTACCAGGAAACCCATACTGTTACGCTATATCTTATACTAACTCACTTTTTACTTCAAACAAACCTAGACAAAAGTATAAATCTCAAGTCACGAGCAAGAGTCTTCTCAACTATATAAATAATTTCGTATAAATAGCAATATATCATAATGGTAGAATAAACCCCGTAACTTCAAGAAGACAACAAGAAGTCGACATCCCAAGTCTCTCATAAACCCCCCTATCACATGCGTTTAAACGTAAAACTTAAGCTACATAACTTGAATTTTCTACCTAGCACAGCTTGGGAATTGTATACACTTACCCCGTATCCGAGGCGTTGCAGCGAAGCTTATGTCTGTCTACCGACCGAGCCATGATCATCATAACAATACAAAGAAAAAAAGTGCCTACTGTATAATCTATTTCGCGGGCGTGATGTAGCTCATTCATTTGCGGGTGTGAAGTGTGTCGTGTGTGTGTTGTGTGTTGTGAGTGTTGTTGCGACAATCGTCTAGGGCAAGATCTGCAACTCCTCCTTCCTGTCCAGGGCGAACTCGTCCTTGTACCGATCCCACAGCTTCTCGAGCTCGGCGACGTACAGGCCGTGCAGCCGATTGATCTCGGCCTGGTCGACGACGGCGGACTGGGTGACCTTGATGGGGGCGCCGACGACGACGTTGAGCGGGCGGCGGTAGGGCATGAGCCCGACGTCGTAGTTGAAGATGCCGCGCCCGTGCAGGAACGGCAGCGTGAACTTCCACACCTTCAGCACGAACATCTGGATCTTGTGCATCACCGGGTGCTCGTGCGGCTGCAGCTGGTCGTACAGGTTGTTCTCGCCGAACGCCAGCACCGGCACCAGGTCCGCGCCCGTCCGCACCGCGATCTTGACGAACCCCTTGCGCTCCTTCAGTATCAGACGCATCATCCCCGGCTGGGCCTCGAGCGACTCTCGCGCGCCCCCGACGACGATGGTGACGGCGCGGCCCATGCCTTCTCCGTTTGGCCCACCCTTCGTCAGAATATTGACGATCGACTCTTTGGAGACCGATCTCATACCCGCGGCTAGAATATACTCGCGATAGAATGGGATGCGGAAGTTCGAGTCCAAGGTGAGGAGACTATTTGTGATGCCGGGATACTTCTCAGAGAAACCCAGAGCTTCGGTCCCAAAGGCTGCCCAGGCTCCATGGGAGATAATACCATGAGGATGATAGCCGAAGATATACTTCCGGGTTGGAGGAAGATCGTGGGTCTTGTGTAGTTTTGCTGGGAAGTAGCCTGCGAAGAGATGCCAGATATAGCTTTTCCGGAACCATTCGGAGCGGTACTTAAGTGACCCGTCAGTGGCGGCTTTGGAGCTCAGCACATGTAGAAGGTACATCAACAGCAGCGGCCAGGTGAAAGGATTCGCACAGAAAGCGAAAAAGACAGACACGAGCGCACCTATGCACATACAGTGCATAAGTAGTACGAGTGTCTGCAATCGGCGTGTGAGAGGGACATTCCAAGGAGCCCATCGGATTCCCCCGTATATGTTAGACCTCGGGGGTGGATGAAGCTCCTCCACAGTCATGTCGTCCAACTCGGGATACGAGTCGTCATCGTCCTGATCATTAGAAAGGGACTTGAGAGAAGAGATGTTGCCGCTTCGACCGTTGAAGCCCAACTGTAGAGCGGAGTCGTCGGCACTCCGATCATCGGTACTCCGATAATCGTCTGCATGCTTTTCTGCTGGCTCATCTTCCTGCTCTTGGTCTGATAGTTTTTCTGCCTGTGCCTCTGGTTGATCTGACCTTTCCTCCTGCCTTCCCTTAGGTTTCTCCGCGGATGCTTCTTCGACTGCCGTCTTCACCTGGTCCTCGCCGTCAGCGCTGTGCTCTTCCTTCTCTCCAGAAAGTGATAGAGGTGCCTTGACAGAGCCATTGCCATTGCCATTGCCATCTGGGGCTTTTATGGTCTGTTCTTCGGGCTGCACCTTAACATCTTCTTTTGGGGGATCTCCCGTCGGAGTGTCTTTGGGGATGTCTTCCTTCAGGGGCTCTTCGAGGGGCTCTTCCTTCAGGGGCTCTAGGGGCTCTTCCTTTAAGGGTTCTTCCCTTAGGGGCTCTTCCTTTAGGGGCTCTTCCTGTGGGAGTTCTTGTTTTGGGGGGTCTTCCTTTGGGGGGTCTACCTTGGGGGGTTCTACCTTTGGGGCGCCTTCCGAGCCTTGCGGTTCCGGCTTAGCCGTTGGTGTTTCCGATACTTCCTTGGCCTCTGGGGCGACGTTCTTCGGTTTTTCATCTGGCTCGTTGCTCATCTTGGCGATCTCTCTCTCTTTCGCCTTGGAAAGCTTGCGTCTGAAGACGTGGCGGGATGGGCTGCCCTTATTACCAAAACCCTTGGGTGTCACAGAGTTGGGGGTCAGAGGAGAGAGTTCCGGACCGGGAGGCGTGGCCGGTGTCGTCGACTTCCCCTTCTTCTTAGGAAAGTTCTTAGGTGGAATTGGCGGCTTCGGCGAACAGATGTGGTCCTCTCGGGCTATGCGCGGCGTGCTGGACTTGGTCACCGGTATGTTCCTGTTAGGTGGTGTGACGGGGCTAGGGAGCTCGCTGCTTCCTAGGCTTGCCTGGGACGAAAACCTGGTCAGAACAATTCTGGCCGTAGACTTGATCAGACCAACACATACAGCACTTGTCGACCTGGAATCGCCCTGCCGGCTTTGCTCGGGCGTAGCCTTCAAGTCGGGCGTGCTGCGTTTCGGTTGACAACACAGTCGCGAACTGGGGCTAGGGTCAGCTTGTTGCACATTATCATTCTGACCCGATTGCCCGGGTTGCGGGAGCTTGGAGCTCTGGGAGCTAGTCGAAAGCCCCCGGCGGCGGGCGGCAGGGCTCTTGTCACCGGCCATGATTCATAAGAGATACAGAGTTGAGGGTTGTGCCTGGGCTAGCCCGCGGGAGTGGGAACTTACCTTAAGAGAAACAGGCAGAGGGGCGTTATAGTACTTATGGCAACATGCAGATTAAGCTTTGCTGGCTATCAGTCAGGTTTCCGCAACTCCCGCCAATGGCAACTTATTAGAGATTGAGTTTGTTTCGTGGCTCACACGCAAAGGCTAATCGACTGGGGATTTTGCGGGTAACGGCGTAATGTAAGAGACTAGACGAAGCGACGAATGGGAGGAAGGCAAGGAACCTGGCAGCAACTAATAAGAATTGAGATTTAATACATTGCGGAGCACTGGACAAAACAAAGGAGACGTACGAGAGGATCGTAAGTCTGTCTGACCGAATTCAGTCGTGGAGCGTGGAGCTGATGGAAGCTCTCGCAGATGTTCGCAGTGGGACTTTTGCGCAGATCAGAATGACGTTGCTTAGATGTGGCTGGTGCTCATACGCTGGCAGCTGAAAGCCCCACCGCAACCTCGGATCCTTGGCGACAGCAGTCCTGGACTTTCTGCTCATCAGCCTCAATTGTGGAACCAGGTATGTACCTGGCAGCCTGGGCAGCCCTAGGGTAGCTATATCGTGGAAAGGTCTAACTGGAAAAAGGTCGTGGCATGAGCAGCTGTCGTTTGATAATTATGTCAATAAGATTCTGACTGGATTTGGCATGTGATTACATTACTGTGCTATCATTTCCGAGGTGGTTATTCATGACCGAGCTGTATAATTTAGGTAAACAGAACGATGTTTAGGTATCCATCTATAATTAGACTGTCCTACATGTAGATATGAGAGACCATTCTTCCATATAAATGATATCAATGATATACCTAGGTAGTCTACGAAATAGGAATTTATCATTATGGAGCATTTTTCTAGGTACCCTATCGAACTCCTTACATGTATCTGCACTACACTCTATATGTATGTGACAATTGTGGCTGGTGTCTATTCCTTCCGTCTCCAAACAGTCGGTGACCGAGTTTTGTTTACCCCATCGATCTAAGTCTCCCAAGATGGGCTTTCCCTAGCAACCAATATGCAGCCCACGCAATCCGGGCAAGAGAACCCACAAGTTTAGCTAAATATACCAACAGTCTATTGCTTCAGCTGCAGCTTCGCGTTCCACCCGACTATACACCTTATGAGATCCCAGTCTCCGTCCTGGCCAACCCAATCTGTGATCACGAGACCCGTACTCGCATCCCCGACCTTCAGGCCGGCGGGGCCCTTGCCGTCCTCGCCGTGCCGCAGGCACAGGTGTTCGATGATGGCCGGGTTGGCTTTGGCGGCGATCTTCTCGGGCCAGCAGTTGGCGTTGAAGAAGTTGCTGGCGCTCAGGAAGTTGATGAAGAACGGCAGCGGCGGCTTCGGCGCCTCCCCATCCCCGTCCCCGTCCTCGTCCCCCGAAGCCGGGGGGAGTTCGCACACGGGCTCGGACGCGCGCTCGAGGTGGCTGCGCGCCAGCGCGATCTTCTTCTGGATGTTGGTGCTCTGGTCGACCTCGTAGAAGTCCTGCACGCGCGCGATGCCGCTCGCGACCCGCCCGTCCGCGCAGTTGTCCGGCCAGTCGCTGCCGTCCAGCCCCCAGCCCCGCCCGCCCCATTCGGCGTCCAGGCTCGGGTCGTTGACGTGGCGGCGCAGCAGCACGATCTTGCCTCGGACCTCGCCCAGTCGCGGGATCCGAGGCTCCGTGTACCACCGCGACCCGTCCCCGTGAAAGCGGTCCTTGAGGATCCTCGATAGTTGCTGGTCCGTACCTTTGCCTGTGCCCTCGCGCTTCACGCTCATGATTAGTGTTTCGGAGGGGTTGGCATCTAGGAAGGCGTAGATGACGTCGAGCATGTCTTTGAAATACTTGTTGCCCGTGAGCGAGATCGGGAACGCACTATGCACAAGCGTCATCTCCGAGGAGCCCGAGCTGACATTCACGCGGATATCGAAGAACCGCACGCCGTTGTCCAGCTGCTCCCGGATACCGACAGCCTGACACCGGACCGAAGGTAAGGCGAGGTGACATGTCGGGCTGTTGTGAGTGCCCGGGATGGAGAGCGCCGATAGGGGGTATTCGTCTCTCAGCTCACGCATCCAGCCCGAGAGGTTGGCAGAGCTGAAGATCGCGAGACAGCTGCCCGCTTGTACGTAGACCGTCGTGTACTCATTAGGAGCACCGTCTAGCCTTTCCATAACTGTGCTGCGCTGCGAAGAACTCGGCACGTCCACTTGATATCTGTAGCCGTCGGACTCAAACGTCAGGCGAATGACTTCCCGCCCGGGGTCTGCCGCGCGAACTTCTGTGTTGCGGGTCTCAAAGGGCCCGATTGGTATGGAAACATTGTGACGGTCTCTGGCTTCGCCCTGTAGTGCAACATTGGGAGATACGGCGGATGAAGTTGAATAGAAGAAGCCGCTGACTCTTCTGGTGATGTTACCCGTAGCTTTTTCACTGGGCTGACCTTCGAATCTTTCCACGAGCTTCAGCTCGAGTGGAGTAGCAGTGAGATTACGGATGATAAGGTCAGCCATTGGATCGCAGGATGAGCTCGAAGGGGGTTCAAATGAGGCAATTGAGAAGCATGTTGACGATTTGTTATGGTAGGACGGTCCCAAGACGCCCCTTGTCTTGGGTGGACGCGGTGAATAATGCGATTGGGCTAGACTAGAGAGGTAGTGGGGAGCTCGTCAGAATACAGCTGAAGTTTATTTTCCGCAGGCCGCTGTCTTGGTCAACCTATGGATATATCTTGCTGTTTAGAATGGCATTCTGAATGCTTTCAGCTGAAAAGACTCATGATACAGACATTTACAGTGAAGGATAAAAAGCTTTAATAAAATGAGAAAGTTAAGCTGTCCTTTGCTCTCTATTGTTGTTCTGAAGTTATACTTGAGCACTGTTCACTATGCTTCTCCATAACTTTAGATGCTTACAGAATACGTCCTCACATTTCATAGCACATAACGTACGTATTGAGGGATGTGTGGATTAGCTTTTGTGTTCATCATAGCTTAAGAAGCCCTAACAGGCGTTCAACAAAAAAAAAACCGGTAGTGTACTACCCAAGTTGGCGTCCTGAGGCTTTCCGTGTGTGCAAAGAGGCCCCCTCTGGTTCCATCGGCATGTCTTAGATACTGTGACTAGAAAGGTGGTTGGAAAAGGCATGCCGGACTACCGATACTCTAGTACGGATTCTGTGAATACATATTGCCTAGTGACTGGAACAGTCCGGCAATTGTTGCTAAGCCTGCATTGATGTTTCGTTTCATGCACGCTCGTCAACACGAGCTTGACTTATTGCCTTTGCCACATGCAATCAATATGGCGGCGCTCAGGGCGGTTCGGAGGATTTCATGGCGGAACGTCGTCTCAAGTCACCTCGTCAAGCATCAACATGTAAATTATAAAGATATATACTTTCCATTCCCAGCAAATTAATTAAACGCCTTGAATATATATAGATTTAACTCAATGTTCATGTAGATGAAGGTTAAGATTGGGTTGACCTTGCGACATCCGATTTATTCGCGATGAGAGCGGGAGGGCTTGATTGATATGTGGACACTGAACAGTTCGGATATGATTTATCACGAGCTCAATCTACTCATAGCTAGCCACTCGACCCATCAGATACCCAAAACATATAGCATCTCTGCACGAAGCCTCTGTCCGAAGGATTGTGCAGGACCTTCCTCATACAGTGTTACTCCTAGTTTCATAATTACCAACACTTCGTTTTGGGTAGAAAACAGTGTATCCGGCTAAGGTTTAACTCCCGTCAGCGAAATGACTGGTGTCCGGACTTTATTCATGTATCAGTGGTGTCTTGGATCTATCACAGCTTATAATACCTAGGTACAAAAAGCAGACGCAGCCACACATTTCATAGTATAAGAACTGAGGCCTTGAGTATTATGCATTGACGAAGCTCATCAACTCAGATGACCTCGAATGACTAACTACATGCATATATGATATACCTAACCTCTAACACACCCAACCTAGGTAAAAATAAAGGCCTAGAAGACCAGAAGACAAAAAGAAATGAGGGACGGGCGATTTGAACGCCCAACCTTGAGGAAGCTCCATCACTGGAATCTCACGCGCTACCGTTGCGCCAGCCCCCCATCGCAGAATGGATATAATTGGAGAACGACAAGAAAATTTTTTCGTTATAGTCGCTTAAGACGCTGATATAATCTAGACACCAGAAGCTAACCAAGTACGTTAACTATCTTTGTCACAGAAACCCAAGACTTTCCCCTTTCCCAGTCAGCCGGGTTGCCAGTGTCATCCGTAAAACCCGCGATTTACTGATCGCCAAGGCTACCGGAACCCCTCTCGACGCCGTATCCCCCGTATCCCCCGCTTACAAATGTTTGTCAATCCTGCTTGGTAGAGTATGCGATCTAACACATCGAAATCTCGTGTCTTTGCATAAGATGTAACAAGCAGTTATTAGACACTGTCATGAATAACCTAGATAGGTACATGTAAGTACGTACATACTGTAGTTACACATACATACTTTTGTAAAGTAACGGATCATCACCTGGGCAGATGTCTCGCTCGGGACGTTTGGCACTTCGGTCTGCTGACTGTCATCCATCCCCAAGCCGCCTGGCTGCTCAAGCAGCCAACCCGCCCCAGTGGAAGACCGCGGTGCTGCACTTCGCCGACGCACACATGCAATGTGCGCGCATGTGTGCATAAAATCCCAGGTTGGATGTGATGATGTGCTATATAGTAGACACTCTACTATTCCGTACGTATGTACATATCGTAGAGTTACAATATTGCAACGGCTGTAGGTAAGTACATACATGTACATAAGTACGCATGTATGGTGTAAGTATCCCGTAATACCCCAGCAAAGCCAAGCAGGCCAGGCTAACGTCATTGGTGGCCTATTAGAGCTGGGTTGAGCCGGTGTTTTGGTCGGTGATGGCCCACCAGAATTCAAGTTCCGATAAGGGCCCGTCTCCAGTGCATATGTAGCTTCCAAGGTTGCTACTACGTAGTTCCAGCGGCCTCTATGTACATAACTGACATACATATGCGGTACATACAGTCCCGTATAGATAGCATATATGTATAAGTACATACAAGTAGCCAGCCACCCTTGCGTCTTGGCCAAAACGGAAAGGCCTCACAAAAGTGACTTGTCGATGCCTAGGTTAATAAGTTAGTGGTTTATTAGCAGTTAGCAGTACCTACCCATAGCCTACCATATATGTACATACATGTAAAGTAGCATTGCCGGATCGAATCGCATCTCCATTCTCGAAAGCACCGAAAAGCACCCCCATCCCATATCCATACGTTCCGCTTTCTTCCCCCTCTGCTATCAGCGACATCTCGACCTCAACGACAAACCTTGGAACTAACTACCTTGGACTCTACCACCTGGGATGGGCGCGAGATTGGTGATTTAGGGTACTACACATTCGTTTTTCTTTTTAATAAAAACAACAACACCATACGGATCACGGGTTTACCTACTACGTGCGTACGGTCTGGTCTAGTCTAGTCCTCTCCCTAAAATAAAATTGTCGATTCGATAAAATTGTCGGTCCCTTCGAATCTCTGTACAAACCGAATCTCTGTACGAAAGCCTGTACGAG
Organism: Whalleya microplaca; assembly: GCA_022497155.1. Taxonomy (NCBI): domain Eukaryota; kingdom Fungi; phylum Ascomycota; class Sordariomycetes; order Xylariales; family Xylariaceae; genus Whalleya; species Whalleya microplaca. Next base: position 943,903 of record MU385715.1, on the reverse strand, counting down.
TGCCTGTACGAGAGCTTGGCCAACATTCCCCTGTTGCGCAAGCCCCGTCATACCTACGTCTCGCGCGACAGCTGACCCCGTCGTCCCGTCTCCCTGCCGCCCTGCCGCCCTGCCGCCCTATTGGCTGTGAGCCTGGCCTCCTCCTCGAAACCGTCCAACCGTTCACAGAGTGTCCACGCACACAGAGTGTCCACCGAGTACGACGAACACCCGAACACCCGTCCAACCCCATACGACTCTATCGAGAACCCAACCACGAGCGCACCCCTTGGCCACCCTCCCGCCCCTCTCCCGAGCTTGTGTTGCGACTCCGTTAGAGAGGCCTCCTACGAGAGCCTCTTCCTCCTCCATGCAGAGGCGCTCGTCAGGGTCGTCCGAAGATAGCGCCGATGCCTCTCTCCGAGCTTCGCGTCCTCGTGGCCAGCTAAGACGAAACGACACCGCCTCCTCTGCCCGCCACTCCCATGACATCCGCCAGTCCGACCGTCCGCGGAATTCCGGCACGCGATCCCCGTCCACGAGGAGCCGCCGGCCGAGCAGCAATGTCAATTGGAAGCTCTCGAACAGCCGGGATGCCTCCGTCGAGAAAGATGACCCGAACTCCCCTCCCGTGCTAGCGACGGGGTCTCCCGACGGCCCCTTAAATCAGGGCGAGAGGATGGCAGCATGGAAGGCCAGGAGCCGACAGCCGCGGCCTCGGAGTCCGTGGGCCATATCTCTCGTGACCCTTTTTGCAAGCGTGACAGGTCTCGCGCTGCTGTTCGCCGTTTTGTATTCGTCGGCAGCTCTACACTGCGATCGCAAAGGATGTCGCATGTCGTGGATGAGCCCGTCCTACGCCAAGTTCCATGATTTCGACACGGAGCATACTCGGTTCGCGAGCAAATATTCGCTATACCTGTATCGAGAGCAAGGGTTGGACAATGGCCCCAAGGTATGATCGACGAGAAAACCAACCCCTAGTTGTTGTTGACGTTACGTGTAGATAAAAGGGATACCGGTTCTATTCGTTCCAGGAAACGCCGGAAGCTACAAACAAATTCGATCTATTGCATCTGAATCATCCAGGTACTTTCACGATATCCTGCAGCACGATACGGCTGCTCTAAATGGGGGCGTCAGAAACCTCGATTTCTTTACTGTCGACTTCAACGAAGACTTCACAGCTTTCCATGGCCAAACGATGCTCGACCAAGCCGAGTACTTGAACGAAGCTATTAGATACATTCTCTCGCTTTACCTAGACCCTAAGATATCCGAGCGAGATCCCGACCTTCCTGATCCGTCTTCCGTCATTGTTCTAGGCCACTCCATGGGAGGAATTGTGGCCCGAACCATGTTCATCATGCAAAACTACCAGCCGAATTCCGTCAATACCATCGTCACCATGTCCGCGCCGCACGCGCGCCCGCCCGTCACGTTTGACCCCCAAATCGTTAGCATCTACCAAGATATCAACGATTACTGGAGACACGCCTACTTGAGAAAATCGCCAAATGGAAATCCCTTAGAACATGTTACTCTGGTGTCTATCGCTGGCGGTGGTTTGGATACGGTCGTCCCATCGGATTATGCCGGTTTGGAATCTATAGCGCCGGAAACTCACGGTTTTACTGTTTTCACGTCAACGATTCCAAATGTCTGGACCAGTATGGATCATCAAGCGATTACATGGTGTGACCAATTCCGAAAGGTGATTGTTCGCGCGTTGTACGATGTTGTCGATAATCGCGAGAAATCACAGACCAAGCGACGGGCCGAGAGGATGAAGGCCTTCAAGAAATGGTTTTTGACCGGAATGGAGAGCTTTACTGAGAAGACCTTGCCGGCGACACAACCGAATACGTTGCTCACCATCGGAGACGATGCAACTGACATCGTTGCACAGGGCGAACGCCTTGTACTTCGCAAATTGGGATTGGACAGGCGGTCTAAGGTTCACCTTCTCCCAATCCCCACAAGCGAAGCTTCCGAGGGCAAGAAGTTTACCTTGCTGTCGGACGGGAGACTAGACCAGTCAGGCGAAGACGGAAGACTGGAGGTTTTATTTTGCAGCGCCTATCCCATGGAAATAACGCAACCCAGCCTGCCGCTCTCTGTCAACATAGATCTATCTAGCGGCAGTGAACGTCCAACGAAAATGGCTTGCAAAAACGCAGCACTTGACGTTGTAACCCTGCCAGCTTCTACTCGCGATACCGAGAACCCCTTTTTCAAGGATAGCAAGTGGCGGATACCACCATTTTCCTATCTTGAGTACGACATCAAAGATATTGCAGGTTACGACTTTGTTGCAGTCATCGACAAGACCGGATCCCCAATGTCCGGATGGCTGGTGGCCGAGTTTACTGATACGGTCAAAACCCACCTAACGCGACACATCAGTCTTAGGCGTCTTATCGCATTCGGCTTATCTCTCCATTTTCCCGCTAGTCGGCCAATGATGACCGAAGTAAAGATACCGTCTGTGCAAAGCAGCTTGCTGGCGTATAATCTGAAGATCGGGGGCCTGACCTGCGGTGAGCGGAAGCAGCTGTTTACCCCGCTGGTTCGACAGTATCTGTCCGAGCCCTACGAGTCAAAATACTTCGTGAATGCCCGCGATGTAGAAATCAGCCTTCACGGTGTCTCGCCTTACGTGCCCCCGCCGTTGAAGTCTACACGCTTCGACGAGGGCTTGAGCCTTCAGTTCTGGACGGATCCGACATGTGATTCAAACATCTCGATCTATCTCACCGTTGATCTAATGGGCAGTCTTGGGAAGTTGTACATGCGCTACCGTACAATTTTCGCGTCCTTCCCTTTGCTCGTGGTGGCACTAGTATTACGGAAGCAATTTCGGGTGTACGACAGCACTGGGGTATTTATCCCTTTCTCCGAGAGTCTGGACAGCTGCCTCAAACAGTCGCTACCGATGCTGCTTTTGTCTATGACGCTTTTGTCGCTTTCGATGGGCCAGTCGAGCTCGACGAGATCTCCGGGTCCTTGGCTCTGGCGGAATAGCACAACCGCTGTCGACTTCGTGCGCAACGACCTCTTGGTAGGAACTTCGGATCCATTCTTCTGGTTCCTGATCCCGATGATTGGCATCATTTGCGTTGGAGCATGTATAACTCTCCACTACATAGTGCTGGTCCTTACTTGGATAATTGGTACTGTCTATAGCTGGATTTCGGTTCGGCCCGTAATTCAACGCCAGGAGAAAAGGCGAGCCTTGCCACCGGCTTTTACGCCTTCGTCCCCTCGGAGACGGCTTATTACGACAGGAGTCTTGCTCTTTTTTGTCTCGACGGTTGTACCGTACCAATTTGCGTATGTTGTTGCATGTCTCGTCCAGCTGAACACCACAGCTCGAGCTCATCGCTTTGCACGCGAGACTCCATCGCCTGCCAATACCAACTTTAGCAATTACGTACATTCGATTTTCCTCCTGATGGTATGGATATTGCCCATCAACTTGCCTACCTTGGTTGTCTGGATACGGAATTTGACTGTACATTGGTTCACGCCCTTCTCGTCGCACCATAACGTGTTGTCAATCCTGCCATTTATTCTCTTGGTTGAAACCTTGACGACGGGCAAGATGGTTCCACCAGTAGCAAGTCGATTGCGGCACGTGACGAACGTCATGTTCTTCGGCATAGCCATCTATGCCGCCATCTACGGTGTGTCTTACGCTTACATGCTACATTACTTGGTGAACCTAGCTGCGGCGTGGCTGGTTGCTATCCATTCTACCTCGGACTCGTGGACGCTTTCCGGAATCAGCTCCATATTTGACGACGAGCCGGCCGAGGACCGCAAGCAGGGAAAAGACCCCTAAATAATATCATTCATTGACTGCTGTCTGCCCACGCTCCAATTGCGGACCCGTCGCAAGAGTTGCTTCAGAAGATTTGAATATTGCCCTATCTCAAATTCGAAGCTCATACATAAACCATATTAGATCAAATCAGATGCGAGCATGAACCGAGACGACACCCTGAGAAACAGAACCTGCTGTTCTTGTATATACTACCCCAAGACCGTTTGGTTACTTGTTTGATTGTGTTCAACACCGCGGAACGTCAGCTGTCTAACGCTTCTACGAGCTCATCATCATCATCATCATTCATAACATTGTCAATAAAACACCCGGGAGGCAAGGTGCTGTTCTCATTGACGATCGCATAACAGCATATCCTTTTCCCTTGAATTCATACGGCGTTACAATTTTACTTTTTACAACCGTCGGCCCGGTGTCTGGCCTCGGTGGTCATTGGTGGCGGCGGCGGTGGTGGTTCGGCTGGTTTTTTTATTTTGTTTTGTTTTGCCCCTATTCATTGTCAGTCAGACACGATGGCTCTTTTTTTGGCAGCTCCAGTCTTGTCTCACCACCCACAACACCACACCCACCTAATGATATTTTGACAGCAGCGTGTAGATAGCAAAACGCTACAGCGACACGCAATTCGGCATCAAGACCTATTACTACTACTTAGCGCCAGTGTAACACAGACAGATGATTCTTGTACAAACTTTTTTTCCCGTCCTCCCCGGCAGGCCGACGCCTATGTGGGTGAAAACCAGGGGGCGTTTGCTGGGGAGAGCACTATTCATACCTAATACTGATCAGAGAGAGAGAGAAGGGAGGGAGGGAGGAAGGGGGTTATAGATGGGAGGGCATGGACCGTCTCGGCGACGCGTGCTTCGTAATATTGTCTAGAGAGAATAGGGGAGGGACGGGACGGGGGGGACGTCACTAAACTTACCGCTCAGGGAGTTCGGTACTACTACACACACACACACATACAAACACAGAGAGAGAGAGACAGAGATGGACGTACCACACCCAACCCCACGCCGCCCGTCCCCCATCTGCCTGTCCTTCCCGAGATGGAGAGAGCGCGGGCTCACTGACTGTCCCACTACTACCACTACTACTACCTATGTAACTAGCAGCTGGATAGAAGATATATGGGGGGCGGGGCGGCTTGTCTTCTTTGCCCTTAACGCTGTTACAGTTAGGATAGATAGAGTGCTAGTCCCCGATGAAATTCAAAGAAAGAACGGTTAAAGTACACAAGTTGTTACTTGAGAAGATGGCTTTTAAGTGATCTAGTTGTTGGAGGCTGGGAAATAAGTTATGTGCGTGGATGGAGAGGTGATGAGGTCTGTTAACTGGCGTAGTCACCAGAAGAAGACGGGTTCTCGTAAGGAAAAGGAGTGGCAAGTAGTAGTCTCGCATCTATCACTATGTTGGACACTTTCACTCTTAGCTCTATACTACTATTATACAGAAAACTTTGTTCATTCACGAATACTAGGCCTATATTTCAAGAATCCATACAGGTAACGTCTCCAGTCTATCGAGTTTTTTTCCTCTTTCGCTCAATCACACCCCGTCTAAAAAATAGTTATAGAAAAAAAAAATTTGAACGCTGTTTGACTTAATAAGGCCAAAAGAGACAAAAATATGGAGTACTTAGAACCTCTTCATATGTATTTAGTAAACTCGAACACGGAGACTGTGTGTGTGTGTGTGTGTGTGTGTGTGTGTGTGTCAGCGTGTGGTATGTGTTACGCCAGCTCATCCCCCATACCAGACTTTCTTACGGATCACCAGGACCAACTACTGAACCCATCCATCTACGGTACAGAATAACCAGGAAGCCCCCAATCCCTTCCCTCCCCTTTTCGCCTCATGCGCCTCATGCAATAAACCACAAGAGCCACGAAACACACATACATACATCAACATACAACAATCACAAACACCAAAACATTCATTTAAAAGTTATATTTATCTCTCTCTCTGTCTTCTAAGTATTCCCCAACCCCAACCCCGAGTCTATAAAATGCAACAACCCAGCCAGATACCTATGTCGCGCATCCCGCCTATCTCTATATGTGTATGTAGCGCTACTATATGGCATGAGGGTAAGTTACCTAGGTAGTTGCCTATCTTCTTAGATGAATGAACGCCGATTCTATTGGTTGGTCTACCGCACGCAAATACTGTTCTCGGGATATCCTGTTCCCGAGTTTACCTGCCTGCCTGCCCCCTGAAATTCTAACCCGCCAACCCGCCCGGCATACTTATTTAGTTTGTTGGTTGGTATATATGGATGTGCCGCTGGCGTATTAATAAACAGACTTGTGGTGCGCAAAGACACCACGCACGTAGGTGATTAGCTCCACCTTATTACTAATTCACTCCCTCGCATGCCCCTTCCCCGGGTCGGCCTGCCGCGCGCGCCACTGGTGCCAGATAACCCACAGGGTGAGGACGAGCCCGAGCCCGCAGGCGCCGAGCGTGACGGCGTAGGCGGCGCGGTAGCAGTCGAGGCCGTCGGTGCAAGAAGACACGCCGTCGGGGCCGACGACGGAGTGCGCGTCGAAGACGGCGCCGTAGAACAGGTTGAACACGTTCGAACTAATCACCGGTGACAGCGTCATGAACCCCCAGTTCTGGCTGAGCCCGTGGATCCCGAACGACTCCGCCACGATCGACGGGAACACCCCGAACAGGAAGCCGTACCCCAGCCCGCTGAACCCGGACACGAACCCCAGCAGGTGCGGGTTGACCATGTTGAGCGCGCACACCTGCGCCAGCGAGAAGATCCCCGATGCCACGACCAGGCACCAGACCCGGCTCGCGTGGACCACTTTGACTAGGAAGTCCGAGCCCACGCCGCTGAGCAGCCGCCCCGTGAAGCTGGCCAGGGAGAGGATGGACACGTGCATCTGCTGGCGGAGCACGAGGGTCTTGTCGTCGATCGAGTCGTCGTAGTGCTTCCAGAGGGCCGTGGCGTCATTGCCGATGTTGCTGGCTCGCGGTTAGGAACGAGGATAATGGCGGAAGTATAGATAGCCATACAAGGGGATGGGAAGGAGGGGGTTATACTCACTTGATGGTCATGAGGCCGATGCCGGAGAGGATGGCCATGATGGAGAACAACTGCCAGAACTCAAGGTTTTTCAAGAGGTCCAGGCCACGAATATCTACACGATGAGATCGATCCATATCAACACTGCTCTGCACTAACACTTCACCTGGCAACGAAGACGAGGTGGACGAGGTAGAAGCCCGAGATAGGAGGGACGAGGTCTCGTCGACCTCACCCTGCTGCTGGTTGCCCGAAGTAGGTGGAGGTGCATCATCTACTTCGATCTCAACCGTTCGGCTGCGTCCTTTGGGGGATCCTAGGGCCCCACCCGCCTCATCCCCTTGGGCCGAGGCGTTCTGGGTCGATTTGGTGTTGGTGGTAGTGTTCACGGCATTGGGCGACGTACCAGGTTCAGATGGGGTTCCACGGCCAGCGTGGGTCTTGGACTCCTGCGATAAGGTCCGATGCAGCTGCTGTGAGTCGGTTATACCGGGCTCTGCGTCGGGAACGGGATGGTAGGGCGAGTGGTGGTGAGGGAGCACACGCAGAAAGAAGAAACCAACGAACGTCAGGCCAAACGTTCCACAGGACAGAAGCATGAGGAACTTGCTAGGATTCCCCGGGAAAAGAATAGAGCCAATAAGAGAGAAAAAGAATGCGCTCAAACCAAAGGCGGCGATGGGGAACGCGGTCGCGGTACCGCGATGGTGCGGCCAGTTCAAAGCCGACACCTTCACGGAGGCGGCGAAGGCGAAACAACCTCCGAGGCCGGTCAGATATGAAACGAAGCACATCCAGGGGACGGAGCCTCGACCGGCATCGTAAGCTTGATGTAGCGGATAGTAACCCAGGCCGAGTAATACCGATCCGACGGCGACGGCGGCGCGAGGCCCCTTACTATCGACGAACATGCCGATGGGCACGCCGGCCGAGTACATGCCCAGGTTGCCGGCGAGGCCGATCAGGTTGCTCTCGGTGGCGGATAGGAGCAGCTTGTCGGCGAACTGGGGCGCCCATGCCGAGTAGACATACTGTCGACTGCTGTCAGATCCATCCAATGCATTGGCCCGTCGCAAGGCGCTTAGACGTGAAAGACGTGAAAGTTGAACCTTACATTAGTTCCGCAGGCCAACGAGACGATGGTGGCGGCCACGCTCGACACTATGCGGGCGGCGTGGACTTCCTTCTCGAAAGTCATGATTATAATAGAGCGCAATGTGAGACAAATCGGATTATCATTGCTATTCGTAGAAATAGAGTCTCAGCGGCGGGTGCGTACAGGGACGAGTGTAACGGGACGAATGAGTCGAATGAGTCGAATGAGTCGCAGGCTTCTAGTTGTAAAGGTTGTATGTGTGATGGTGTGTATGATGGTATTGTGTATGACTGACGGTTGGTCGAGCTTGGAGAGCTCCGGCTCAGCAGCGAGCGATGCTTATCTGTATAATACAAAGGAGGCGTCGATTGTTAACAATGTCAATCGCAAATGTTATGCGCGAATGCGAGTCACAGATGGTAATGTACTCGTCTTTCCTAGCCTATTGAAGTGATCATCCCGAACGAGTGAGGGTAAGGAAGTTGGAGGTGTGTGAGAAGGTTTAGGTTTATCTGACATTCATGATTCAGGGCTGTTGGGACTTGTCAGGGTAGATGCAGACGGAAAGTGCTTATCTCGTTCGCTGTCTGCCGCGTCGGGTCCAGGGTGGGTCGGCTATTCTCATTGGCGTTAGATTAGAACAGTCAAGCCGGTATCTCGGCACCCAACCCCACTGGAGGAGCACTGAGGAGCACTGAGGAGCGCTGGAGGAATCCCCCGTGGATAGTTCCGATATTGAACGTGTTACAGGCTCACAGGCGGACCGTCCAGGTACTTGGGTACATAGTACTAGTCTTATTGTACATGTACATACGGTTGGTTACACAAGAGTGGCTCCGACCCACCGCCCTGTGGCTGAAGATAAGGTATCTATGTACTCCGTACATTAGGTCGCGTACAGTAAGTACATACGTAATCGCCATATGGTCTGTGCTTGGTCTCGTGTCGCAACCGCCTCCAGTTCTTGAGCCTTGTCTCCATTCCCAACATTCGATGTCGTAACCTTACCTACTATTCCTTCAATCTATCAATCTATCAATCTATCAATCCAACTCCAGATCACAGTCAGCGTTACAAGAAAACCATCAAGAGGCACAAGATGGGTGCGCTCCTATCTATTCCGATGCTGGCGGTACCCAGCGCAGGCGCTGTACGTTTCGACTAATACTTGTCGAGTATCGAGTATTTCAATCGCTAACAACTGTATAGCTATTGTCCTTCGCCGGTAGCTGCTGTGGTGCTGCAACATGTTCCATGGTCTGCAGCGCCTGCGGCAAGTGTGGCAACAGGTAAGAGGCCGATTCCATTATCCTCTTCGCTTCCAGTTTCTATCTGCTCACACATCTGATACAGCGTTGCTACCCGTATCGCCTACGCCCTCCTCCTCCTCGTCAACTCGATACTCGCCTGGATCATGCTCACGCCATGGGCGATCGAGAAACTTCAGCACCTGATGCTCGACTACGTCAAGATCGACTGCCCGAACGGCCAATGCTATGGATGGCTGGCCGTTCATCGAATCAACTTTGCCCTCGGACTATTTCACCTCATATTTGCCGGCCTGCTCCTTGGCGTCACCTCCTCGAAGAACCCGCGTGCTGCTCTCCAGAACGGTTTCTGGGGCCCAAAGATTATTGCCTGGATAGCATTCATTGTGATGTCATTCCTGATACCCGATGTCTTCTTCCAGGCTTATGGCAACTATATCGCCTTTATCGGCGCCATGCTCTTCCTTATGCTGGGTCTCATACTCCTCGTTGATTTGGCGCATTCCTGGGCCGAGTACTGTCTCGAGCAGATCGAGAACACAGACTCGAGAGTCTGGAGAGGAGTCCTTATTGGCTCGACTCTGGGCATGTACCTTGGTTCACTGGCCATGACGATCGTGCAATATCTATTCTTCGCTAAGAGCGGTTGCTCGATGAACCAAGCGGCTATAACCATCAACCTTCTGTTCTGGCTCGCTGCTTCGTTCATCTCCGTCCATCCCGCGATCCAGGAGTACAACCCGAAGGCCGGATTGGCGCAGTCTGCCATGGTGGCAGTTTACTGCACCTATCTAACCATGTCTGCCGTATCTATGGAGCCCGACGACAAGCAATGCAACCCCTTTGTTCGTGCGCAGGGCACGCGAACGACCTCCGTAGTGATCGGCGCCATCGTCACGATGCTGACGGTTGCGTACACGACCACAAGCGCAGCAACTCGAAGTCTCGGTCTAGGAAACAACAGGGGCGGCATCAAACTACCGGACGAGGACGAGCACGACCTCGTCACGCAACAGCCGGGCCGCCGGGAGATGCGGGCCGAGGTCCTCCGACGCGCGGTCGAGGAAGGTAGTTTACCCGCCGACGCGCTGCTGTCCGACGACGAGGAAGAGGACAGCAACGGCGCCAACACGCCGCACGACGACGAGCGCACGAGCACGCAGTACAGCTACTCGGTCTTCCACGTCATCTTCTTCCTGGCGACGTGCTGGGTCGGCACGCTGCTGACGGGGTCGGTGGCCGGCGAGGAGATCAGCACGGACGGCAGCTTCGCCACGGTGGGGAGGACGTACTGGGCCTCCTGGGTCAAGATCGTCAGCGCCTGGATCTGCTATAGTCTGTACATCTGGACGCTCGTCGCGCCGATCGTGCTGCCGGAGCGGTTCGACGTTTCGTGAAGCAGCAGCAGCAGCTAGTTGTTAGTTGAGGAGGAGGAGTCATGTGTATGTGTAATGAGCATTTGGGTTGGTTGGTTGTATTTTGTAAAATTGAGGATGGAGCATCAAAGCATTGTGTATTTCGACAGAGTATCTGTAAAATTGGCTTCCAATTCATTGTGTGTCGCATACTCAAATCATCACTTGATCTTGCCTGTGTTGCAACTGTTGGGAGTTGTGTGTTGGGCGCCCCTGCCTGGAATTTGCCGTGTACCGCCGTTCTTGAGATGGTATGTTTGTGTGTACATCGTATGGTTTGTTCCGCATCATGATTGAGGATCTGGTATCAAAATGGCAAACTGATTCCGAATCTATCGCATTCCTTCACAGAGTAAGGATGGTTCGATGGGGTTGAAAGTCTTGAGTGTTAGGTGTGGTATAACCGTTAGTGGGAGGAGATGATCCGGCACTGAAGGATCGGGTGCTGCCCGCAAGCTTCGTGTGGGCGCATGTAGAGAAAGATCTATATTGATATATTATACATCTATACTTAACTACTTTATAAGTGGTGAAATCTAGGGCTTCATATATTGTGGAACACACTCGCGTTATGGGAACTCGTCTCGAGCGGTCGGGCATTTCTCGTGCTGACTAGTTGCTGGGTCGATATACTGAGTTTCTTTATATGTTGTGTTAGTTTTTGTATGTATATCTCAGAATCGTTCCTTGTTTTTCAGTGAAGTATAGATGTGTGTATATGTGTAAATATTTCAATTAAGGGGCAGATGCTAGGCTACCCATAGATGATGAAGATAGTCGGTTATACCCATGCCTATCCCTACTCCCCATTTTCCTCCGTCCTCAAGATGCACCGTATATCTTATCCAATGTGACGTTTCTCTTCTAATAAGGCTTTGCATGGCATTAGTCATTAGTCGTTGGGCGTTGTTTTCCCTGTGGCCGACGTATGCTACACAATAAGTAAGCAAGCAAGTCTTCACCAGTCAATGTAATCATAAATATTGATCAGCAATGTATTTATAGATTTTTATATAATAAATTGTTGCCCTGTAGTAATCCAAGAAGTTGTAAGGTTTCGCCGGACCGAGCCGGCGACCAGTTGTTATCCTCCCAGATCAATGCTGTGCTCGAGTCCATCCTGCTATCAAAGAATGATATCTTGTAACCACCGAGCTGAGCTCGGATAGGTCAGCTAGACGCTGGGTGTGTAATGTTACAATAAATCCTTGAGTAACCGTGAAAGTAACAGTAAAGATGGGAATGACAAACAGATACTATCATGAGACGAGTATCTGATAGCATACCTAGGTCAAGGAGCTCTCGGCCGGATGGAAGGAGATACGAGGATTGGGAAACAATCTCAAGCATGACGATCTAGTCGTGTAATACAACCTCGTCGAGGGTTCGTTCATTCGATACGACACCATGTCGCGAAATCGCAACCCACGTCGTCTTATAAGGATGACAGGTGATTTTGACGTCAGACGGGAGACCTGGAGGCCGAGGGGAGGATTTAATAATGCCTGTCTGCGACGCAAACATAGGAGCCCATCTGCAATATCGCTTAGCCCCTTGCCGTGGCGTAGATAGCAGGTAGATTTTCTCATGTACGTAGATTCAGCTGCAATGTCGGCGATGGTGTGGCAGGTTGGCGACCCCAGACTCTATGCAAGATCGGGCGGCGGCATGGCGCCTGCGCTGTGGTATTGTCAATCGGCGGGTCTTCATTGGAGCGCATCTCGAGGGTTGACATAGCAGCCAGCCCATGACCGGCGAGGGAGGGAGAGCCCGCGTGTCGTCGATATAGGTAGGTAGGGTTCTAATCCCGCTCGACGATCGGCCGACCCAACAGAGCCCATCCGCCGCGGTTATTGCGTGGTCCATTCAACGAACGGCGATGCTCCCAAACACACACACGTCATGGGACCCAGCAAGTGCCGGAGGGGGGGGTGTATCATGAGAGTCGAACAACATTGCAGTGGTGATCCATGACAAGCAAGCTTCATATATAGGCTGTGTACAAGGACAACTCAGTGAATGTGATAGATCATTTCCAGGAAATCCGAGACACCAGCAGCTATCCACCGCCTAAGGAAAAAGCTCCTATTATCTGCGGCCAGCAAGCATGAGAACGGCTCCATATACCACGCCGTCGGCGGCCCTTGACCAGGGCTAGCAGCGCGGGAACTCACCTTGACTATTGTTGGAGATCCCCCCCTCGAGAGATAAGAACCGAACCTCGATCTGCAGGTGACAGATCTGGAGCACCTAACAAATCGGAGGCTTGTCTGGGGATGGGAAACAATTTATGACGTCGCTACACCTAAGGGAAAGAGAGTTGACATGGGATTCTTCCATGTGCTTGCTGATTCAGAGCAGCGGCGACCCCATGATGGGCCTGCGTTGTTGGCCCAGGTTGTTTGCTTTCTCGAAATATGCGTCGTGATGAGTGGCTCTTGAACGGGACACACAAAGCCAATATGGAGATTATAGAACAGCACCCTTGCTATACCTACTTTATTGCCAAGATGCCTAAACGAAAGCCGGTCTGCTTGCGTCTCACTGCTTCTCAGGTGGTCAGGTGCTCGCTACTTCGCTTCACCTAATGACCAAGGATGCGGATATCTAAAATGATTTTATATATGGCGGGCCGGAAAATCAGGCCGACAAATTCATAACCCGAGATATAGAGTTAGGACAGGCATTCGCTGGCTCGCAAGTAATCCCATCTCGGTGATTTAGGGCGGGACGCTGCTTATCGCGTGGCCTGAGGTATCGTAGATGGGCGTCGGCAAGCGAAAACAAAGTCCAGACAGACAGGCAGACAGACAGGCAGATGTGGGCTAGAAATCCCCGACAGACAGACAGACGGAGAGACAGACAGCGGGAAGAAAGGAAGGGTATCTCGTGGCCGGCCGCACTCAGCGAGGCCCCAGTAGCAGGAACATGGGAGCCGAGACTGATGAGTTAGCTGGCACGTAGGAAATCGAGATTACCTTCTGGGCCAGCATTGGTGGTCATCGTCCAGGGGTAATAGCGCAAAACTGCGGTATGGCGGATAGCTGCATCTCCCCAATGCATGTCAGCTGCTGCTCGACCCTATGAGAGGATCCCTCGATAGTCTCGGCCCAGGCAATACTATGTAGAGGAAATGTTGTATGTTTGTTGCTCCAACATACTTACTCTAGCGAGGATTAGGTTCTTGTCTGCTGCTGCTGCTGCTGCTGCTTGAGACCGGTCTCATTCAAACGCTGTTTCCCTCTATCTGGCCGCTCCTCACCGGTCAACGCATTTCTAGAGTGAAACGACCGACTGTTGCAGCGCGATACTCATGGAGAGAATGCTTGGCTGGAGTGCTGCGCAAACAATCCCAGGATAGCGGGGATATCGTGGCCAGGATAGAGTATGAAGGACGAGAAGCATGAGTAATAGCTGCCAGCCTTGCGGTAAAAGACGTGTTTATGATTATTCTTTGTTTTTCGTAAGAGGCATCATGTCTTACCCCAGAGCCATCACCTCGGCATACACCAAGAGCTGGCTGCCGTTGGAGATATGCAAGCCACTGGCAGGTATTCAACGGACTGGGATTGGGCTGGGTGTAACGGAGCTAAAAGCTAATTTATGGGCAGATTAACCCCTTTGCCTTCGCAAGACCCAATCTATTGTCATCTATCGTACAGCGTCGTATACGACAGGCTTTTGCAACGGAGGACAGAGATCGGGGCTTTTTGCTTCTTCCTGCCCGTTTGAGAAAACCAATTGAAGATTGTCATCGAGTATCTCTTGTTGACATTGCCGCAAGCCTACAGACTGAATAAACCATGGTGCTAGATAAGAAGATATGTTGGATAATATTGAACTTGGCGCGGAGACAAGTATGTGGCTAGTCTGCCTATATAAGGGCTTGATCCGAACATGTTCAAGGCAAAGATACTTTAGACTGTAAGCTTCACTCAGTGGCTTTTCTTACTCTTCGTCATCTCTAGATTAGCATTTCTTCGTCGAAGACGTGCTTAACCTACACAAGATCAGGTTTCTATCACTAGCTCAAACCTCTATCTGCACAATGCCACATAGTACGCACAAGGTCGATGGCACAGCCAATTGGTTCGTCGCGAGTCAACGCCATATACCAAGTATTTTGATTCTAAGACAACATATATAGTGGCTCTAGGACACAGGGCAAGAATGTTGCCTCTCGTGCTCCTGCTCAGCACGGCAGTGCCGCCTCACAACAGACGCCCATTGCTATGTTAGACCGTTGGGCAAACGAGACCTTGCGGGATAAGCTCCCCTTTAGCGAGGTGCTTCATCAATCAGATGTTGGGTATGTGTGGTTCCTCAACTGCTCAATCCCGCCCATATGCTGAATGAAGAGCTCAGACCCTCCAAAAAATAATGAGTCGACGTTGAGGTTCGAGTTGTCGTACATGTGACCAGAAGGACTAAGATGTCATGCCTTGGATGAGGATGTGTCAGTCCCTTAATTCTATATGCTTATAGCACTGGAAGAATATATTGCTTTTCTTTAACGCAACGTCACAACGGTTTTGATGCAGTGTTACGTAATGGCATGCGCTTTTACCCGAGGTACAGAGTCTCTGCTGGATCTCAAGATAACGTCCGGCTCAACTAAGCGTCATTGCTTGAGGTTGTGTTTCCAAGCTGTGCAGCTGTTCCTGTGGCATGAATACCATCAAGGGTGATATTTACAGCGCCAGCTTGTACGAGCTACGTGACATTAGCTTTACAATGCGTTAGATTATTCTGCTTGATGATACTTACGGAGCGAGATAGATCGTCAATCAAATCATGAGGGTCCTCAATACCAACGCAGAGCCTGATGATATCTTCGGGCATCTGGCGCTCCTTCCGTGTCTTTGCATCGATACTGGCGTGACTCATGCGACACGGCATACTGATCAAGCTGTTGACACACCCAAAGCTGACACTGATCCCGAACAGTTTGGCAGCCTCAACGATTCTTTCAGACAAGGCGATATCGCCCGTCTCGAATGACACAACGGCTCCAGCGCCTCGTGCCATGGACCAGTGGAGATCATACTGCGGGTGAGATTTTAGTCCAGGGTATCGTACACGGAAGCCGTGGGACTCGAGGAATTCGGCGATTAACTGCGCATTGGCCTGCTGCTTTTCCATGCGAATTGCCAATGTCTTGACGCCTCTCATGAGCAGAAACGAATCGTTCGGGGATAGGCCACAACCAGTTGAATTGATAGTGAAGTACATCTTATCACCGAGAGCGGTGTCGTTGCACGCAATGATGCCAGCCATGATATCATGATGGCCAGATAGATACTTGGTCCCGGACTCATAGACTATATCTGCGCCGAGCTCGAGGGGGTTGCACAGCATAGGAGAGAGCATGGTATTGTCAACGATAACAAGGGCCTTCGGGCTAGCGTCATGAACAGATTTGGCAATGGCGGTTGTATCCACAATCTTGATCAGAGGGTTGGTTGGGGTCTCGATAAGTACCATGGCGGTCTTGTCTGATATGACCTCCCGTACCCTTTCAACCTCAGTGGTATCCACATGATGGACAACAATTCCTTGGTTCGACGATAGATATGTAAGTAACCGGTTGGTACCCCCGTAGAGATCGTCGCCGGTGATCACCTCATCTCCCGGCCGTAAGAGCCTGGTAATAACGTCTAGCGCACCCATGCCGGAACCAACAGCAAGAGCACGGTTGGCATTCATGATCTTGGCCATATGTCGCTCGAGATGTGTCCGAGTCGGATTGCCCGATCGTGTGTAGTCATACTCATTCCCACCGCTGGACGATGTTTGCTTGAATGTAGCTGATTGGTAAATCGGAATGCTTGATGCACCATACTGGTCTTTGGAGTCGGTATAGACTAGTTCGGTAGCGAGGGCATAACGTCGACGGCCGTTGGAGGGACTGGATGGTGCAGGTGAAGGAGGTAGGTTGTGTCCGTCAAGGTCTACCTTAGCGAAGGCCTTGTTGATAGGTTTGGTAGGGTCCTCGCTCCCCGAGGGGCCATTATTGTTCGGCGGTGAGGCCATGGTGGTGAGATTGGTATTCTGGCGAGTTTTGGTGATTATCTTGGTTGACAAGAGCTGGTTGAAGCTGAATGGAACTGGTCAACGATGTAACAGTTCTACAGCATCACTAGGGTTAGTATGTATATCAATGTCAATTGACTGACTGGTTCTAGGTCACAGTCAAGGTCGAATCTAGACTCAATGAGTCAGGAGGGAGTCAGAATTAACTCGACACCACAAAGTTTTGGATTATGAGAGGCCGACAACCGAGTGTGCTAAGATGCTGGAGGGGTTTCTGCATGTGTTGCGGCAACAGCGCCAAGGTTCCTTGCAGCTTCCGGTTATCGGTTAGAAAAAATGATTCCGGGGAAATCACTAGATATGACGTGATTTCTGGGGTGAACAAAGCGTCCACCTTGGATTTATTTATATCATTAGGTACATGTACTCCGAATAGTTTATAGTTATGTATATATAAAGCATATGTATAAAGGCGAAGTCTAATTCCTACATAGCGACCTATCACTCATCTATATAAGTAGATAGCCTCTTTCCAGTGAGCCAATTACCTATGTAGGCCATAAGCTATAGGTAATTTATAGGTACCTACTAGTCTGGATAACTAGATGAGAATCTATCTAAATGTCCTCTTTAAAAGCGCTAGGATCTATTAAGTATAAACGACTCTTTATATGTTGGCCTACGTGTACAATTATTAGCTGGGTTGGATATATCGCGAGGTAATAAACGTTTTTGCTCATGCTATAAACTAGAAATCAAGTTTTATCTTTGAGCTATGAGAACATATAGAAGCCTAACCTTTCGTACATTGGTGTCTAGCAAAATGAATCGTTGTTGTCACCAATAACTATCCATCAAAAGGAGGAGGCTGCTTTCTGTCATAAAAGAATATCCGCTGGCAAGAGCAAAACAACTATGCCTCTTACAAAGCCTTGCAGTGGTGAAATAAGCCTTCGAAGACCCAAGAGACTGTCCTCATATGGAGTGGGAGTTATGGATGATTCGGATGCAATGAATCGGCATCGGCACGCGATACCATTCATCAGTATTATACAGAGTGATGATTCGTAAGACCGCATCTATGTTACCAACAATATACCAAGAATAGAGGCTGATCACTTGCTCAAAATATCCCAGTGCCAACGCCGTGTCCTAATTCCCACACGTTGTCTCATACCTCTTGCTCCTGCTCCTGCTCCTGCTCTGGAGCTTTTGCGCCTATGGTCGATGTATCTGGCGTTAATTCATCGTCTTCGACATCTTCGTATTCGTCACTCGAGGATTTCGTTGTTGAAGACTTCGCCCGTGAGTGGTTCTTCATAAGGATCTGCCCGGTACCTTTCCTCCCGAAGAAATCATCCGTCCGTATCCCCCGCACCTTTATCGGGTCGATACTCGACATGGCTTGTCCACTGGCTCGGTGTTGGCGTATGTACTCCCGAACGGGTGCCATGGCAGCATCACGGCAGGCTTCCTTGATATCGCTACCGGACATACCCGCCGTGACCTTGGCAATGTATTCGATGCTGAAGTTAGGATCTGTCTTGGAATCCTTGAGGATGAGTTGCAATATCCGTAACCGCTGACTCTTGTCAGGCAAAGACACCGGGAACTTCTTAGGCATTCGGCGCAGGATAGCCTCATCGATGTCATGAATACGATTAGTCGCCCCGAGCACGACGATTCTCGGAGGAAGACCCTCAGTGTTGGAAGATGTTAAGCCGTCCCATAATGTCATGAATCTGGATGTTGTCAGCAGCAGTGCATGTGGGTACAGATAAGCAACTCACTCCGCTTTGACCATGCCACTTGCTTCGTGTTCGCCGCTCCTCCTAGTTCCGAGGACTGCGTCTATCTCGTCTATAAAGATGATGGCCGGTTGGAGTTTGCGAGCTAGCGAGAAAACTGCCCGGACAAGCTTATTTGAATCTCCGTACCACTTCTCAGTCAATGTGGAGATATGAAGGTTGATGAAAGAGGCACCGCTCTCGTGCGCAACAGCTTTCGCTAACATGGTCTTACCACAGCCTGGAGGACCATAAAGTAACACACCAGAGGGCGCAGATAAGAGCGGCGCGGCGTGTGAGTAGAGATGCGGCATCGTCAGTGGATAGATGACGGACTCTTTCACTTCTTCGATGATATCCTCTAACCCACCAATATCTATCATCATATCAGAATTGCGAACCGAGGCTATCCAAAGAAAGAGCGCTCACCATCAAACCCGACAGGTATATCTTCCGGAGCCACGACCTCTAGCGCAACAAGATTTTCGTACTCGTTGAGAACCAGTTCTTCGATCCGAGGGCCTCTCCCCGTGCTGTCACTTGACCCTTCGACATCGCCGCCCTCATAGCTCCTAGTTTTCTGTAATCGCTGTAGGTTGGCTTTCGCTTTGAGTCGAGCCTGCTCGTGTTTCTCCTTGTCGGGGTCGGCTAGAGTCCCCTGGAGAGTCGATAGGACATTTCTTGTCAAGAACCATGCGGCTCCAGCCTAGGTAGCCAATATAGTCAGCATAGGTGCCCGGCTTGTATGTATGTATGTATGTAGTCTGGTCGTAAGACCTACCGTGCCCAGGATTAAGAGCAGGTCCCAAACGTAATCGGCGCCGTGTCGTCTTCGGTCAACCATTGCGAAGGACTGCTGAAGCCAGCTGAGAATCATTTGTGATTCTTTCGAGTTGGCTTTGTGGAAAAGGGAAAAAGAGATCGAGCATACGCTGCACCGAATGAACTTTAGGAGCTGCGGAATCGGTACCTTCTTCGTCGACACACATGCAGTAGACGCACATGCAAACTGTGGTGGCTTTAGATGTACCCCCCCCTTAGATGTACCCCCCTGTCTCGAAGTAGGTACTGATGTGTGTAGCTGGGCAGCCTTGGTGGGGCTTTTCAGTGGCGCTGAATTTCACAATTACTTGCCTGCTTAGGTTGCTTGCCCCCCTGGTCTGAGCTTTGTTTACTTAACTTTCCTCAACAGCAACGATGATTGGCGATTACCCATCCCACCATCATCACTAGAGATACGGCCTTCCTTCTTTTGCTTGCGCGATTCGCAATAACCAACACCGACAAAAAGAATAGCAAACCTCTGATTTATGAGTCTCGCCACAGTGTATTTACACCTATACGCAGCATCGACTTAATTCTTCTTTTACTCCCGACATAACCTGCTGTTTTTCTAACCACGAGAGCACGCGCGCATCGGTACTTGTTCACTTATATCGATGCCAAACGCGAAATTTACTTCGCTACTGGGGTTAGTGGAGTCGGATGGTGAAGACTCGGATATCTTGATTGGGAACGGAGCGCCTGTCACGAAAGCATCGCGAACAATGGCCCCAGCAAAGAAATCCGGCGCGACAGCTGCTGGTCGAGCCACCAAACCAGCTCAGGACACAACAACTCGCACGAGTGGGAGGACTGCTACGACTGCTGCAAAGGCTCCAGCTCGGAAAGCTTTATCTGAGAAACCAGCGAACGTACAAGAGAAGCCCTCACGGGGACGGGGAAAGAAACGGGCTGCTGCGGACGACGCACCGTTAACAGAGGATAACGGACACGATGAGAGCTTACCAGATGCCGATGCTAAACCCAAAGGGACCCGGGGACGACCGAGAGCCGTCAAAGCTCCCAGAGTCTCTGAGGAGGAAGACACATCAGCTGTGCACCAACCGCAACCTGCCGTTCAGCAAGCTGCTAAGAGAGGGCGGAAGCCAAAAGCGAAGGTAGAGACATCTATTGTAGAGCCCGAGATACCTGAGACGCAACCAGCCGAGCCTGAAATTCCAGCTACGCAACCGGTCGACACACTAGATTTCAGCATGGAAGAACAAGATGAGATAGAGGATCTGCCCTCACACAACCGTGCTGTCTTCTCTTCTGTCCAGCGCGCCCAGCCACATATCATGTTCAGTGCAAGTCGAAGAACGGCCCCTCCTGCGTCAGACTCTGAGCTATATGATCCATCGATGAGACGACGTGTTGGGGATCTAACGCGAAAGTACGAGGCGCTGGAGGTCAAATATCGGGATCTCCGAGAAATTGGTGTTAAGGAGGCAGAACGCAATTATGATCAACTCAAGAAGCATGGAGAAGAAAGACTCAACAGTAAGTGCCAACACTGAGATACCGAGGCAGAACACTAACCGAGCCTTCATAGCTGCCAATCAGCTCATTGCCACGCTGAAAGCTCAGTTGTCCACTCAGACCGAGTTGGCCAAGGAGTCCCACCGTCTGAAACAGCAACTAGAGGCTAGTGAGAGCAAGGTCGAGCAGCTACAGAGCAAGGTGGCCGAAACGAATAGCTCGTTGTCGGAAGCGAAAACGGAAATCAAGACGCTATCAACAAAGCTGGCTGCGGCCCGATCAGCCGAGGCAGCCACTACGAAAATCCCAAGCAGCGCAGTCAAAGGCAGCAGTAATTTGAACAATAGGATTGTAGCTAATGCCGAGGCGGCTGTCCAGGTGGCGCAGGTGAAAGAAAACCTGTACGGAGACCTGACCGGTTTACTCCTTCGTGGATACAAGCACGAACAGAACGGAGAGGTGTATGATTGCATCCAGACGGGAAGAAATGGAAGTGAGTTTTCACGCAGACAACCGAATTGAGACTACAGAGACCACAATACTGACATGATTTCCTAGCTCTTCATTTCAAGCTCGCTGTCGGGGTTGACGATGATGAATTAGAGAAGGCTGACGAGCCTCAATTCCTGTACATGCCTCAGCTGGACCCAAGCCGTGACCAGGCTTTGATCGACATCCTTCCCGACTACCTGGTGGAGGAGATCACGTTCCCGCAGTCGCATGCTGCAAGGTTCTACTCGAGGGTCATGAAGTCCCTGACCGAGCGCCCCGAGTAGATGAGCGTCTTTATGCGCGGTTGTGTTTGATACGGTGTTGGAATTCTCGGGAGATTTGGTAACGTTAGTGAAGATGACGTTCCGGCCGATAGATACCCAGTACACTACATGTATGTATGTTTGCATTATTCAAGAGAACACTAACTCCCTCTTGACACCTGTTGTTGATTACTTAAATAAATAAATTGCATAATCATGCTCGGGAGTCTCTCGGCTCTGCTTTATTTATGATGAATTATGTACGGAAGTTTGATGATGATGATGGTACGTGCTCCTATTTCCTATTTGTGGCGTCGAGGGGTCTCAGGCGCGGAAAGGGTTGGACGGGCTGGACGGGCTGAACGGACACCTCGGAAAGTTTCAAGGTTCCTGACGCAGTTGTCTTGGCTCTGGGGTTCTTATGTACATGGCGGTTCAGGAAACATGCCCTGCAGCTAACCCCCTGCAAGCGCAAACGCTGCCCCGTCTAGCAGGCCTGGCGCCGTGGCAGGGCTCCAGATGACACCTTGACGACCAGCAACTGCAGCAGAATTTATCCCTGTTGGATCGTCTTCTTCTTCTCCGTACCTACAGTTTTAGTCCGTAGTCCGTACATCAACACATCAACACATCAACACATCAACAGCTTTGCCCTCCCTTTTACATATTACACGGGTTGTGAGAACAACCGGGCACTTTTGCGACATGTCAACAACATACTGGTAGTTTTGGTTCTTGGCACTGTCCTTCACACACACATAGTTTTAGACTTACTGACTTATTCATCTTTTCTCCCATTTATTAAGTTTCCATGGATCATCTTACAGGTCTTGGGCCAGCCGACATCTTACTACATTACCTACATATTTCCACTCTGTTCCTACCTATTTCTTCCCGCGACACACCGTCATAGTTCCAACGGGTATCGCCGTCTGTGAGAATGGCGGGCGCCAGTCGCTTCCGATTCCTGGCCTTGGCCATGGTCTTCCATCTGATATACATATACTCCATCTTCGACATCTACTTTGTCAGTCCCATCGTCAGCGGCATGCAATTGTTCCAGGTGGACAGGCCCAATGGGGCCAAGGCGCCGGCCGATCGCCTCGTCCTCTTCGTCGGTGCGTATATATATATATATTTTGCGCTCTCGCGCCCCCGGCTTGAGGCGCATCACTATACCTAGCTAACGGTACAACCTCGCAGGCGACGGCTTGCGCGCAGACAAGGCCTTCCAGTCGTTTCCCGAGCCGTACCCCAAGACCGACGACGACCTGACCCCGAGACCGCTTGCGCCGTTCTTGCGCTCGCGCGTCCTCGAGCACGGCACCTTCGGCGTGTCGCATACCCGGGTGCCCACCGAGTCCCGACCCGGCCACGTCGCGCTGATAGCCGGGCTTTACGAGGACGTCTCCGCCGTCGCGACTGGGTGGAAGCTGAACCCGGTGAACTTCGACAGCGTCTTCAACAGAAGCAGGCATACGTGGAGTTGGGGCAGTCCTGATATTCTTCCTATGTTCGAGCATGGCGCGACGCCCGGGAAGATCGATGCTTACTGCTACGACGCCGAATTCGAGGACTTCTCCCAAGAGGCGCTTTTCCTTGACCTATGGGTCTTCGACCACGTTAAAGAGCTGTTCGCCGCCGCTGAGAAGAATAAGACCTTGGACGACGCCCTGAGGCAGGACAAGCTCGTATTCTTCCTTCATCTCCTGGGACTCGACACTACGGGCCATGGCTACCGACCGTATTCGAAAGAGTATCTGCATAATATCCAAGTTGTCGACGAAGGGGTGAAGGAGATGACTGCGTTGATCCAGAAGTTCTATGGCGATGACAGGACGGCTTTCGTGTTCACGGCGGATCATGGGATGAGTGACTGGGGAAGCCACGGAGACGGCCATCCGGATAACACCAGAACGCCGCTTATTGCTTGGGGCTCAGGCGTTGCGAAGCCATCTGTGTACCCCAACACCGTTGCCCCTGGGCACGATGCGTATTCTTCAGATTGGAACTTGGACCACATCAAGAGACATGATGTGCAGCAGGCTGATGTTGCTGCTCTCATGGCTTATTTAGTTGGCGCCGAGTTTCCCGCCAACTCCGTGGGCGAGCTTCCGCTTTCGTACCTCTCTGCGGACCTGAAAGAGAAGGCTAAAGCATCTCTGGTAAATGCACAGGAGATTCTAGAGATGTATCGAGTGAAGGAAAGGAGCATGGAGGCAAAAGAGTTAAGGTATCGACCCTATAAGCCCCTGAGAGGGGAAAGTGGGTTGTCACCGGAGAGCCGTCTGTCATCTATCAAGGAATTGATCGACGCTGGAAACTTGGAGGAGGCCATCGAAGAATCCGCGGCACTCATGAAAATCGGCCTCGAGGGAATGCGTTATCTGCAAACATACGACTGGCTATTTTTGAGAACCCTCATCACCATTGGCTATCTTGGGTGGATGGCATATGCCCTGACTACGGTTCTAGATCTGCACGTACTGCAGGGAGCGACACAGCCGTCAAGAACTCTCGGCGGTATAGTTGTCTTCTCGTCTATACTCGTCATACTGTATGCGTCTTTCATCGTATCCCACTCCCCACCGACTTACTACGCATACGCTTTCTTCCCCGTGTTCTTCTGGGAAGAAGTCTACGCTCGCAGAGACAGCTTGGTTAAGGGGAGACGAGCTCTCTTTGGACACATTAAAACAGGGCCTAATGTCTTGTCCCTTGTGCTCAACGCCATCACCTACGTTGGGATCATCGAGTCGCTGGCACTTGGGTATATTCACCGAGAAATACTGACCGTGTTGTTCGTTATCGGTGCGGTTTACCCGCTGGTCATGGGGATATCTTTCCTCCAGGAACATGCGATTCTCTCTGCCACTTGGTTCGTATCATGCTTGCTGATGAGTACTTTCACCTTGTTGCCAGCTATGAAGGTCGAGAATATTACATTGATGTAAGCTCAATTGCTCCTTTTATTCGGGAGGATGAGACTAATTCCAGACAGCATGCTTGGCGGAATACTCATGGTAGCTGTTGGCGTCTTCTACCTGATTTTCGAAGATAAACTTCTAGCCGATGGCTCAAATACTAGAAAATCTAAGCTACGGAAGGACAACCGAATCTCACGAATATTGATTGGCGTCCAGGTAGGTTTTCAGAAACCCCCTTTTAAACCCCTTTTTAGAGGGCTGTGTTGACCTTTGCAGACTGGGCTCGTTCTTCTGGCTATGCTCGTGACTAGGTCTAGCGCTCTATCACTCCAGGCAAAATTAGGTCTACCACGTGGAAATCAACTGGTCGGATGGCTGGTACTAGTCGTATCCCTATTGATGCCATCGGCTCACCGACTTCAGCCCAACAACCACTATCTTCACAGGTTGCTGGTCATTTTCCTGACATGTGCCCCGAGCTTCGTTATTCTCACCATATCCTATGAAGGCCTATTCTATTTTGCCTTCAATTTAATACTAGTCACCTGGGTTCGATTAGAACACCAGAGCTACGTTTTCTTACAGTCGGCCAAGGCCAAGAGGATACCAGGAGAGGCGAATGGCTCGGCAACAAAAGCGACCGCCGGGGAGGCAGTTGTCTCCAAGTTCCGGCCACTGACCCTGTCGGATGCTCGCGTTGCCTTGTTCTTCTTCGTCCTCCTGCAGTCGGCCTTCTTCAGCACGGGCAACGTGGCGTCGGTCTCCTCGTTCAGCCTGGAGTCCGTGAACCGGCTGTGGCCGATCTTCGACCCGCTGTGGCAGGGGGCGCTGCTGATCCTCAAGCTGATGATCCCGTTCGCGCTGATCTCGGCGAACCTGGGGATCCTCAACCGGCGGATCGGCGTGGCGCCGTCGGCGCTGTTCATGGTGGCGATGGCGCTCAGCGACATCCTGACGCTGTACTTCTTCTGGGTCGTCAAAGACGAGGGCTCCTGGCTCGAGATCGGGTCCACGATTAGCCACTTCGCCATCGCGAGCCTCATGTGCGTCTTCGTTGCGGCTTTGGAGGGTGTTAGCTCGCTGTTCATCGCCGGCGTTGAGGTCGAGGTCGATGGTGCGTATGAGCATGAGCAGCCGGAGAGAGGGAAGAAGACGAATGGGGTGACGAATGGGACGACGCTGGAGACGGAGACGCAGCCCGCGGATGCGGGAACGGAATCGGTTGATAATACCGAGTCCAGGGAGCGGGATTCGACTATTCCCGTTGTAGATGATAAACAAGGTGCTGACCTCTAACACGAGAGCCGCACTTATGATGTAATAAGCTAAATAAAGCCATGTTCTACCTCGTACTACGTAGAAAGAAAATTACTGTATTATGTATGTGAATGCACCAATATTGCTACCTACGTATAGGTTAGTCATCGAGGTCGCGTGTGATGAGCTTGACAATCAATGCCTATTCATGAGGCCTGTGCATAAAGCTACGTAACCGGTATGTAGCAGTGAGTGAGAGCTGCGCCGGATCAAGAAATGCCTCGGCAACTTTGCTGTAATTCCGCGTTCCTGGACACTACCAGAAAGCCAAGAACTTCAGAGACACAAATGCCGGCGGCACTTCATTGAAATAAGGACGAGCTTAACTAGGAATGACAGGCTCTGTGGATACAATTGGGCACAATAGGAGCGTAAGAACTAAGTAATAAAGCTGAATCTAACCGCCAGGAACCGATGACTACTAATTAACTAACTAACTATAAGCCACACTGGAGAGCTCATCAGTTCTCTATAAGAGCATAGCTCCTATTG
Source organism: Whalleya microplaca (assembly GCA_022497155.1). Classification (NCBI taxonomy): domain Eukaryota; kingdom Fungi; phylum Ascomycota; class Sordariomycetes; order Xylariales; family Xylariaceae; genus Whalleya; species Whalleya microplaca. Next base: position 917,643 of record MU385715.1, on the reverse strand, counting down.
GGTTATAGTCGACACGGGAATTTCCCTACCTCACTCTTCATGTACCAAGGATATACAGGTGAGGATATACCTGCCCATCCCGGCATTTCCGAACGTAAAACACGCTAGCCTGTCTAGCCTGCCTTATGATCAGATGGCCTCTCGACCGACGAATCGTAAGTCTCCCATTATGTCCTGCGGTAAGTTAGTGCTCTCTGTAGAAACTCGTCTTTTAGGTTTGTTGGTGTTGTTCGTCTGTGGTAGTACACGTAGCTATATTATAGAAAAGTAAAATCCTGAGACAAGTTATAGGTGTCTCAGATACGCCCATCTACTATAAGTCACAAAGGGATGAGTCTCGAAGGAGAGAACGAAAAAACAAGATTTTTGCAGACAAGACCACCGCTTCCCTCCTTTGCATGAGGAGATGAGGATATCTGGTAGTGTCAAGGACGACTCTCACATGTCAGAATGTGCTTTAATGCATAGTCCTAAGATAGTATAGCACGGGATGATCACCAATTACAGGACCTAAAACCCTTCAGGTCACAGCAGGTAATAGGGACGACATACTTCGTAACAATCATTAGTTGTTCTAAACGAAGACAATAAAATAAAAACCACGAGTTTTGAATCCACTCTTCCGACTTCGACGGCATAAAGTTGTATTACCAATAGACAAGCATAGTTGAGGGTGTGATAACATAACACAGCAAGCACAAAATCAGACGACAAGACAAGACAAGACAAGACTGACTCCCTGCCTATCTGTCTGCGCTGTTACGCGCGTCGGTAATCCGTATAGGCAACTTACACTAGAAAGATCGTCCCCCTGTGACTGTGACAACATACATGTATGAAGGAAGCGGGAAGACGGGCAATCGAACCTGCGGTTTTCGACATTGAAATTGGCAGAGCAGGAACCATCAGGGGCCCTTATCCACACTATCGACCCAAGCTTGTCCCCAAGGTTGTGTTCCACCGACGGATAGTCTAAAGTACCTATATGTACCGCGTCCCGGAAGGTGGAAGGGGCGAGTGTGCAGCAGGTTCGCAGTGGCAGTGGCATTTTTCCCTTGTCGCATCCATTCGCATCGCAATCGAAACCTCTAAAACTCTACATTCTGCAAGCGAAGCGCAGCGCGACCCGACCCGAGGCACCTCCAGCTCTTTTTCCACTTCCATCCATGTAGGAGCCCATCATCACCACATACCATTTTGTATTATAGGTTATTATTGTTTCACTTATTATTCCCCGACGTAACGACGACACGACGACAAGATCACCTACCCTATCTTTGCGCATACACATACCCCACCACTTATTACTTCAATACTCCCTAATCCGACAGTATCGTAAGGTAGTCAGTCTAGTCTAGGTAGTCTCGTGCGGATGAACTTCGATATGAACCCAGGCAGCGGTGAGCCGGCGGCACAGTTGAAGCAGCAGCAGCAGCAGCATCCGAACTCGCCATCGCCCTCGCAGTCTACGTCTCCCGCCGGCGATCTCAATGGACAGCTGTCGGCGAATAATAAGGCTACGCAGAATGCACAGAATCAGATGAGTTTCCGAAGGTTCGTACGATGCCCCGTCTCCGGTCGCTTTACGTGCATGCAGGCGGTTGTGTCGAGTGGCTGGCTGACCGTGTTGAAATCCAATTAGACAACGGGCGTCGAGGGCTTGCGAGGTGTGTACTAGTCATTCCCTATCTTATTCTTTGCATCGAAGTTGGTGGTCTCGAGGGGGGCTTTATGATTTATTATGTACTCGCAGTACATTTATGGGCTACCGAGCTACCTATCTGGGGCTCGAGGTGGGATTGTGTAATCGTGCCGAGGCATCTCGAGGGCCATCTCGAGGGCCATCATCCACACGTCCAATCCTATCCCTCCTCCATCACGCACGCATCTTTGACCAACCTGACTAACTCGGCTATCCACAGACATGCCATGCCAGAAAGGTACGAGTCTGATCCTCTAGTCTTGCTTTTGTTCCGACCGTCGCGCAGCTGTGGGAGCCCGTATTTACCGAATCACAGGTACGATGCGACGCCGCGAGCCTCGGAGTCCCCTGCACCAATTGCGTCGCCTTCGATGTCGAATGCAAGATCCCCCAACCTAAAAGGAAGAAGGCTCAGGGAAGCACAACAAAAGACTCGGATAGGTGTGTACATAGTCCCTCGTGCCTCCAATTCCCCTGATGACGGGAGGCTGACTGCTGCTACCAATGGAAGTGATCGCGGAGATGTCGTCGAAGACCCCTCGCCGCAGCCTACTGCCGGCTCGTCCAATACATTCGCAGTGAGACCCGATGTCTACCACTCTTCACAAGGCGTACCCCAGACGACCTTGTCGGAAGCCCAAGTCAGAAAAGAGGAGGCTGATACCGACGCCTTCGTCAACCTGGTCATGAAGCCAAAGTTCACAAGGGCGCCCATCACCGAGGCTGGCCGGGTAGCCTTCCTAGGCGAATCTTCGAACCTAACCCTGCTAGTCCACGATCGTCAAGGCGCTGCCGACGTTGTACATTATCCCCTGCCTGAGAATGTGCGCGGATCTCGAGCCCGGTTGACCGAATTGGATAATATCGAGATTGATATTCTTCATCAACGGGGGGCGTTTCTGCTTCCGCCTAGGACGCTCTGCGACGAGCTCATCGACGCCTATTTCAAATGGATACACCCTATTGTACCCGTCATTAACAAGACTCGTTTCATGAGGCAGTATCGAGACCCCAAAAACCCGCCATCTCTACTACTGCTACAAGCTGTCTTGCTGGCCGGTTCTCGAGTTTGCGCCAACGCGCAGCTCATGGATGCCAACGGTTCCACCACGCCAGCTGCATTAACCTTTTATAAGCGAGCTAAGGCGCTTTACGATGCTAACTACGAAGATGATCGCGTGACCATCGTCCAGTCGCTTGTCCTCATGGGGTGGTACTGGGAAGGCCCCGAGGATGTCACCAAGAACGTTTTCTACTGGAGCAGGGTCGCGATCATCGTCGCCCAGGGTTCGGGCATGCACCGAAGCGTGGAGAACTCGCAGCTCAGCAAAGCCGATAAGAGGTTGTGGAAGCGCATCTGGTGGACACTGTTCACCCGGGATCGGTCGGTTGCTGTCGCACTCGGACGGCCGTGCAATATCAACCTAGATGATTCGGACGTCGAGATGCTTACCGAGGACGATTTCTTGGAAGATGAGCCAGATAATGCCAACGGAATAGCTCCCGACCCTATCCATATCCATTTCTTCTTACAATATGTTAAGCTCTGTGAGATCATGGGTCTTGTCCTATCTCAACAGTATTCTGTGGCATCCAAGGGCCGCCGGCAAAACGCTATCGACCTCACTCATAGTGACATGGCTTTGGCAGACTGGCTACAAAATTGCCCAAAGTTGGTATACTGGGAGATGCCACGGCACCATTTCTGGAGTGCGCTACTCCATTCTAATTACTATACCACCCTCTGTCTCCTCCACCGAGCACATATGCCTCCCAGTAACAGCAGTAACAGCAACGCTCCAAGGTTCCCAGACGACTCTGCCTACCCCTCGCGAAATATTGCTTTTCAAGCGGCGGCGATGGTTACGTCTATTATCGAAAACTTATCAGCACACGACGAACTCCGCTACTGCCCTGCATTCGTCGTCTATAGTCTATTTTCCGCTCTCATCATGCATGTTTATCAGATGCGATCACCAGTCCCCACCATTCAACAGGTAACACAGGCTCGAATCCGGACTTGTATGGAAGCGCTTAAAGAGGTGTCGAGGGTATGGCTTGTAGGAAAGATGGTTTATACCTTGTTCGAGTCGATTCTCGGCAATAAGAGCCTCGAGGAGAGGCTGCAGAAGGCTGCTGGTAAACGTCACAGGAAAGCGCAGCAAAGTTTAGCTCAATTGGAGCAACATCAGCAAAGACAGCAAGATGCTGCAAAGAGGAAATATGATGAGATGGCTCTCGATTTCAGTGCATCCACCCCAATACATCAGGAGTCCTACGAGCGATCACGGCCGCAGACGCCGAGGAACGAACATGCTTCAGGTCAGCCGCACATGGGACCCCCTATCAACTCGCCGAATGCCAAGTCTGGGGACACTTTCATGGGCGGAAGCAACAGCAGACCGCACACCCGACCGGCAACCCCCTTTAACCCCTCCTTCTCCGTTCCGACTACACCCCCGGACCTCTACCTCGTGACCCGCAACTCGCCGAATCTCTCACAATCTCTCTGGGAGAACTTCCAACCGGACCAGCTCTTCCCCGAAAGCTCTAACATCCCGATGCCGCAGCTGTCACCCTCGCAACACCAACAGAACCAACAGAGCGTGGACCCCAGCCTCGTCTCTCCGATGCAGCCTGGTATGTCGTCACAGATGTTCGGGCAGTCCTACCCGGTCCCGAGCCGGCCACCGCCAAACAAGGCGAAAAACACGAGTCCCTTGCAGGCTAACAGTATGTTGCAACCAGGACTTGGAGGCTTCCAGGCCCAGACGCCCAGCCTGTGGCCCAGCGCCGACGTGAAAGCCGTGCCGGTGCCGGATGGCAACAGCCCTAGTGATAGCTGGAGTACCGGATCCGCGCAGGGCCAACCCGTGCCCGCCACGCTGAATGTAGAGGACTGGTACGTCGTCCGAGCTCTCCCGACTTGAGATGTCTGTCTGCTAATAGTCACTTTCTCTGTATAGGTTTCAATTCTTCGGTATCAGCGGAAGTGATGTCAATCTTTCCAACCTGGACATTCCGCTGGGCTGAATTTATGGATGCAGGAGGGAAGATTGCTGCCCTTCTGAGAAACTTGTTGGGGTTTCGATGTGGGCATCTCTACAACTGCATTATAGTAATCTAGAGGGCATAAGTAGTAAGTGTTCGTGATGTGTTAGCTAGCATGCTCTCTTAGGGATGGTTCATGCAAAAACAAACAAAAGGTGGACATGGGATTGTGCTCCAATGATTTAAAAGTTGTGTGTAGTCCCACTCACTACATGTCTTGTAGTCGGTTACAATGTAGATGATACCTAACTACCTACACACATTGATTCACATATATACTACCTATATATTTATATATATGACAAACAAATAACTGTTATGTTCGTGGTATAGGAAAGAGGGACTGGATAAATGAATGAATGAATGAATAAAACTCGATATAATGTTATACCTACATATATTGTTATGTATATATATATATATATATATATGTAATTGTGGACTGTGGTCGTCTTTATGTAATGTGCACTTTATTTAGACTGAAACATAGTGGAAGTCCGCATATCCGATATGACGACATGGTGTATTACGCGTTTAATGGATATCCCAAACGGAGAGCGCTGGACATTGGTGGAACTCGGGGCCAGTCTTGACCTCTTGAGGACTGACAGGCAGTCGAAATGTTGGGTGGCAGGCCTGGCACGAGGGCTTGGCCAGATTGGCTGTGGGATGAACTGCGGGCGCCATTGGTTTGACCGGCGTTAGAAGGCCGTCCAAGGCCGACCAAGGCCACCCTAACTGGATCTGGTGGCTGTGTCGTGGGGCCCGAAGTTAATAAAGGGGGGCCAAGGGTACATGTAACATAACAGAATACAGACGTAAACTGTATGTAGGAGGCAGGATACATCAGGTACCTACTTAATAAGTACAAGTACATAGACAGACAGGACAGGAAGGACAGGCACTGGGTGAACGATAAAGGTACGTACTGCATCTGCTACTCAATGCTGTGGCATCAGCCGTTGTAATGTAACTCCTTGTCCTATCCATCCTTCGGCTGCTGACGAGACCAAAGTTAAATGCAACCTGGCAATTGAATCATCATCATCATCAATCATCAAGACGGGACCATTGGGAATACACGGCAGCAGCACACACGGTCATTTGTTCGAATCGTCCTCGATATTCTGTTGGTTTGCCGTGCCTTGACATTCGATCATCTGCACCTCTTCCAAAACTGCTCACCTTATTAATCACCCTAATACGTACGATACATGCCAACGCGGTCGACCCCTTCATTAGACCACCTGCACAGCAGCCCGAGATTAAAAGTCAAGACCGTTCGAGACGACGACAATCTCCCTCCTCTCCTGCGTAACGGCACTCCTCCCCGCGAGATCCATGTTAACTACAAATCGGCCCTGCCTCCAGCTTTAATGCTTGCCGCGCGTGGACATCAGCCGTAGTCTAGGCCCAAGTTGCCTCAGATCATGGCCGACAGAGATAGGGTCTCAAACCCTGCCGCGCCGACCTCTACCACCGCCCTGACGCCCGCCGGCGTTGACGATGTCACGACGGTGCGACCGCGAAATCGAAGGGGAGCACCCACTGCCAGCAATGCAGCCAGACCCTCCAGCTTGACGCCTAGCCAGAGTCTCAGTCGTGGGGCAAGTCCCATGCCATCCGCGCGCCTCGGCGCCCAGAATGCAAGCGGGCGGTCTAGTCCATCCAACACTGCCTTCTCACGCGGGCTGCTCGAGGGTTCGTGGGCTCCCAGCTGGGCCTCCGTCCAGGACTTCGCTTCCACGTTGCTGGACGGCGGGTACAGTAGCGAACCTTCGCGCCCGAACAGCAGGAACGGAAGCAAACCCCGGCCCAAGTCGATATGGAAGGGGTTCGGCACGGGTGCTACGAATGTTCACAAACTGCCGGACAGCTGGGGTCCAGCGCCGCCCTCGAAATCACGGCCGGCGGCCGGAGACATCGCGGCTGGGTCCCGCGCCGAGAGAGACGCCCAATTAAAGGCTATGAAGACTGCAAGTGTACTGGAAAGCCATGATGGGGTCAATGGTGGTCTGGACGTCGCTGGGAAATTCAAGAGGAGGAACTCGGACGAAAATCTTCGGGGTGCAAGCGAGCCGGTTGTCGAGGAGCAATTGGTTTACTTGCACCATGTCCAGCCCACCGACACTTACGCAGGCATTATCCTTCGTTACAGATGCCAGGAACAGGCGTTCCGGAAGACGAATGGCCTATGGTCTCGGGACAATATACAAGTCCGAAAGTTGCTGATGATACCAGTCGATGCGTGCGAGGTCAAAGGACGGCCCTGTGACCCTCCATCTCACAACGCTCAGAAAGTGAACCCTTTAACCAGCACACCACAGCCTGTTGATTTCACGAGTCGTTCCGCGTCTCTCCCTCCGCATCCGCAGAAGGCGCTCCATGATGACATCTTCGGCTCTATCAATGGGAAGTGCACAGATTCCAGACAAGATGAGGAGGATCAGCCCTGGACCCATGTACGGTGGGTGAATCTTGATTCGGTTCCCGATCCTGTGGAGATCGTCAGAGTTTCAAGGAGGGTGGTTGGATACTTCCCACCTCGGAGAAAGAAGAGCGTCCAGACCGTCTCTGCCGTCTCGACCCCGCGCCACTCCTTCGATTTGTCCAAGTCGATAACAAATGCCTCCGAACTCGTCGAGAGCCCCGGGCGGTTCTCCTCTAGACGAGAGAGTTCCATCAGCGCGCGGCCGACCGTCGCCAGTCTCGGGAGCCCTCCATCTGCTAGAAGCAGGGTCAGCAGCCTGGGCCAGAACGACGGCGTGCCGGCGTGGATGCGGCGCCCGGGGGGCGTGGGGTCGATGGGCAAGAGCGTGAAGGCTCCCGGCCCCGCGAAGGACTCGCTCAACAGCTGGGTCAACAAGCGGATCCCGGGCTTCAACATCGACTCGCTCCCCTCGATGTCGGTGATGGGCTCCGAGACGGCGCACTTCGGCATCCAGAGCCCCACGGAGGAATCCTCGGGCATCGTCGAGAGCTCCTTTGAGGACGGGCGGGACGCCGCCACGGGAACGGGCACGGGCGCGGGCGTGGGGCAGAGGAACGCAGGCATGGGCCTCGAGCTCGCCGCTGCGTCTATCGAGACCTGGCTGCGCGGCGCCTGGGCCAAGAGGCCTGCCACCCCGGCTCGTCTGGGCGGCTCCCATCGCAGACCCGCGGAGGACCTCGATCTCATCGAGCTTACCGACACTAACAGTGACGACGGGCGACCACCTACCACTACCACGCCCGGGCGGATGGTACCTGAGGCTGGTCTGCTGGACCAGAGCTTCCTCCTCGGCTCGACGGGGAGAAGCGAGGGGGCCGTGAGGGGACGCTCGGCTCCGCCTGCGGCGGGAGGAGGGTCAGGGGGAGGAGGGGGGAAGGGGAAGAAAGCTGATTAGAAGAGATGAAGTTAGATGGATGGATGGATGGACGGATGGACAATTGATGGCAATATTAGCGCATAGACCGGACCGGATGCGCTGCTCAAACAATACGAAAGGACAGGACCTAATTTAATTGCGGGTTCTCTCTGTCTCTGTGTGTGTGTGTGGTGTGTGGTGTGTGGTATGTGGTGTGTGTATGTGTGCTGGCTTGGCTTTCTGTCCGTCTGTCGCGTTGGCTTTTGCATTGACGAGGGCGTTTTTCTTTTGGCGGGGGACATCACTGATTGACTGACTGACTGATTGGGCGATTACGTACTGGCACTTTGAGAGTCGATTTTGTATATATATCTTTACAACATCATTGGGGATGGGATCTGAGCAGAGCAGAGCAAGCATGACGAGCAAGCGAGCAAGCGAGCAAGCAAGCGATCGAGCAAGAGAGAAGGGGAAGAGGGGGGGGAGGAAGAGAGAAAGAAAGAGAGGCATCTTTGGTGTAATTATACTCTATGTGCTAGAGTTACTGCAGAGTATCCTATTAGAACTACTACTATTACTACTACTATTACTACTATTTGAGATAACTTGATATCTGCCTACTTGTTGACGATTGTGCTATATCTGTCTGTTATAATCTGTATAGACTTGGCATTTTGAGTTTGAATGATAGGTAGGTAAGGTTGTACCCGAAGTTACCTAACTTCAGGGGTAGGCGGCTGTGATAGGAGAGGTAGGCAGCTTACATGAGGGAGTAAGGATTTAGGGGGTAAAGGGGGTAAAGGGGGTAAAGGGGGTAGGGGGGTTATGCAAGGCTGATACATAATTACCTAAGAGGGGCCTTCCGCTCCGGTACCTGAATCCATCGGAAACCTTCACTTACACCCACCCGATTTCTTCAGATTGCGGCGCAAACCACATGCCGTTTTCCCTCAATTAGATGCTTATAATTTTTTCGCATCTCCATACTTGTAGTACCTAGTATGTGATTAGCAGGCGCCATGCGCCCACGATAAAAGCGCCCACACCCAATCCAATTCGACACGATACGATACGATACGATACGAAAAGCGAAGAGTAGAGACGTCTACGAAATGCCCATCTGCATCGAGTGCCGCCACCCGGTCAAGACGCTCTGGACGCAGTACTCGGGCGCGGGCGACCCGTCGAGCGGGCACAACATCCGGCTGACGGTGTGCAAGAACTGCGGCCGCTTCTGCGACAAGTACGTCGAGCATGACTTCGTCGTGCTGTTCATCGACCTGGTCCTGATCAAGCCGCAGGTATGTGTGACTCGTATCGTGGACGGGGAGCTTTATGTGCAGGGGAAAGGACCGCGGGAGAGGAAAAGCTTGTGAGAGGGGGAGTCTATGTGAGAAAGAGAAAGGCTAATGGCAATGTGTGTTCGCCGCCACAGGTCTACCGCCATCTTCTGCATAACACGCTCATGCGCGAGCACGATCAATTCGATGTACGTCCCTACCGATCGAGTGCGAGGATATCAAAACAGAGCCCAGGGGTTTTGCGCCGTCATGTTGCTGGGATGATATCGCGTGGCTGACTCGTTGGTGTCTTGTTCTTCGCAGCCGTCTATCATCCGCCTCGGAACCCTCCTGCTGCTCTTCGACGTGTACTTGACCTGGGCGCGCATCGAGAAGCAGGCCGTGCCTGAGCCGGGCGCCGCGCCGGGCGCCAGTAACCTCGGGACGCTGGCGCAGCAGCCTATCGTGTGCCAGTATTTGTTCTTCCGTGAGTTTTTGGTTATTCGATCAAGCATACCGGGTTGTACAATTCTACACCTGCATCTACATCTACAAATACATACACAGACCACAAGCTGACATAAAGGGCACAAACACAGTAATCCTCTGCACCTTCTCCACCCTCGCCTTCCACCTAAGCATCCGGTTCCTAACCTCCTCGCCGCTCTCGCCGCTCTCCCTGATTCCCGGCGTGCTGCCGACGTACGCGCGGCCGAACTCGGTGTCGACGGCGCTGCTGGTGTCGTCGTCGACGAAGCTGTTCCCGATCCTGATGGTGATCTGGGACTACGACGTGCCGGCGGCGGCGCGCAGCCTCGGCTGGGCCGTCGTCGCCAACAACGTCGAGGCCCTCAAGATCCTGCTCGACTGCGGCTACGGCGTCGCGCTCGTGCTGGCCGCCGCCGGCGCCGTCGCCCGGTGGATGGTGGGGAGAGCGATATTGTGGCTCGTTGGTCTGGAGGGCGTGGATTCTATGGGCGATAGTGGTGTTGCGGCGGATGGGAGGGCGCTTTGGGCGTTGTTGGTTTATGTTAGGGAGTGGGCTGGACGGCTGGCTGTTGGGTGACGGGATGGAGTGGAGGGAGGGAGGTGGTAGATATATCATTATGGAGACGAATTCGTTCAAGATGGCATTATCATATTAAGACTCTGGTGTGATTTCGTGATTTCGAATGTCCATTTTAAATATTCATCCTTCAATCAACTTGACAACCTAGGTCTACAGAACGGCATCTGCCTCCTATCGACTATCTAGAAGCCTGTCTGCCCGTAATGCTTGCTTGCTTGCTTGCTCGTACACACCGGTAAATCGGATGTCCCGTCCTCGTTCTTCCTAAACGCCGAAACCATGGTGACAGAAATACGCATATGATATGTATGTATACAACGGGGCCATGCTCATGCTGCTCACGCACCCAGCATGCGAATCCCTTTTTCTTCTTCCTCTCGTGCTTCTTGCTTAGTACTACCCCCCCCAGGCCAAACCGGCAGCAGTATCCCGGATCTTTTCTTGTCTGTTCCTCTTTCACCTTCTTATTCTTCCTCTTCCGTATCTCATTCCTACGATACAGGTATGCTTCGCAGGGTTCGTGGGTTTCGCAGGTCTCGCCTCATTCGGATGTGAAGCCCTCCCGTATGCCGGAGCGGCGCGGCTCAATCAGCGGGTGCAGCTGCGACATAAAGGTCACGAACCACATGAGGTAGCAGCTGATGAAGGCGATGATCAGGGACGAGCGCCAGGTCCTGGTAAGTCACACCCAGTCGTTAGTATAACGAGTGTACGCGTACGCATACGACGATTCGTAGGTTTCCGATGTGTATGTATGTATGTATGTATGTATGCACTGGATAAGATTATGGATTGAAGGAGGGAAGACTCACGTCTGGTTCTCCCCCTTGGGCGCGCCGAACCATGCGGCGACGCACAGGGCGGCCACGACGGCGAGGCCGATGAAGACGCTGGACCTGCGGCACGGGAGGACTAGGTCAGTAAACCGCAAGATTCGTACAGATAGATAAATATATGTGAGCATACCCGTTTGCCATTTCTGATGTGCACGGTATATAATCTAGGCCTCGAGTTGATATAATAGCTTGCAATTGCGATTGGTGTTGAGCTCGATTTCCGGATTGGAGCTGTCTAGGTTACTTAGGTGCTGTACAGTGAGGCTAGCAAGCTGTAACACGACTTTCGGCCTGCATTGGAGCTGACGTGCCAAGACTTTGGTGCTTAGTCATCTTATACGCGCATCGAGTGCGTGCTGACACTTATACCAACTTCAACGCATTCACAATGATATCTCATGTTGATTCATGTTAAATTACTTAAATTCGCCAGTTCATGTAAATAAACTCATTTCTATCTTATTTTTTTTCTTGTTACTGTAGGCATCATGTGAGTGTACTCGCTCATCAAGCATCGTTCTCAAACTTCAGTCCAGCCCTCTTCCTCGCCGCCCCGTAGATGCCCGCAATATCACCCTTCGCACCCCCTGCGTGCTCGCCGACATCCTTGAGATACCCATCGGCGGCCTCCGCGAGCCTGAGTTCCGCCCCAGCGCTCTTAGCCAAATTAATGGCATGCCCGGCGTCTTTGCGGGCGTTGTCGACGGAGAATAGCGGCTCGTCCATCTTCCAGTAGGTCCCCTGGATCATGCGGTCGGCGTAGACGCTATAGACGCCGCCGAAGAGCGAGTCCATCAGCTGCTTGACGGGCGCCGTGCCGACCCCGCTCTTCTCCGCCGCCGTGAGGCCCTCGCCCAGCACCGCCACCATGTTCAGGATGAAGCTGTTGCCGATCAGCTTCAGCTTCAGCGCGCTGCCGTACGCCTGGTCCTCGAACGGGATCTCCGCCTTGCCCATCACGCCCTTCGTGTAGGGACGTAGCTTGGTGATGGAGGCTTTGGGGCCCGCGGGGACGAAGCTGTGTATGCGGTTAGTAACGAGGTGTCTGTCATGTGAATAGCTCGAGCGCGCAAAACGTTGCTGCTATCTCGGATACATGTGGTGCTTTGACTTAGGACTTAACTTACATAAGTTGTCCCGCCTGGGCGGCCGCCGGTGCACCAAAGACGGGGCTCGCGACGAATTCGGCCCCCTTGTCCGTCACCTCTTTGGCAACCTGCTCGGTGGTGTCCGGGTGGATGGTGGAGCACTCGACGAACAGCTTGCCCTTGACGTCGTCCTTGAGAAGGGTCTGGAAGACGGCCTTCACCGCCGCGTCGTTGCTGACGATGGTGAAGACGATGTCGGCCTTCTTGAGGCCCTCCTCGATGCTGTCGACGACTTCTGTCTTCCCCTGGGGCAGCTTGGCGGCCAGGTCCTCCGAACGCTTTCTCGTCCGGTTGTAGATTATGAGAGGCTTCTCCAGGTTGCCTTTTTCTACTAGGTTCTTGACCATTTCCTGGGGAACGGGTTAGTATGTATACATGAGAGATTCAAAGCATACGATTGGGCACTCACATTCCCCATGTTACCCAGGCCGATCCACATCAACTGAGGTGCCATCTTTTCTAACGAATTGTCAACGACGGGTAATGAAGTATATACTAGAGGCCAAACTATGGTATGACAAGAGGTTGTTTTTGTGCGACCTCGGCGCCAACTGGACTAGAGCTGTATGTGGCGGCTACTAGTAACCGATACTCCTGTCTCAGTACGATGTTAGATATAAGAAGGCCAATCGTACGGACTTTACACACCATAAAGCGTGTTGAAACACTTGTATCTGCAACTAATCTGTGAACAACGTAAGGACGACTTCAATCTCCATACACCTGCGATACTGAGATATAGTCATGTAGTACGCACGTATGAGCCGTCTGAAGGATGGGTGCCAAGCCGGGTTATGTATCGAAAGCGGTACCGCATAGCGGGTGTTATAGCTGGGTACCCCACAAGCGGGCCGGCCTTACCAATAGAGCTGAACCGTATCCTTCCGTCATCGATAACTAGCCGTTTCTTACTTACTAAGTAAGTGTCCCAGCCGATTTGTTCGTTCACTTACATAGCCAAGACCCATCGCCACATCAAAGCCAGGAGTATAATTCTCCCCTTATCGCCGATGAACAATGAAATCATTGACTACCTGACCTAGTATATTGAACGATCAATAGTAGGTACGGGTACGACCGCAAACTCCCAAGAACGTTAAGTTTTGTTGAAGAAAGCCGAATACCGAAAGGGCGAACGCAACTCAACTTCGGTAATTCGGTCCCAGGAACACTACCATCTCTCTTAGTTGCCAGGGACCAGTGCGTGTGGGACCGACGCATCTTATTAGTCCATAAGCAGCTATGATACCAACTCAGCACGATGTTATTAAGTAGGGTAAGGTCTGGATCTCGTGGAATTCTCAAACCCCAAACCCCGAATCCTCTGAGGGCACGGAGGTCTCTCCACCTCGCGCCTCCGTTCCTGCTCGACGACTACATACCGCGATATCAGTTACTGTCGTCAGTGGATGCGTCGAAGAAGCGCTCGCTCGCCTATGCCCATCTGCGTCATTGCAATCTGTGCCCGCGACTATGTGGCGTCAACCGCTATGAGACCACGGGCATGTGTCTGATTGGAGAGAACGTGAAGGTCAATGTTATTGCACCACATTTTGGAGAAGGTAAGTGAGTTTCACTCTCAGTTGATAAGATGCTTTGGACTTTCAAAGTTTAGTCGTTTTTTATACTCCTTCGGATTTTGAGCATGAGCCCCGTATATAAACCAAACTCAACTAACACTTCGACAAGAACCTTGCATTCAAGGCCACAACGGCAGTGGCTCTGTCTTCTTCTCGGGATGCAACCTCAGGTGTACGTTCTGCCAAAACCACGACATCGCCCACCAGAGGAACGGGTTCGACCTGACGCCCGAGGAGCTGGCGCAGTGGTACATCAAGCTGCAGGACGTGGGCCACGTGCACAACATCAACCTGATCACCCCCGAGCACGTGGTGCCGCAGGTCGCCCTATCGATCCTGCACGCGCGGGACCTGGGGCTGACGGTGCCAATCGTCTACAACACGTCGGCCTTCGACTCGCTCGCCTCGCTCGAGCTCATGGACGGCCTCGTCGACATCTACCTCCCGGACTTCAAGGTCTGGGACCCGGCGACCTCGCGCCGCCTGCTCAAGGCCGTCGACTACGCCGCCACCGCCGCCGAGAGCGTCAAGGCCATGCACGCGCAGGTCGGCGACCTCTGCTTCACGGGGGACGGCATCGCTAAGAAGGGCGTGCTGGTAAGACACCTCGTCATGCCGGGGAAGGAGGCCGAGGGCGAGCGGATCATGCGGTACCTCGCTGAAAACGTCTCGCGCGATATCTTCGTCAATATCATGGAGCAGTATAAACCCGACGCTCACGTGGGGAAGCCGAAGCGGAAGACGAAGAAGGAGACGGCGGCGGCTACGGAGGAAAAAGAGGAGGTCAGGTATGCGGAGATCAATCGCCCTATTACTAAGGAAGAGATCTCTGTTGTCAGGAAAGCTGCCGAGGCTGTGGGACTTTGGCGGTTCTGCGACCCTCCGAAACACGATGGCTTTGCTATCTGATTACTTGGCTATAAATGCAATTAGGCTTGTCGCTTGTTGGTAGTGTACAGTAGATGTATGCCTACGGTAAGAATATGCCTGATATTCAAAGCACAAATCAGATGCCAACAGGAACTATTTTGGGAAACATTTCTAAATTCCATACTAGCACATTAAGAAACGTTCACGCATGCAAGTCTCGGTTTGCTTTTGTTTGATTCAAAGAACTAAGATATTCTCATCAGGGCAGATTCTGCAAATAATATAGAAATGCTTTCACTGGGAATTAGGAATGAATGAATCGGTATGCATATACAGCTTAGGTTACCTCAGTTCATCCTTTGTTATAGCTTCTTCTTCGACATCTGACTACTAGAGACTGTGCTTGTCCCAGAGCGTTGTAGAACAGTCATTTATATCAAAATAGGCTGTTCCTGATTAACGGCTGTGGAATCGTCTTGTCTTGACATGAGAACCCTTGCTTTCAAAGCCCGATCATGCATATAAGCACCTTAGTCACTCGATCTAGACTGGGTTCTTATATGCTCATGAATACGATAGATTCATGATATAGGGCTGCCAGTAATCCAACTGCAACATGTCACCCAATCCACCAAACGAGGTTGCTCGCAATGAAAAAGAAGGAAGGGGTCGTGGTGGTGGCCAACCACGGTGGAATTACAAGAAATCCAGAGACACGAAAATATCCAAGATCCGCAGCGACCTTTGGCAATCCAAAACCGCAATGGAGCTGGGCTTGAACCCGCGATCGTTCGAAGAGCTACACACAGAGCGATCATACCTCGTCGAGATGCTCCAGCAACATGACCGGCAAGCCCTCGAACTGTTCAAGAGACTGGCCCCGGTTGCAGAACAGGTAGAGGAGGGCAATGAAGATGAGCAGAAGCGGGCCAAGAAGCATCAGGGTTGGCTGAAGAACCGGATCGCCGAGACGGTCAAGGAGGAGAAGTCAATCCTGATGCGTCTGAGCGAACTCCACGTCGAGATCCAGTGTCGGGATCGGTGGTCCCAGGTCGAAAGGGACCGAGAGATGAGACGGATGCCACCGAACAGTCCATCTGACTATGGAACTCCCCCTCTACCTATACTGCCGCTTCCACCCCAACCCTATGTCCAATGGCCGACACTCCCACCCCTCTATGGCCCTCAATATCCTTGTGGGTGGAATATCATGCATTATCACGATGCCTACGCTCCATATCCCGGTCCAGAGTTCGGATTTTACCCAGCTCCTCAGAATACTCAAGGGCACAACAGCCCCAAAGAAAATAGAACGCCTTCAGGGGGAGAACCGAGAAAGTCCCCTCGCAAACACTCAGTATCTGCCGAGACAACATCAGACCGAGAACCGAAACCAAACGGGAAACGGATGAGCTTGCCCTAGGATGTATTACGACCGATGGGAAGAGAGACGGGAGAGAATAAGAAGAAATGTCAAGGTTCACAAATGAATGATTGGATAACTGTTGTATTGGTAGATTTCATGGATTGATAACTTAGAAGGCGTTAGGCAGGCGTCTCTAATAGCTGACTAGACTTCCTAATTTGGGAATGCAGAGAGTTGTTGAAACCACTGCCTGCGTGATCTTCATCCCATAGTAGCATATCCTATCCCTATGAAATTACCAACTAGTTCATCCGAGAGCCCATTCATTCACGCAAACTCCCCGAACTTGCCGTCGTCAAAGCCCAGCTCCTCCGCAGTCGGTTGTTTCGACTGCGTGCTTTGCGTCCTCGGGGCGGGTGGAAGTGAGTTACGGTTACTTGACGTTGAGGAGGGGGGCGGGGGCAAGGAGAAAGACGATAGGCTGGCAGGGGAAGAAGATTCGGTAGAAGACGACGACGGCTCTGGCTTCCGCCGGTTGAACCTCCCCGGCAGATTGATCGTGATCGTCTCTCCCTCCTTCAAGCTCAGGTCGCGCATCTCCGCACCGTCCTTCTTCTCGGCCTGCCCCGGCCTCCTGCTGCCGCCCGGCGCGCCGGCCTGGCCCAGCCCCAGCGCCTTCTGGGCCTCCTGCAGCGAGACGCTGAAGTCGAAGGCCTCGCTGCGCTCCTCGAAGCCGACGCCGAGGGTGGCCTTTCGCCCGGCCTCGTCCTGCACGCGCAGCGCGAAGAAGCGCGAGCTGTCGGACACGGGCTCGACGACGGCGGGCGCGGTGTAGGGCGCGGCGGCGAACAGCTGGCCGGTGGCGGCGTCCTCGAGCACGACGTCCGTCTTGACCTGCTCGTTCTCCTCGTCATCGCCGCCGACGGCGGTCTCGACGACGCGCAGCCGCGCCGTGAAGATCTGCCGCGCGTTGCCGTCGGCCGTCCACCCCGCCGCCACGTGCCCCTTCCCGGGCGTCATCGGCGGGATGTTGTACACGTGCACGGGGCTGGCCACGAACAGCACCCGCTGGATGGCGTCGGCCGGCAGCGCGCGGCCCGTCGCGGCGTCGATTGTTTCCATCTCCTGGTCAGGTCAGGTACCTTACTTAGGTAGCTTTCCCGCGGAACAGAACACGCAACGTTTTTGTGTGAGGCAGACAGACAGACAGACAGACGGATAGACAGACAGGTAGGTACTTATATTAGCCCGCGTTGCAACTCAACTCGGTTTAATACAGGTTGACCCCTGATTGCGAAACTGTGCAATGGATAATAAGAGGCACATTCTGTTGTGCTGTGCACTGTGCACTGTAGGTTATGTACTTTGTAGTTTAGTGAGGGCAGCAGGTGGCGGAGGCCCCCTGTTCCCTGCGGCTCCGAGGGGAGGAGGGGAGGATGATGTAGCTTCGGAGCTTACTTTTTACATTGAAGGCACGGGCCAACGGGTACATGTAGCTTGACTTTCGATACATACATATCATTGTGTACATACATAAGCTGCATAGATATCCCCGAGGATTCACCGGCTTCAATCCGTCCCCGTCCCATGTCCCGTCGAAAATCCTCGCCGCAACCGCCAAAGCTTCCACTTCGTACCTGATTTGATTTGCGCTTGACATCAACTGCGCCCATTGAGCTCCGCACAGAGCTTGAGAACCTCCACGATGGCTGGTCGGAGTGTCTCTCCTGGGGGGGCGCTCCTTCGGACGTCTCGAATGTTTTCTATGCCTGCCCCCATACCCAACCCGCCTGGCGATTTTTCGTCAGCAACTAACCATTATTCTGCGACGGCTACGGTGCCTTTCCCGACTCGTCTCACCATAACGACGCCTTCGTCGTCAAGAGTTACTGGTGATTGGGGCTTCAAAAGAGCCTTTCCGCTGAAGACCACCACGAAGACCACCTATCCTCTTATACGCGTCAAACAAGTCGATTCCGTCGAGCAGATCACCGACTTCCAATCCGCCGGGGATCACACCATTACCATGATGAAATACCAAGAGATGAACCTGCCCATCTCAATTCCCTCCGATGCCAACAACTACGATGCATTCAACCAGGCCCGGAATCCGAAATCGGTGTTCGAAGAAGATCGCGACATAACCGCGTGGGAGTCTGAGGAGCAGCGAGAGGAGCTAGAGACGAAGAGGTGGAAATTCACGGGCCCATGGCTCGCGGGTATGACGGACGGTGATTTCAACAAGTATATCAAGAAGCAAGTCCGAAACAGACGTCCGGAATTCCGCGCCTACTTGAAGGAGAAGCTCGCCGCCAGAATGACCCAGGATCAGGCGCAGAAGGCTCGGGAGGACAACGAACCAATACCTCCCGAAATCCATGCCAGCGAAATCACAGATTCCCTGCTGACGGATTATCTGAGGGAGTTGAGGGAAGACCGTCTTCAATTATACACTATGGTTGGCCGATTTTTGGACCTCGCCCCAGTCGCTCTGGAGGCCCAGCTCCGTCATCTTGGCACGTTTAGTCCAGGCAAGGAAAATGTGCTCACCAGCAGGAGCCTATACGCCATCAATGGGCCTCCCGTCACGCACCCATCGGCTGGTCTCTCGTACCTACGAACCCAGAACTTCCAGGATAATCATCCTGTCTACGGGCCCCAGGCGTATCATCCCCCCATCAGGGCGAGGGTCCTGAAGCCGAGATCCGGGCAAAACGTCAGGGCTTCTATTGGTGTCGGAGGATTTGTGGTCTCCACGCCTGGCGGGGAGTCGACTTTCAACGCGAACCGGCTGAAAGCAGGGGCCAAGCATATCAGTCTACACCAAGTCGCCCTTGACGGTTATGGCGGCGCTAAGCTCTACGTGCAGCCCATGTCGTCTACCCTCGACTCCACCGGGAAAATCATCATCGGCATAGACGACCCCAACCTCACCAGCATCACGGTGCAGAAGGAGAGGGTGGGCGAGGATGGCGTGCGCGTGTTCGACGAGGAGATCGAGGCGCATAAAGCCCCCAAAGTACCGCTCAACCCGACAAATCACTACAGGACCCCTTCGGGGAACCGCGCGGGTCCCCGGGCTCTCGGCAGTGCTCAAGGCTACGGCCTCGGACGTGATCGTGAGCAGGATCCATATTAGAGATTCGAAGCGTTGGAAAAATGGCCTGTAAAATGGTGTAGACTATCCTGTAGATTCCTGTACATAGCAAGATGGGATAGGAGGCAATGCCTAGCTACCTACAATCTAAACACTTCTCAACGTGCATATACAGATCTATACGTAGTATTCCCTACCGTTCGGCGCTTTTATACTGACGGCTGGCCATTCTTGATGCAATTGGCAAATGTACACGGGCAGCTGTCGTATACGATAATATTTAGGTACGTACTTTGTATTCGGGGAGGTGCCACTTCTTTTAACCGTCCCACTTTAACTGCCCAATCACTCTCTAGATTGAGGCTGCCCTAGGACCCAGACTTTTGCCGAACATCCCCCACAGAGATTTCGCCCACTCTCACTTTAATATTCCTGTTGCGAACTTCACGACCAACAAAAAAAAAGACCATTTTCGGGTTTCTCTCCAACACCAGACTCTCACTTCCACAGTCAACACCGCCAAAATGGGTCGCGTCCGCACGAAGACAGTCAAGAAGTCCGCCAAGGTCATCATTGAGCGGTACTACCCCAAGCTCACCCTCGACTTCGAGACCAACAAGAGAGTCTGCGATGAGATCGCCATCATCGCCTCCAAGCGCCTGCGCAACAAGGTCAGTCAACCAGTCACTCCGCCAATTAGCCAATCCGTCAGAAAGCAAGCACATCTAGAGGAGCGGGCATGCATGTGGCGGTACAGCGGTCGGGATCAAATGGCTAACTTGTTGTATCATGGTAGATCGCCGGCTACACCACCCACTTGATGAAGCGAATTCAGCGAGGCCCCGTCCGCGGTATCTCCTTCAAGCTGCAAGAAGAGGAGAGAGAACGCAAGGATCAATACGTGCCCGAGGTCTCCGCCCTCGACTTCACCCAGAACTCGGAGGCCGGCCAGCTCGACATCGATGTCGAGACCAAGGACCTGCTGAAGCACCTCGGCGTACGTTTTCACCCAACCTCCCATTCCCATTTCCCCCTATGTAGGATTTCAGTTGCTCACATTGTCTATCTACTATAGTTCGAGAACGTCCCCGTCAACGTCGTCCCCGTCGTCCAGCAACAGACTGCCGAGCGGCCCCGCAGATTCGGCGACCGTCCCCAGCGATAGACGGAGACAGAGGGAAATGTACGGCTTTTATGAACGGCGGAGGGGGTATGGTTGATTTGGGCAACTGCTGGCACTACTGGTCTCATGGCTTCACGGCGTCTTCTCTACGGACGATAGTACGTGCATTCTAGATCCTCACAAATGAAGAGATCTTTCCCACAAACAGGTGTCCCTAATTCTCTGGCCTGCTTCTGCGGCTGGAGAAGACGGTTGATGGCCAATTTTCCCACTCGTTTATGCTGATTGATGTGACTTGTTTGCTGCAACTCGGCTTTACATGTCGATCCTAACCTTTAGATAATTGCACGATCGATTCTAGTGTCTCTGGTGTATTATCACGCACCGAGCTACAAGGTAGGTGAATTGATTTATGGCTATCGTAGTAATCTATTTTGTAATGCATTCTTGAGCTACCTTATATCTTGCGCCGTATAAAGTCATTATGTCTTCTCCTTGACTGGGTATCTTCTCCAACCTTTTCTAAACGCCTTAGTATGCAAGTGATGATGGAGGGTGATCTATCTATGTATGCAAATCATTCTGCTGTTTCATTCCCCTCCTTTATGTCAGCGAGATTGCTGCTGCCCTTATTCCCCATGGTATGTGACTTCTTTGCATCGAATTTGGTCTTGTAGCCGTCCAGGATCAGATGGCCGTCCGCGGCGCCCTGGTCCAGCAACGGCTCCTCCGCTGCCACGATGGCCGTCTTCTCTCGGATGGTGACGTTAACGGACCGCTCCCGCTCCACCCCCTTCTTCCCCGTGTCGCCTCGCTCGAGAGCCAGGTCCCGAGCATCTCGCGCCGCCTTCCGCGCCGCCTCGATCTCGAGCTTCAGAGCCTCCACGTCCTTGGCGAGACGGTCCGCATCCGTATCATTGTTGCTGCCGTCTTCTTCCCCAGCGGTAGCCCGCGCACCCGCCCCGGCCCCCAGTTCCGGCTCGTCCAAAAGCTCGATCTGGATCGAACTGATCCCCGCGCGCTCCCACGCGGCCGTCTCGATGAGCTGGACCTTGACGTACATGGCGGCGCGCGCGCAGTCCGTCCTGGACTTCCCACCCCCGCTACACCAGCGCTCGTACTCGGCGCGCGGCACGATGCCGAAGTCCCGCCGTCCCTTATTGACGAGCTTGAAGGCACCGGCGCCCAGGCGCGCGCGCGGGCGCGGGCACAGCGCCCACCCGCACTTGCCGAGGGCGTTGCGCTCGGCGATCAGGTCGTCGTAGTCGCTGGGCTGGAAGAGGCGGATGTGGGACTTGAAGGCGGATATGTCTGTGGGGGTGGGTGTGTAGGGGGAGGCGGTGGATGGGGAGGAGGTGGAAGAGGGGGAGGGGGATGGGGAGAGCGGGAACTTCGACAGGTACAGCAGCGAGTCTGAGATGCTGTCTTCGAGGCTCCGCCGGTCGTGGATTATGCGCGCGTGCTGCTCGGCTATGGCGCGCGCTTTGGGATCCGGCGTGCGGCTGGTGTCGGGGGTTGGGGGCGTGACGGCGATGGTGGTGGTCGTGGTTGTGGTGGTAGTGGCGGCGGTGCTGGGTTTCTTCAGGATGCCCTTGCTGGGCTTTTTGGGTTGGGAGGACATCGTGGTTGAGGTGTGTGGATGTGTATGCAGACCACTGCTTGAAGACCGTTGCTTGTAGTATAGGTAGTGCCACTGACGATTGCCTGCCTCGTCGTCTCGAAGGCGTGAGGTGAGTGCAAGGAGAATTGGTGGTGCAATCGGAATGAATAATCGAAGCTTAGGTAAAAGGTACGGATTACCTAAGTAAGCATCCCTGGTAGTAGCTGTACGTATTCCGTACTGTGTGACGATGTAAGAATGGCTACGCCACATGCCGTTCTTACCGATAATTAAATAATAAGCCACACAAGCGGGAATCCTTAGTCTGCCCTACCAGCAGCTAATTATATGTACATGTACATGTACATGTACCATCTGGTTTTCGATTTCATATAACTGAGTTACTGAGTTACTCATAAGTGAACAATTTCAAAATAATTAAAATTGTCAAGTCTTTAAAGTTGAATTATACTAAAATCAGGTTATACGGCATTTCCATTCATACCATTATTGTGGCATAACCTTCTTAGATAGGTCTATTATTAACCAGCAATTGCTTCTTCTAGGCAGCTAGGTACGCCATTGACGACTCCAGCCATGACAAGTGACAAAAAGTCAGCTGCAGCAGACAATCGTCATTGGTCCGTGCTGGCGGGCAGTCAGTCACAGTCAGTTCCAGCCCTGGCAACCTGGCAGCCTGGAGGAATCCCTTTCCCTTCTTCATCCCAAGGGTCGCAAGGGGGCGTTTCTGATACATCCATACTTTTGGGAACAACCCGCAACCGCAAGACTCCAACCGCAACGCAAAACTTCTTGTTGTTTTTTGTTGTTGTCGTTTTCATAACTCGGGACGATTTACATACTGAACCGTCGTGTTGCACCAATTATTAATAAACCAGCCATTCGCATCCATCCAAAGTCCATAAAGTACCTAACGGAATACATAACGGAATACGTACATACATCAAGCACAATCCCACAGCTTCCGGGTGGCCCAATCAATTTACCAGCTTAAACAGGCGAAACTCCAATCTGAGGCACATCTCTGATTTTAGGGTCGGAGCTTGGCTCGCTGTGTGGTACATAGGCTCTCATCACCTGCTGTTGCAATTCATACGCATACGCAGTACATGTATGTACCAGGGCTGCCAGGGTTACCCGTTCATGCGCTGACGTCGACTCGCTCTCTTTTCCCCCCCCCAGTCCCCCCCAGCTGCGAGCTCTGACAGGCTACTGCGAGTACTGCGTATGTACTTCAAATGCCCGTACATGCAAATGCTCAGCCTCAGAGTCCCATTCGAAGTCCCCCAGTCCCATCCTGCCCAGCTGCCCATTCCGCCATTCCACTACTTCACTAGTTTGAGCCCTCGAGTTGTTTCGCCTTTCTAATACCCCGTACATACGTAAACCACATACATCTGTCTAACCGATCCCTCCGCCCTCCGCCCACATCGTCGCTGTCGCATCCATTTCCCTAACGCACATACCAACCAAACCCGCCCGTATCCATCTGAGCTTCCTGGAATTGAATTCCTGGCTGCTTACGACGACCGCGAGCTCGAGCCATCATGGCTGCTGCTGTGCCTTTCAAGGTGAAGGCTCTCTACGAGTACGCCTCGAGCCACGAGGACGACCTACCCTTTGGCGTGGGCCAGATAATAACTGTCGTCGATGAGGAGGACGATGATTGGTTTGCCGGCGAGTACGTCGATGGCCTGGGCGTGAAGCAAGAGGGAATTTTCCCCCGTAACTTCGTCGAGAAATACGAGCCCACGGCCCCGCCGCGTCCGACGAGAAATCGAAAAAAGGAGGCAGAGCCTGCTACTGCTGCTCCTCCACTACCACCTACTGGTTCGCCTGCGCCGACCCCTGCCGACGAGCCCGAGCATGTCTCGCCTAGAGATGTGCGAGAGGAGGTGCCTGTTGCCTCACCACCGCCACCGGCCGTGGAGTCTCCTCGGTCCCCTCCGGCTCCCGTGGCCCCCGTTGCCAGAGCCCCTGAGCCCGCCCCTATCCCGGCACCTGTTCACGTCGAGCCTAAGGTGCCTGAGCCGCCAAGCTCTCCAATTGCCTCCAAGCCACCACCTCCTAAGCCTCCAGTACAAGCTCGAGCACCGCCCGTTGCCGAGAAGCCGATCGCCAACTCTTTTAGGGATCGTATAGCAGCTTTCAATAAGCCAGCGGCTCCACCCGTCGCGCCCTTCAAGCCTAGTGGGCTGAGCTCCGGGTCCTCGGGTTTTATCAAGAAGCCGTTCGTTGCTCCTCCGCCGAGTAGAAACGCTTACGTACCCCCACCCCGTGATCCACCCGCCACGAAGGTCTACCGGCGTGAAGAGGACCCTGGTATCAAAGAACAAGAGGCCGAATCTATCGAAAATGCGGAGAGGGCTGGTCTGGTGCCTGCTGGGGCTTCTGAGCCTAACGCCGAAGACCAACCCAAGCCGACTAGCCTAAAGGAGCGTATTGCTCTGCTTCAGAAACAACAGGCCGAAGCCGCCCAACGACATGCAGAGGCCGCTGCCAAGAAAGAGAAGCCCAAACGGCCTCCCAAGAAGCGCACAGAGAGTGATGGTCCACAGAAGGCCGGCCCGACGGACGAGGCACAAACCCCGCCGCCTCTAGAGCGCAAAGACACGGGGGAAACTTCGAGCAAAAAATCTATTGATGAATCTCGCCCCCCACGACAGTCACTCTCCCTTCGACGAAAGTCTGCTACGGCACCGTCAGAGAATGATGGGAACGAGGCCGACATGTCGGGCGCGGGAGACACTACAGAGGGGCCCGAGGATCTCACAGAGAAAGAAGAGAGCGATGAGAGGCCCAAGACTGGCTCTAGTAGACCCTCTACCGGAACGGCAGCTGAGCCAGGAGCAGAGGGTGGAGAAGGAGTGGAGGAAGAGGAAGAGATTGATCCTGAGGTTAGACGAAAGGAGGAACTTAGAGCTAGAATGGCAAAAATGAGTGGTGGTATGGGCTTCCAGGGCATGTTTGGTCCCCCAGGGATGATGTCAATGGGAGGCCCAGCACCACCTAAGAAACCAAAGCCCGCGCTACCACCGGGCCGTCGTTCGGTTGACATAGCAGAAAGACCCTCTTCGCCAAGAATGGCGGCTCCCCCGGTGCCAACTATGATGGCTTTACCGGGACTGGGCAAACAGAAGCAACAGGAAGAAAGTATTGCTGAGCCTGATTGCGACGATGCAGGCGGACAGGAGATCACACCAGTCGCATCTATTAGCCCAACAGGCACAGTTCCAGAACGTGAGTTCCCAGCCTAGTGCAATCCTACCTTTCCACGTTGAATTTGAAATAATGACAGTAATGTAGCTCCGTCGCAGACGCCTGGTAGTCCACCTCCTGTTCCTGGAGGCCGACCCGCTCCTCCTCCGGTACCGACAGAATGTAAGTTCATCTTGAAGATAGTTGACATTTTAACTAATGACTGTTCAGCCCGTCCACCCCCGCCCCCACCTGCTGGCGTGACTTCGCCAAGCTTGGGTTCAGAGTCCGATGATGAGTTGTCAGAAAATCCACAGAAAGCTCTTGAGACTCCACGAGTAGTGGCTTCTTCCGCAGGCCGGGCACCACCGCCAATTCCCTTAGCATCACCTACACTGCCCACTTCGCCCCGCTCTCCCGGAGCCCGACGCATTTCTCATCCGGGAGACGAAGGTCCTCCGTCCTCTCCGCCACTGCCTGTACACCCAAGCAAACGGAACAGTCGGCCGCCGCCTCCTATCCCAGGCGGTGCTCCGCCTCTTCCAGCTCAAACCCGGCCGCCGCCACCTCCACCTCCAGGTGGTTCTGCGAGCCGCCCTTCTACAGCTGATGAGCGACTTGCGTCGCCTATGAAGCCTGGAACCCTGGACAATGGAGAGGAAGGAGAGGTCACCGAGTATGAAGGTGATTACGATACCGATATCGCATCTTCGGTCCCTCATAAGGATGCGCTAAAGGCACACGCCCGAGAATCGAGTTTTGAGGATAACACGTCAATTCGTTCGCCAACTCTACTTCCTCCTCTTCCTACCACGGCCGCGCCGAGATCTGGCCCACCGCCGGTCCCCCCTCAGCTCCTATCAGGTTCTAGGCAATCGGTGGATGTGCCCCGTGCTGCTCCTCCGCCGCCTCCACCATCCAAAGAGGCGTCATACTCATATGACGATGACGATTATGACCCCTATAATTACAACGCACTGCAGAATTCCTCCGCTGCAGCCTCTCACGGCGTGACTGTACATGAAGAGCAACAAGTACAGACGCCACCGGCTGTGTCGCTTTTCCAATCACCGCACCTGTCGCCAGCTAGTCGGGCTCCTCCACCAGCACCACCTACTAACCGGGTTCTTCGGCAGTCTCTAGATGTACAGAGACCGCCTATTGCCAGACGGTCGGTGGATGCTTCTCGGCCATCAATGGAAACGGGATTCGTCGCAAACGAAATCGATCTGGCACCACATACACAGTGGTGGGTTGCTCGAAATGGACTCCCTCCTATGTTCCAGGGCAGAAGAGACATATACTCGGAATTCGACGAATCAACATCCTCCACCGCCGATGGTCGAACCCTAATTGCGAAGGATGTTTCGATCCTCTTCCAGGATTACTCGCAGACTGTTATCACGGTGCAATTCGATGCTCAGAATCCATCTGATGCCCAGCTTGAACAGCGACACGATGCACCTCCGCGAGCCCTCCGTCAAGACCAGCTAGAGGAAGCTTACGAGCAATTCGGTCTAAAGATCAGCAGTGCCGTTGCGACCAAAAAAGACTCGGTTGTCGGCGATGGAACGCCACATGCGCTCATCTTCGAGCTTCTCAAACCCTTCAAGGATGCGCTTCTTCCCGTCAGCAGCCGTGCCTACGGTGCCCTAGTCTACGCTAACCTAGCCAACGCCTCGATCCAGCTGAACGATCAAATCAGGCCGGGCGACATCGTTTCCATCCGCAACGCCAAGTTCCAAGGCAAGCACGGGCCCATGCACGCGAAGTACGCTACGGAAGTGGGCAAGCCAGACCACGTCGCGATCGTGGCCGAGTGGGACGGGACCAAGAAGAAGGTGCGGGCGTGGGAGCAGGGGCGCGAGAGCAAGAAGGTGAAGCAGGAGAGCTTCAAGCTGGACGACCTGCGGAGTGGCGAAGTGAAGATCTGGCGGGTGATGCCACGTAGCTGGGTCGGGTGGAGCAGCCCTTCCCCGTCCTCCTCCTCTCAGGACTAGCAGTCTGCCCTTATTAGTGGAAGGGGGAGGCCATTGTCATCCTCCTACGAGTACCTGTGGCCCATACTTATGAGGGTCAGCACCGACGGGAATGGGAGGCTCAGTATCGATAGCAGCCAGTTGCGGGTACCGAGTCCCTCATCCTCCTCCCATTAGCAAATGGTGCGCGCGGCCGGGAGGAGGACGTTACTATACAATACAAGGTACCTGAACTAAAACTAAACTCAACCAAACCTTACAATCCCATCTTTATAAAAATTCTTTAAATGTAACACGAGGCAAATGCGGCGGGGCGGGGCGGGACGGGACGAGGAAGACGTTTCGAAGGGTGGATGGATGGAGTGAGTGAGTGAGTGAGTGAGTGAGTGAGTGGGAGGAAGGCATATGTAGGTACGGCGAGATTGACGGACGGAGGAGGAGGCCGGGGGCGCTGTTTTGACAGATGGATGGATGGGATGATGAAACAAGAGAAAGTAAGTAGTACTATTGTATGCTATTGTTGTCTGTCTGTCTGTCTGTCTGTCTATGACACTTCTTCTCATCCACCCCCCTACTGCCCTAACTAGTTACATACTGTCACGTAGCTAGCTTTATTGCCGGATAACTACATCATACGCATACATACGCACACCTCTTCTAGTCGTTATAGCAGCTTATTTACGCCTCTGGCAAATGGAATGTCGGGGGTTAAGTACTTTACTCGCATCTTTTCATCGTCGTCGTCATTGTGGTTGTGGTCATTGCTTTCGTGTTGGTGTGTGAGTGGCAGGCATCAAGTTTTTTTTTCTGTTTCTTCCTTCTGAAACTTCTATTTGGGCGGTTTTCAAGTGTCACATATTTTGCCGTGCTCGCCAATTATTTGGGAGATGAGCACGCTGGGCACGCAAGTAGGTCTCGGGCTGTTTGGGCGTGTATATCTGGAGATGGGTGAGGAGTGGTGTATAATGATTGATAGAGTTCAGATGACTGGGCGGGAGATGGTGTGTATATGGTACTACATGTGTAGCCACTGGATCGTATGGGAATACATGCACAACAGGTCCTTTTTTTCGAGTGGAATATTAGTTAGATATCTCGATAGATAGAAAGACAAACATGTGAACGGTCGACGCGAGTCGAGAAGAAGACCGGAGATAATCGAGGCGTCTGTGTATCTGTATCACTTCCTCCTTCGGAGACAAAAAAGGGTCGTAGAATTAGCAGTAAAATATTATTATTATTGATATTTTTCACTCACTGTCTATCTTAGTTTGGAATTATAAGTCATAGTAAGTAGAATAAATTGAGCTTTTCTGGAGAAGAAAAAGAGATAGGCAAGTAGATGGCGAAGACCATGGAATTGGGGCCTAGACTCAGTTAATTGAAGCCGCACTTGCGCGTTAGCAGTCTTTGCCATCTCGAGTGATCCTATCAGCAACCGAGTACAGCAACTGAGTACAGCAGCCCTCGCTTGTCCCTGGCAAAATCCCTCGCTTCTCGTCGCGTCGTCACATGAGATTAGGGCAGAAAGGGCGAGGATCTACATAGCACGACGAGTTGGTGGCATGGTCCTTCGCTCGCACAGAGAATGTATGTACGACGAGGAGCCCCTGAGCACAGAGCACAGAGCACAAGCCAGACACATTCGTGCGTCTGTACTGGATACACATGTGAAAGATTGTGCGATCATGAATATCGGGAGTGATGATATGATGGGAGTTCGCTCGGGTAGAGGAAAGAGAGGAAGAAGAAAAAGGAAGAGGGACGAAAGCAGAAGCGTAGTCGATGGATGCAGCGGAGAGGGAGGTAGGTAGGTAGGTAGCCAGCCAGCCAGCTAACCAGCTAGCTCGCTGACTTGGCCGTACAGTTGGCCAACCCGGCCCCATACAGACAAGACAGATAAGCTTTTTTTTGTCCCTAACCTTCCGAGTCCGAACGGAACGGCCCAGCGAACGGGGAGAGCGAGCCAGCAGCAGCGGGAAGATGGACATGCAGACAACAGGGCCCCCAGCAGAGGCCCGAGACATTGGCTTAGATACAGCGTACATTGATCCTGATACCCTACCTCAGATCCCGTCTCGTCTAGTCCTGGTCAGCCACGCAATGCCCTGTTACATAAGTTAGCAATGACACGTCGCACGGGCTGCCGCGTGTCTGGCTGTCTGTATGTGTGTCTGTTTCGACTCCTCTCGCTCGCTCTCTCTCGGTATTGTGCTGTCTCGTGTACCTTGCTGTCCTGACCTGTCGGTTTCAGGGGTGGCTCACATATACTTGGGCCGCACATGCAGTAGCGTCTACCGCGAAGAGAGAAAGAGAGTTCCGGCGGGAATCAGTTGACCACGAAAGCAGATAGGTAAGTAGGGAGGGAGGTATTGCCTTGTATGTATGTATTCTGCGGATGGTCGGCATTCGCTCTGGCAGGGTCAGGTAAGCAAGCTAACCGGGACATTTCTTTTCTTGGGCAGTTGGGCTCTGGCGTGCTTTTGCCAGCCTGGCGCGCGCTCCTCAGTTAGTAAGTAGTGCGTCCCCCCCCTTTGGGCTTCTCTAGTAACGATTTCCTGGGTAGCCGGGATGGGGACGGGACGGGCGCGAGGTTCCTTTTATTGGGCCATCTGGGAACGGCTGGTATCTACGCAGTAGGTCCTCCTCGCTACTGGGTGGTGCGCCGGCCCCGATAACGTGCTCTCGAGCGATGGGTCGCTCGCCGGATCTCGTATCAGCTCATTCCGAGGGCTAAGACTAAGGCAAGGCATGGCTTTTTATTTTTCGAGCCGCCAACGGCGGCGATCATAGCCGTTGGTGGTCAAGAGCGGGAGCTCTAGCCAATGAAGGCGAGCTTAAATCGATGTTGGTTTTTAAAGAAGTCTTGGACCTGCCATTTCGGGAATGCCTTCAAGGACCCTAAGTTCACGAAGACCCGATTATCAAGAAACCCGGATGTAAAAAGGGTATTGTCCTGTTCTCAACAGCATGCTACCCACGTGATAGCAAAGTCAACCCGACTGGAGAGAATATATAATGGCAGTTTGAACAATGTTATAGTGGCAGCAATTAATTGCGAGAAAGAGCCGACATAGGTCGACAAAAGGCTATGGTGGTGTACTCAATATCCAGTGAGGGCTCTAGAAATTCCATATAGACAGGAGCGAAATAGAATGTCAATTGACTAGACCATGGCTATTGTTCTAAAAGTAACGGTTGCATCTGCTGAAGAATCCAATAAAAAAGGATTCTGTATTGTAGGGTCACAGTCTTACTACGGAGAACGTTGAATTATCCAATCTCTGTCGAACGCTCGCGCACCCCGACTCTCTTACATAACATGCGGCAGAACCCATCGGAGAAAGCAATTGTATCAAGCTTAGGTTCAAGCTGGCGCAAGAGATACAGGAGCAGATGATTCCCTTTAACAAGTCAATTGGAACTATTGTCCTGCAAGTTCAGGGGTAGCTCCAACTCAGATTTGAGAGTCTCCAACTTCGCCGGAGGCGGCCTCCTACCCGGATCCAATGAAGGACAAAGTGCGATTGGGGACTCAGATATATGATTGCTAATTGGTATCTAGAGCCTCCCCTCTTCACTTATGCTCTGCATTTGTTGATCAAGCATATCTGGGAATAGGATTTGCAAAATTGCCATGTCAGAGTTGCCGCCTGAAACGCCGCTGGTAGATCTATACACCAGCCCGGGAGAAACGATCCTCAACATGGTATATGGTTGGCCGCGATCATAAGTTACCTTGGCAGTCTGTGTTGGAAGGTTACTCATGCCGCCACGAGTTCAGCAGGTTTGTGGGCGCTGACCCTGAGATTTGAGGCTGTTCCAGGTCAATTCATACTGACGACGTCACAGAGCATCCCTTGCTGGCCCTCAGAAAGAGAGAGAATCCTCGGAGTCGAGGAGACAGACAATCGGATGCTGCTGCGTTATGCTTCGGATTCCACATGAGGGCCCGGTACGCCTATATGATGGGGGCTCTGGACAAAGATCAGCTAGCTCGGTACGGGTGAGGCAAACGTATACGTGATCGCTGGCGAAGTAGCTTGATTGCGTCAGGGGGGAACACAAATTGTCCGAATAAGGTACCCAGCGATCCGGGATGCCGACTTCGGCAGCATGCATTGGTGGATTTGCGTGGCAGGACAAGCAGCCGCGTATGACAGAAAAGAAGATCGATGCTGATCAAAGTGGATATTGCGATAGAACGGTTGGCGTAGAGGTGGTGCGAGGGACGCTCCATCGAAGGTTTGAATGTTCTTTGGTCGATGAACAACAAGGATTCTCTTTTAGAGTAATAAGATAAGCAATTACGCTTCTAATGAAGTGTAGCCAGGTCTCCTAGTACATAAGCCTAGCTTGTCAATGGCTTGGAGTTCTGATATTCAGTTGATCTGGCCTGCCGTTTCTTTTGCTGCAGATGTTGCCAGAAGATCGCATTGGCGGGCTTCCAACTCGGGTCGTAGTGTTTCTGCCCATAGTCATAAGAGCAATAGCAGAATAGGCGGCTTTGCTGTTATCAGAACTCGAAGCGCCTAGGGCGGCTGCATGGTGACCTAACTGAGATCCTCTATGCCGCGGTCCTAGGCATCGTTTTGTCCTAGCGAAGAAGGATGACCGACGTCCAATTATTGGATAGTCTCCAAGAACAGCCTTGGAAATTAGAGAGTCCCAAGTCGGCGGAAGCACGTGCCTGAGTGTCTCTGTGTGCCTGACCTCGCATCTGAAGATGAATTCGGGTCCAAATGTTCCGGCCAATGAGAGTTTGCCACACAGCAGTGCCGCATTTGACCACCTGCAGGAGACCAGGAAACAGGAGGAACTGCTTCAATTACCAATTACCAACGATAGTGGGAAACCGATTCGAAGCTTACTCGAAGCAACAAATAGTAACGCATCAGCTCTCGTACTACGTCTCGGAATGACATTAGGGTACCAAAAACGAACGAACAACGTTGATTGAGAGCATCGTCTTGCACGCATGTATGTGGGGGGCCGCAGTCGAATTGACCATCCTAACTTCGGAGGTGTTTTGTTTTCTTCTCCTGAGCAGGCGCGTCAGATTGAAATACTGTCAAGGAGATTAGCATACAGTCGGGAATAGACACAATCATTGAGGTAGCTTGTAGCTAGAGAGAAAGAACATATTGGCGATGATAGATGATAGATGATAGGATATGCATGCGGCCTGAAAAGAATCCAACGCAATGCTCACTTGAGATCCATTGGCCAGATGCGATGGACATGTCGCATCGCGTATTCATAGATAGATAGAGCTTATTGCTTGGCTGGAACAAGCGAATGAGCTCTATAGTATAAGAACTATGCAGCCCCAGACTAGACATAATTGTCCGGCATAAAAAGGAGACGATCTGGTTGGGCACTACGGATGAGCATATGCCAGCTCCAACTTATTAGCACCAGATATGTATGTCCGTCTATCTGTCTGTGTCTAGCCATGCAGCTCGCGAGTTTGGCTCGGTGCAATCAACAATAATGGGGAGCTCTTCGTTGCAACGTCATAACGGAGCACGATGGTTTGTGGTTCTCCGTTTTGTGTTGTCGCTCGTGGAATTAGTATATGCCGCTCTAATATTAGATAATTCAGCAGCGTCCGTACTAGTGGGCTGTCGTGGCAGTTGAACATCCCGGCTGACTTGGCTCAACGGTGGTGAGCCATGAGCCGTGCCTCGGAACCCGTTGCCAGGAACGGCAACGGATGCGAGTCCGTCAAGTTTCAAGTCAAGAATCAACGAGAATGTAATTTGTGTAGAGATTTTCTCATGGGCACGAGGACTTGTACAGATTGTCAGCTAGCGGTTAATCTATCGTGTCTATCTTGAAATGGGGAGAGCATCGGCGCAAGCTGGGCTTGGAAATCTTGTTTAAAAATAATCATGATAAAAACAGGCTTGCTAGGCACTCTCGGATGTCTCTTTGGGGACCAGTTTACTGCTAGTCAGGTAGCACGGTAATCCGTAGGTTGTGTGTGCGACTATGTGTCCAGGAATTGTACGTAAGCTGGTACGATATAGTACCCCACCTTGCTCTTCACAGCCACTATCTGACTAATTGACTCCGTTTAACATGTGGCTTGACTCATTCCGAAAAGCTTTCCCCCCAATCGTTGTCGTTCCCAGCTTTCTCTTCCACTTATACTATTCTCGCCATTCTGTGTACCTGTCTACCTACATGTGCAATCTACTTTGAGTAGACACAACAGGAGCTTGATGAACCGTCTGACTGTGTCATCTGCATAACACAGTCCGTATTCTACCAGTACGGAGCCAGAGTCTCTAGTGTGACGGTTTCTCTGCGTTGACGCTGTCACCCGTTGGCTCAAAAGGTAACCCGATAGTGGTGTGATGTTGGGCTTGCCACTTTATTCCTCTATGAACGGCACAAGTGTATGCCCGCCGTCTTCGGTCGGCCGTCTGCCCATTGAGCCACGGATTCATCCAAGGGAGCATCTTTCATTGAACATTGAATAGCTATGCAAGCGGATGCATCGTATTGCACCTAAGAAGCCATGCATTGCACAACGTAGGGCTATACGTAGCCGCTGCGCCGAGTGTCACCTCTCGACTTGTCCAACTCCACTAGAAGATTCCTGGGTCCTCTCGGCCTTTCGCAGCCAGTCGTGCTCACCAGGACGGGGGACTGCAGGGGCTATCCGCCAACGGCACCAACCCTACAAGACCCCATTAGGAATATGCAGCCAGGACATGAGTCCACGACAGAACTACCTGAGCTAACTTAGTTTCTTAGCATGGCAGCATGGTAGCATGGGAGCAGGGTAGGTAATAGTGCATCTGCTCTGACTCCGGTTTTATCCCGTCTGGATCTCTCGTCAGCTCAGCTCCAACCAATATCTATCTATAAGCCCTCCCGTTATCCCACTATACACTTACGTCTCTTATTGTGCCATGTTGCTCCAGTCGTATCTTCTCGTTAATAACGGGACCTCATCCATCGTCGTCCCTCCTACTACCACTCATACTCCTGCCTAGATTCCCGCTCCATAATAGACCACCGCTCTCCTACGTCCAGACGTTACCGTACCGCCCTATTTCATCAGAAGCCCCATTGAATATTCCCGTCGACATCAGCCTACCCGCTTGCCTGGTTCCGCGTCTGCTCCACGTTGCAGGCACATGTGAAGCAGCTCGAACTCTTGCGTTTAGAGATCATCTATATTAGGCCCCAGCGAGGCTTTGCCGAATACCACTGCGTTAATCATAAGTGGAACGCCTGCAACTTGACGTCGAGGGACCCTGAACCACGAGGCGCATAACGCACAGGCGGATAGATATAAGAGCCTCCCATTCTTCCGGCTCATCTATCTCCTGTTTTCTAGCTGCCTACAGACCTGATATTACATATCGACTCCAACCCATACTTCCACCATGGCACGGACACAGTATACCACCTTCTCCAACCATACCGCAAGTTCGCGGGATTCGAGGCGGAGTGCTGACTCTTTCGACTCGCGAAGTACAGCACCTACTTCGTTCTCTGAGAGCTTTAGGTCATCCACGAAGGACTCTGACCTTGACTGTGGCTCGCGAGCCTCCGGGTTCCCTTCAGCATGTTACGAAGAAGATCTGTCGCCAGTGACAAGCCTATATCCACGATCATCAGTCGATACCTACTCCTCGCAGGCCTCAAGCGATGAGTCCGATGACATGGAGGTGGAAGAGGACATGGAATGTTCGGAAATTCCTCCTTTGCCTATCTATCGACACGAAATTGAAGATATCAATGTCCGCCCCTCATCACCCGAAGAATTCGCTACCCTTTTCCCGTCGAGGAACCGACTGACTATTCGCCACGATGACTTTACACCGGACGGCAACATGAACCTACGTGTGGACACTGTTGTATCTGGTCGGCGAAGAAAGACGGTTCAGTTGTTTCATCTGCGCATGTACGATCTCAACAAGCGCGAGTTTTCTCTTCGGCGCTATTGCCGGGACTCCGGTCGCGAAGTATGCAACTCGAAACGTAAATATATCGAGCCTGCGTGTGCGAGCCGACCTACCTCGCAGCGGTCCATGTCAAACGCGATGAAGAACTTCACGAAGAGACCGCAACTGGCCCGCGTCCCTACTGGTGGTTCAATGTTCTCTGCTAGGAGCCGACCAGGAACTAGCGGCTCTGCTGCGGCGGCTGACGATGATGTGGCGGACACCTTTGCCTGCACCGATAAGAAGCAGAAGACACCCCCATTGGCGACCGATACCATCAAACTCGAGTTCTCGAATTATGCGCGTGTTGATGTCAGACGGCGCGGAAACAAGAGCTCCAAGAGATATGAGTTTGAGTGGTGGGGTCATAACTATTCGTGGAAGAGAGTGTCGGACAAACTCACCGGTTCCGTCTCGTTCCATCTCCTCAGGGATGGCAACATCAACGCACCGGTCGCACACATCGTTCCAGAAACTCGATCGCCAAACCAGGTTGCCATTGACGAACAGGCTGGGGGTTGGGTCCCTCCTTGTCACATGTGGATTAGTGACGAGAGCATTCTCGACGCTGTGACTGATGTTGCTGAGTAAGTCATAACATATAATCCAATCGAGTCAAATAATCGTACTAACTATTTACTTCAGTGTCATTGTATCAACCGGTCTCATGTCACTCGTTGATAACTGCGTGAAGGAGCGCTGGCAAACAAAGAAGATCCATCGCATCGGACTTCCACTCACATCCAAGACTCTGGACGTTGAGGTCATCAGCCCACGCGCATTTGTACAACAAATGTTCGCCCGTCGAAACTCGAATCCACGCCCGAGACCTTTACGCTTTCAACAGAGAACCGTTGCTGCTTACTGAAGCTCCCTGATGAAGAGACTCCTTTCGCATCATTTCTGGGTAGTTGATATTGTATTCACGTCAGAACTTGGCCTCGACTTTTTCTTTTGTCTCTCGCTCAGCGCATTAACACCACCACGGCATCACGGACGACATTATGTCGAGACTATATATGCTCAATCTCCGCATCGCCCACCTATAAAATACCATTCGTTCTCGGAAGTCCCAGTCCCGGGCCACGATTGATGATCGACGACATCAAGTCTCATTTTATATTATACCACAAAAGTTCCACTTCGACTACTGTCTTACTTTCAAAAACTTCAATCTATCTTTTGTTCAAATACAATCGCTCCGCCACCGGTATCTCTTGTTCACTCCAGGTCTGGCATGGTCATTTTACATCAGCGCGCATATGTATATACAAGGTCTGGGAATGGGAAACGCATTTCGCATGAGTTAGGCTTCAAACTGCGACACAAGGATACCTTTAGGACATTGGGAAGGCTGTACATACTTTTTTTTTCATTTGGGTTTAAGCATTGGGTGCATTGGGATTGCATAAGGATATGGAGTACGCATGTCTCTATCAGAGCATTGGTTCATTTATGACAGAATATCATGACACGGCCTCGTGGCTTCTACTATGTACTCTTTCGAGTTCTCTCGTGTATTTATCTACATATAGCTAGCATGATTATACCCAAGCCTCCTCGCATAAAGATGGATGGCTTGAATCAAAAATGTTAAAAACATCTATTCTTTTTCTGATCGATTTATTTATGTGATATGGCACTTCCTTTTTATATTTTCTTATTCGTGTTCTAAGCTCTGGTATCTCCCCACCTAGATATAAAGTTCTGATGATTCCTATAAGTAACCTATTTATCTAAATAAAAACTATATTACCACCACTTTTATTT
The DNA here is from genome assembly GCA_022497155.1 of Whalleya microplaca. NCBI lineage: Eukaryota > Fungi > Ascomycota > Sordariomycetes > Xylariales > Xylariaceae > Whalleya > Whalleya microplaca. The sequence continues at coordinate 880,642 of MU385715.1, read as the reverse complement.
TCACGTAGTTTAATCAAACTCTTCAGGGCGTTAGGAAGAGAATTTAGAATACTTGTTTTCATGGTTTATTGCTATGTTACCAATGAGTCCAATATAGGAATCTAGGATATATCAAAGCTATTAGTCATACAGCTAGCTACAATAGCAGTAGCCTCGATTGGGGCACGTGGAACCTGTCATTAATGATTGAAGGGTTAGCTAGCATGACGCTTTGTCTATCTAATGTATATAGACTCTACTGGAATCTAAATTGAGATAAGAAACCGGGGGTAAAAGGATATGGGGATAGGTGTATACTATTCCGTGAGACTATTGGAGATGAGCTAACAACGCGAATAACCGCATGGTGCTGTCGGGAACCAAACCCAACTCTACATATTCACTATCTTCAGCTATTGGGTCTGTGATCTTCGATGAATAGACAGTGATGTCAAAGGCAGTCATATAGCAAAAGTGGACTAATATATTTCATCATAGGTCATACTGGCTGTAGTGAGTAGTAAAGCGAGTTAGGTTCGATTCCTGACAGCGCTATATGGTTATTCGCCTTGTTAGCTCATATATACTAGTTGTTATGGAACTTTTTAGTTGATAGAGGAGGCTGAACAAGTATGTCGGCTTGAAGTAAACCAACTAGAACTATGTTATGCCCAGTCTAGAGTTATCAGTTGAGACTTAAGAGGGTTTCATGTTCGAGATCTATCCAAGACTGTAGTGAATATATCTTCAACTTGTCTACTTCATTATGATCTGAGATCTCGAGTTGCATCTTTCCACAGATACCGACAAACTTCTCCGGAAGAGATATCTGAGGAACTCTAGCGATTATAGTGTACTGGTACGTAGTCGGTATTTAAGTTGACATTCCAAAATACCGCAATGCTTGTATTTGATAAGGTGTTTCCAACTATTCTTTCCACCACACCTCCTTCCACTCATCCCAACCGAGCGAGAACTCGCAAATCAGTTGGCCAATTCCTCGCGTCCAACTGACTTGAAACCTCATCGGAATTAGGGAGATGCAGCACCAGCATGATTAGGATCGCCGTATTGAGGGAACAAGCGCTACAGCTTGTTCCAGCTCTTCATTCCGCCTTCCCTGTAAAGCTGTGATGCACCTCATTCCTTGTCCCATGGACCGGCTTGAACATCGCCTTGGTCGACAGCCAGTTATTCCCACAAACCCCGATCGCACGGATCCGGTCCCCAAGCTAGCGTCACATGGCGCCAGAGTGCCTGTACGTCCTCCGGAATCCCACTGAGTGTCTGTCTGTTAAAGATAGACTGTGCCGCCGTCTCCGCTTGGGCACGGAAGCTCGCGAAGAGCCAGGCCTGACGTCTCCAGTTGGGACGCTCGGAGATGGTGACGACCTTCTCCAGCTCGTATTGAAATCGAGCTTCGAAGAACTCCGTCAAGACAGGCACGTTGACCAGCGCGCTGGGTCCGGCGATGATGAGGACTCTCGTTCCGTTGATGTGGGTGTTTGCCGCGAGCTTGATTCTGTTAAGCTCGACTTTCGGCCGGACTCCGTTGACCAGGAACTGTCCCATCTGGACTTGTCGGCGTAGTCGGTCCACCGCTTCGCGATCGAAGAAGGATAGCTTCGACGCGGACCACGTGTGATTTCCCCTTGGAGGGTTGATGACGCACTCCCAAACGCGTCCGACGTCACGGATGCTATTAAGCAGCATGGCGTGCGTACAGTCGGCAGGCAATTTGGTGATCCACAGGCGGCAATTCTCCCAGTCTGGGATATCCGCCGAAAGGTTTTCCCCGCATGGGTTCCCGCGATAATTATCAGTCCGCTGATTCCGTTGGTGCGATTGCGGAGTGTGATTTAAGGCGGCCTGAGTGTTCGGGGTGAAGCCTGGTTGTGGGTTCGGTGCTGAATTCATCGCACCGGTGGGGGAAACGGGTGACTGGTGGACTGAATCTGAGTTAGAAGTGAGTTTTGATATATAGTTACCTAGGACTTGACTAGGCATACCTGGATGACCATCCGGAGAGGTCGAAAAAGCCTCTGGTACAGGAGACTGGGTGATGTAATTGCGGATCGCCCAGAATAGCTCCTGTTGTTGCTCGTCAAGGTCATTTTGATTCATGGTGACGGCAGGGAAAATCTATGGTACTAGAAATATAGAAATAGATGGGAGAGTTGCTCCTTCGGTGATGGAATAGAAGAATCTTTATATGCTAGACGCGACGAAGAAGAAGGAAGTTTATATTCTGAATGCTGAAGTAGAATATAAGCTTGTGTCTTAGAGGCGAAACTTCTTAGAGATGATGGAGAAGCCTGAGGCTTGTGTCCTGAGAGCTGTTTTAGTTGGGGACCAGGGGCGGTTTATATACGTAAGTGGCAGCTTGTGGTGAATGCTAGATAACAGTAGAGTCAGGGGAAACACTGTGGGTATGGTTTAGCTATGGGTCGTTGAAAGAACAAACATTTGGAGCCAGAACACCACAAATATCAAGGGGTTGTGCTTCTAAGGTCCCTCCTATGGACCAACTAATACCTAGACAGTGAATGCTATCTGCACACCTGCTGTAGTGCAAACCAGAAGATATCCCATCCACCAAACACAGAACGATATTAATGGAAACATGGCATCCAACGAGCCACTCGTTTAGAACTTACATTCAATGTCAGGCAAACTCAGGCCATTGATATAATTAACAGTAGGGGCAAACCCATTCTGGACACTTCAAAGGGACAAACCTCATCATACTGCACCATAAAGCTCTACATCTCGTGCCTGGAGTGAATACGATATACCTCTCCCCAATCAAGCTAGACCAAACAAATATTGCGATAACCTAATTGTGTTTGGGATGTCCACAGAGCTTAGATAATTTGTGCTGAATTTACAGTACTTAGGTGCGTCATGTTGAAATCTTCTGGCAGAACGTGGAATTAAGATGTGACATTCCCTGAATAACACGTGTGGTGTGATATTCATGTGATCAATTGTGAAAATCACGGCTCGGTAGGATATAGTCGGAAGCTGATATTCGAGGGCAAATTAGAATAGGGGTCGCTCGTAGAAATGATGGGCCCTTGACGCATTGCGCATTTGGCACCATGTTGACAAGGAGAAAAGAATAAAGAGGCTGTGACAAGAGTAGAAGCTTTCCAAAAGGAGGCGTATCTACAACCAGGAACATAAAGATCTTAAGTAGATATTTAGATAAGGGCTCCCTATAGATTCATAGAATATGACTAAACAATTACTCGTTGACAGTCGCCCATAGCTCTACCCCCAGGTAGAATAGGCATCGAACAGGAATTTTCAATTACATACTATTGCTTCCATCACTACGTACAGCCCAAGGGTCAATATATCATCATCATCATCATCCCTATACTTTACAGTTCAGCGTATACAGAGCTATACTAAAACCCATCATCGCTGAACTCGTCTCTCGAGGCCGTCCTCCCACTATCAAACCAGCCCCCGAAATCGAGCTTCATAAGCAGCCGATCGATACCGCCGACGCGTCGCGGCACATACCTGCCCTCCTCGTCATCCTCGCCGAGTCCCATGCCCAGACTATCGCCGCCGCCATCGGGGTCGTCGGCGTCCGCGGCGACGGCCACGCCGTCCTCGAGCTCGGCCATGAAGGCCGAGTCCATGCTTAGGGCGCGCAGCATGCCGACGACGCCCTCGACGCCCTTCTTGACCCGGGCCTCGACGTCGCGGATGCCGGCGCGCACGTCCGCCTCCTCGGCCTCGAGGTTGCTGAACGCGTCCACCACGCCCTCGTCCGCCTCCAGGTCCACCGACGTCCAGATCCCGTGCAGGCGGTGGATCAGCGCGATCAGGTGGTCGATGTGGATCAGGAGGTCGTACAGCGGGTCTGTAAACGAGGACTGCGTCAGGAGGAGCCGCCGGACGAGCGTGCGTAGATAGAGCCGGTGCGCCGTCGCGAGGGTCTGCGGGTCGTGGTGCGGGGCCTGGGGGACCTGCCCCGGAACTCCGTCATTAGGGGCGCCGTCCTCGTTGCTGTCAAGATTGCGATGCGAGGTGGATGGTCTACTTTGTTGCCTCGTAGCAGGCCCCTCTCTACCGGTAAGCCAGTTGTGGAAATCATCCCACAGACCTTCTACGACTTCTACTTGGAGGTAAGCTTCGGTCTCGGCTAGGAAGAAGATCGCGGCGCTACTTGTGCTCCAGGCACTTCGCATCGTGGAGGATCGAGCCGACCAGCGCTCGCGAAGGAGGCGTATCCTTTCGATTCCTCCCCTTGTGACGCTATAGGGAGGCCTGGGGGGCGCTGGGTGGTGACGCCGCAGAGATGTGATCTTCCATAAATCTGTAAGACGGAGATGGGAGCGGCGGATGGAGAGGAGATAAGAGTTGATCGAGGTATAAGTTTGTACGTCAGATATACTTAGGAAGAGGTCTAGTGGTGATGGGATTTGTGATGTGAGGACAACAGGGACGGAGAATAGAAGGTTCTTGAACGGCGTGGTTACTATGCTGCTCGAGACTTGATGGCCAGCATCAACTCTAGTCTTGACCGGCGTCGCCGCTTTACTCTTGGACAGGCTCAGTTGTAAGAGATCTCTTGCTAATTCGAGTTCTTCGTCTTCATCAGCATGTTGACCCTGCATCGAGCTCAAAGTAGCCCAGGTTTTAGCAAGGACCGCGGTAACTTCGCCTTCTTTGACCACTACTGTACTAAGGCCGTCTCGCTTCTCATATGCAAGGTTATCATGGCGGCGCCAACGACTGCGAATTTTCTCATCGGCTTGCTGGGTAAGAGCCATAGCAAATTCGCCACGGCCAAGCAGAAAGAAATCTCGAAGAATCTTCAACATCTCAAGCACTTTAGCTAACGGAAGTAGTTTTTGTAGAGTTGTCCTAGACAAGATAAGCCGGATTGTTGTGATTGCTCTCGAGAACGTCACGCTGTTGAGCGGGAACGTCAATTCTGCAAGCGCCTGCAGCTGAGACGAGAGATGACCTAAACGACCGTTGTTTGGTCCAATACTGCTCTTAGTTCTTAGCCGATGCAGCGACGTTCCGATGAATAATATCGAAGTCGCCGTCGACGACGTCACAAACGACGGTAACAAATTATTTTCCACGGAATAGCCCTTGATTAATCAGTATGAAGGCTTGGGGTCTCTATTTCAAGGTCTCACCTGTTCATCCTCTTCGTTTCTCTGAACAAAGAAGTCCTTATCCCCTAGCGTAGGTATCTGCCCGTATAAGACCCAAGCTGAGACCTGCTTCAACCACGCTGTCTCGGCAACTTTGACGAGACTCAGCGCCGTTTCCGCGATGTCGGCATAACCAGTCTGGAGCTCATTGCGGAGTTTGTTGATCAATTGTGCTGCGTGGCACGATGAACCTTCGGTCTCTTTATTCATGAACTGCACCAACTCCCATAACCACTCTATGCGGCGAGTCCAGGGTGAAAACTCGCCAATGACTGCGGTAAGGGGCACAATATTATAGGCGCCTACGAGCGAGGCATTCTTTCGGAGGATGCTGTCCTCGACGTCCAAGACCTTCCGCTGAAAAGCGGCGAGGTGGATCGAGTTGATGGCCGTCGAAACGGCCCTACAAATGACGGACGGATGATTTGCACTGACGTGTGCAGTGTAGCTTATGAGCTTGCAATGGAGATCACTTAAATGTCCCGCCGTCTTTAAGAGCTCCCTTTCTGGCGGCGATATAATGGACTGTGCCTTGGGACCGGTATGGTCATTCCGGAGAAGAGGCGACGGATGCCCCGAAAGGGAGAGTAAGATCTCGTGGAGCATTGTGAAGATGTTGGTCTGCAGTTATGCTGTCAGATACCGAGTCCTGCCGGATCTTATGTTGGAAGTCAAAGTCTTTGACTCAAAGACTCGTCGATGAAAGCTTGGGAAGCTTGGGAAGCTTGTACCCTTGTAAGACATGTGGAGGCTTCTTAGACCGGATCTTATCGCCGATGTCTTGGATCAAGAGAATGATGGAGCCAAGACATTCGTAACGACACATTGAACGAAGAGCAATGGCCGAGTCGCAATGCCCTGCCCCTTCTAGCTTCTGCGAACCCTGTTTAAAGGATGGGTATTACACTGATTCGTGACTCGGTACCGTGCCGCTGGATGCTGGGGAGACAGGGAGACGGGTACCAGACAGGGAAGAAGAAACTTAGAAAACTAGCTTTGGACCATCATGCATCCCATACGCTGAATTATTGCAAAGGTATCATTGGTGAGAGCTGCCACCGTGTTGTTTTTGACTCTGGCATATACCTCGAAACATAGTCGAACCTGGCCTTCGATAATTCACAATACCTATTCGTCGCGCCTTTCTTTTCAAGCGCGTCAGGCGTTAAAGAATAGTCACGTGATGCAAGGTTCCTGTGTTGACAGGGAGATGAGTACAAGTTTAAGTACATCCGTACCTACTTACCTCATTTGCAGATTGCTGTGCCGCCGGCACTGCGGCACTGAAAGGAGGCTAAAAATCACCAAATATCGATTTACTTAGGTAATTTTAACGGTAGAGTCTTCTTGCGACTATCTCTAGTCGCATGACGTTGAAATTAGGTAACCAAGAGAGTCTATGAATAATAATACATTCCAGTCTGCCTTCTCAATCGTTAATTTTTCATCATATCATCCCGTCATGCCGTTCATTCCGTTGGACTACAAGCGGCTAACGCTTACGCGTCTTACTGCCTGACGCGCCGCTAATGCTGGTGCTGGACTCTGAGGTCAGATTGGCCTTCGAGTTATTGCGGCTCGTTGGCGTGACGGCACCACCGGTGTCATCTCCAACTACAATTTCGCCGCCCCCTTTGACTTTTCCAACCACCATCCCCTTCCCGACGGCCTTAACAATGGCCCTCCGAGAGACGCCGGTAACGTCGATATAAACAAGGCCAACGTTCTTTACGCTTCCACCGAGATGCTCGGATAGCTCTCCCGCTTCTGGGCCCCATCTGTGCGTGACCATGCTGGTGGTCGACGATGATGCCGAAGTCAGGAGACTGCGTGTTGCCTGGTCAATGCCATCGGCCACGGTGGTGAAAGCCATCATGCTCTTGTTCAGGAGCCCAGGTTTAAACGATTCCAACGGTTGCCCGTCAGGTCCGTAGCCCCTTTTGCCGTCCTTGGTACCACGTCCTGCAATACTAGCGCCGACGTTCTGGGCCAGCTTGGTGACCTGCCCGACGGTCTTGGACGATAGGTCAGCTACGCCACCGGAGAACTTCCCGATACGTCGGGCATTATCATGTGTTGCCGGTGTGAAGGTCATAGGCTTCTCTACAGACTTCGTTTTCTTAATGAAAGTATCTGACCCACTCTGCATGGCGTTGGATACTAAGTTCGATGTTGTTATGATCAGCCTAGACGCATACAAGGCGTTCGATACCAGCGTCGACTTCTTGTAAGCAGGGTGCAGCTCCATCTCTATGGTCTCTTGAGATGCAGGAACAACTGCTAGTTGATTTGTTCCACCCTCGGGGAGAGTAATCTCGACAGGGTCTGTCTTTAGGTTAGATACTGCTGACCAAACGCTAGAAGGGATTTCATGCATACCCTTAGAACCAGGCTTCACGCCAGACGCGACCACCTGATACCCCTCCGATAATTCTCCAATGACGCTGCCATCTTCCTCGTCTACTAATACAATTTGGCCTCCTTGAGAGGAGCTATGGCTACCCTTTGCATAAGCCTCGCCGGGTTTGTAAGAAGCCGGGTTGTATGCAGGAAGCTGCTCTGCAGCTGCAAGCTTAGATTTGGACATGGTCGGCGATGATCTTGTCGAGGTAGGCGATGATGTTGACGACGATTTCGATTTCTCTTTCTCCTTTCTCGCAGACCTTGGCGGAGGCGCTCTTTCAAGGAAGGCTGTGCATTGTGCCAGGATGGTTTCAAAGGTATCCACATCCTCTTGGAGACCTTTGCGACTACCGACGGCGGGGAATTCAAGTCGCGTGAAGGCACCGCTATCAGGCCCAAGATCCCATCGGGGAATGAGATAGCTTGTAGGCGGCTGATGGTAAATCTGGGTAGTCGCCGGCAAGGGGATATCTAGCTCGGGTGGTAAGTGGAGGTGGAGGTAGAAATCTTCAGCGGGTGCGCCGTCCTGAGTATCGAAGGAAGACGGATCGGCGAAGGACGAAGATGTCGGAACCATTAGCAACGACAGTGTCTGCGGTCCAGCCGGCGTGAGTGATTCTTCCTTGCCATTGGCGAGATGATAAGCTGATACGCCTTGGACGGCATATAGTAGTTTGGGGTCCTGTTGAAGGCGCGCATTAGTATTGCGAACGATAATGAGTGTCGCATTACACTGCAAATGCGCTCCAACTCACATTATGTCCTGATGCCATCTTTGATTGCAGCAAACGGCAAAATGTCCCTGCTGAGGTGTGCGACTTGTCTTGGCGAATGACTCTATCTGATCTGGGTTGCTGTGTCGTGTGTTCAATCTCCTAACACGATGCAACAGTTCTTCTGCCGGTCAATTAGGGAAGACGATATTAGGTGCCAACAGCCTGTGCACGGAAATCCTCGGATCTATCCAGGGACGAGAGGACGAAAGGGATTGAACTAAAGATGTTGTTGGTTCTCTTCGATGTAACGGGGAAATATGATGGATCAGGAATGTGTTGACTAGAGAGCTTTAAGCGCTTAAAGACAAGCGCTGTATGGTATGGTTACAAGGCTGGAACTTGCAAGAGGCCTCACAGCGACGTCATTGGGTGTTTTAGACGGATCGCCGCCACACCCCAGGTCCCGTCACTCAATCACTACCTGACAAGAATGGCTGAATGGTCAGCTGGGTGGCGGCTCTCTGCGGTTTTCAGGGCTGCTATTATTATTACCTAACGAACTAGTAGGTACATGTGTACGCGGGTAGTTGGTGCGCGTGCTGGTGAGAGATGAATGTACCTGTATAGGCCAGATCGTATAGAGAAGTACATGGGAACATACTTAGGTTACATAGGTACCTAGGTATGTACATGAATACACCCCCTGAAATAATGAATCTAGGTTGTTTCGTGGTCCACCAAAAGCATAAATCATACGAATTTGTCATATACATACTAAACTGAGGGTTATTCCGTTTGCTTTATAGTCTCTAAACCGTTAAGGTTAGGAATATAGATACCAAAGAATATGCTACCACGGTAATTATGTAGGCCCAGGCCTCCCTCTAGGTACGGGATCTAACACTTTTAGGGGCATTAAATTCTGTACATTATGTAGGTGGTCTGGTATGTAGTGTAATAAATAAGTTAGTGTAACGACTAACTCCCTTCGGTGGCGTGTATACCTACATAGACATCGGAGCTGCAAGATCTCTACCTGCTAGGCAGGTAGGTACGACGCACGAAATGAGGGGCAAGATGGAGGGGCTATGCGCAGGTGGGCAGTCGACTAAAAAGGGTTCGATCACTGTCCCAATCTGACTGACTAACCGTTTAAACTTCCTCGTTGTTACATACCTACCTAACCTTACATATACTACATGTATGTCGTATTCTCTACCCAACAACATACACCATTACTTTGGTAGAGTCCTACATGACAAAGTGCAATTGTTGGTGATAATTCAAGGAACTCACTTCTTCAACTAACCGTTCGACCGGTGCATATGATTTAAGACAAAATCAACGGATTCTTGCCTCAACCGTCCAGTGCGTACGCTGAATGGCGAACACATTCAACCGGCGAAAAATATAATCAGCCACATCAAGCCCTCTTATGCATACTTGTTAGCATACATTACTGAAAGTGGTAATAGTTAATAAGGTTTAAAGATTCCGTAGTCAAACTCGCCGTCTCACACGATGGCTTCATTGAATCGAGTTCAAGCTCTCAGAATCACGACTGGAATCCGTCATGTTATAGGTAATATCTCTTCTCGGTCAAGCCCAATATACGATCCGTGGCTGTCCGAGCACAAGCTCAGGAATCAGTTACGCTGCCGAGTTGCAGATGCTGTCAAAGCCATGCAACATAAAGTATGAAAAGCGCGTAAGAACTTTGTGGAAGCTGAGAACTGACTGATCGACGCGGTCTGGTGAGCTGCAAATAGAACCGGTCGACGGCTCTTCACGCCAACATCGTGTTATAATACACCGTTTCGGGATCCATCTGCTCGGGTTGGTAGGTACTCTCTTGACTACGGAACATTGCTGAAGAACCCCCACGCTCATACTACCTAGACATGCAAGTGTATGTAACACAAGGTTAGTCAACCTTGAATTGGCCGGGATGCATAGGCAAACGGTTCTGCGGGTCGCATAGATGGAATGATCTTCCAACTGGCCCGATGATCAGCCCGGCATCACACACCGGTTTGCCGATGACTGTTCCTGATGTCCGTTGCAACTACAACGTAGTAGGGCCGCTACCAACTCGGCTATGTACCCTCTCAAGCACTATGGCCCTCTACTATACTGCGAGTACAAAGTAGTGCTGTAACTTGTAATCCCCGTGGAAGCGGCCGCTTGGAAGAAGCAAGGTATGTGCATAACTATCCACATCCAAGGTTGGTTGAGTTCGACCGTTCGTGTCTAGCGGCTTTCCACGGCTACATACCAAGTTATTATCCACATACGCTACCTAGCAGCCTAGCAGTGCGTGCCTAGACGAACCTCGATATAGTACCTAGTATCCATCGATGCTCTTAACTTAGTTATCTGCAGTGGTTATTAACATATAGGCATCGCATGCTATAAAAGAAGACGGGCATAACTACCTGGACATCAGCCATACAGTTGCTTGCGTCTGCAGACTGCAGCCAGTTCCGGCCAACAGCTGATCAATCATCAACCTGCACTCTTTTTTTGGGAACCCCTCCCGCCGCGACCTGCAGATGGGCAGTGAACCAATAATAGCGGCCCGTGCGCTTGAACGGGCGCTTTCGATCAAGCCCGACTTGGTCAGCCATTGGCTGTGGTTTGGAGGTTGATCCTCGCGAAAGCAGGGTCTACCATCCAACATTGTTAGTTTAGGTAGATTGGTCTCTACCCGACCCGTCCGCGTCCGGGGAACTCGACCCTGGCCTCCAGGGTGGCCCTTCTAGACTGGACTTGCCTTTGGGGCTTGCGGCCTTGTCTCTGCCAACGAAAGAGCTTCTCTGGCGTCCAATCCTCTCGTGCCGTCCATGCCTCCCCCGTAGATAGCCAAAAATCCCCGTTTGCACCATCCATCTCAATATCAGATTAGAAAAAGCTGCGTGTCACGGCTTACTTACCTATGATTCCACTATTCCATCCGTCATCTTCCCATTCTCAGTCCTCTGTACGACCGCAACGAGCCCGCCCGTTGCCAAACCACTTAACCGGTGCCATCGCCAGTCTGCTCTCCACGCCATCCAGCCGTAGCCTTACCGCTGTTCCGTTGCCCTTTCTCTCGCGAAGCCGGTGGGACGTTTCAGCGTCGCATTATCCATTTCAAAACCACTCGACTGCTATACCGTGACCACCAGCCACCCTTTAATCCACGACTCGCGTTATTTGCGGATAGTTGCAGCCCTTCGACGTTGTAGCACATTGCCAGGAGTCACGTATACCCAGTCAACACGATTGAAAGACGATCCAGAAGTGATCTGTAACACATCGCACAAGCTTACCGTTACTCAAGCATTTGTTTCCTTGACTATACGAACGCAAACATCTTTACTCGGCTTTTCCTGATCCCTCCTCTTAAGCGTGAGGTTCGACGGCGTCGCCTCGTTCGCCTCGCGACGAGTCTTAGTGGGCCGAGCTAGGCCGCCTGTATCATCATCGAGTCTTCCGGGTCTGTCCCAGACCCAGCCGCCATAATTTCTAATCCAATCCGTATCCAGTCGATCCTCTCCCCTCCTGACCGGTCAGACGCCGATGAAAACTCGACTATTCCACCTTACCAGGTCACGCCGAAGAGGAAGTTTGCAGACACATTCTCCTCCGCCGATGAAGCCTTAACGACGTCTTCAACTTCGCCTGTGCCGGTCGACAGATTGCAGTCGAAAACGGACTCGTCGCGGATAGAGGGGGTGGTAGGTGTCGCCGCTAGGGGTTTGGGGAATGATGAGGCCAAGGCAATGATAGCGGGTAACCTCGAGGGCAAGAAACCCCCCAAGATGCGTCCCCCGATGCGGTCGAGTATCGCCTGTACGCGGTGCCGAAAGAGTAAAATCAAGTGTATGTCCACATCTCGTGGTTGGCTCTGTTCTCGTTTTCATTCCCCTCCCGGGAGAAGGAAACGTCTCCTTAGTCGCCTCTTAAAGTAGTGCAGTCCTTGGATGTAATCCTGGGGCGCGCTCCTCTCTCCTAAGTAGGTACTGACGCTAGCGATGTAGGTGAAAACAATGGCGGTACCAGTCCTTGCGATAGCTGCATCAAGACGGGCAAGGAATGTGTTTTCAAAATGCCCGATCCCGTGCCTCCAAAAAGGACCGAACCGTCTTCGGGTGTAAAGCAAGAACGAGATGGAGGTTCAGACAGGAAAAAGCTTAAGAAGATAGACGACATTTCGAAAGTGGATAACCAAAGAGCGACTGTTTACGCCGAGGAGGTGCTTTCTGCGCCTTTCTTAACGGAAGACTTGTGGGAGCAGGTGCTTGATCTCTACAAGTTGCACTTTGGTCCGGAACTTCCCTTCCTGCACTTGCCAACTATGAAGGAGAGACTGGGCCGAAAGTTTAAGACTTCCCAGCCGGACGGCAACTCTGATATCAATTTAGTATTGTTGGGCGTCCTGACCCTTACTGCACGCTTTCATCCGGATCTCGTCAAATATCTTGCACATATCTGCAACAATCAACCCGGTAATGCCAGAACTCGGCCAGTTCAGACGCAGCTCGACCCAGCTGCGGCGTCGGAATATTACGCGGACATCCTTACGATGGCTCTTGGTCCGCTACGAACCACGATGAAGGTGGCCTCCGTCGAAAGGGTGGCAGCATTACTGATGCTAGGGCTGTATGAGTGGAGCCAGACCAGGCCTAAGGCTGGAGGACTCGGTGCTTGGATGTATGTTGGCGTTGCTATCAGGATGGCCCAATATCTGGGGCTCGGTTTCGGCGATTTACCTGAGCTAGGAGAGTCTGCCGCAAGAGCAGCTGATTTTCAGCAGAGAAATTCCTACCATCAGTCTCATCAAGTGGCGTTAGACAAGGAAATTAGAAGGCGGACCATGTTTAGTTGCTTCATCCTCGATCGCATGCTCGCTTGCGGTAAGGAACGAGTCTCCATTATACAGCGTGAAGACCTTCAGATCCGCCTTCCATGCTCCGAAGACAAATTTGACTTGGCCATGGAAGTACGCACTGGCTTTCTCACTGATCCAGAGCGCTATGGCACGGACGACAGCGTGTTAAGTCGCTTCATCCAGCTGGTTGACATATGGGGAGATATATCAAAATTCAGCTCACGTGGCGGCCGTTTGAACGAGAAATACCCTCCTTGGGATGAGCGTACGACGTTCTATCAGCTAAGCAGGAGGTTCGAGGCTTTTGACTCGGGACTTCCAGGCGCGTTTACTTTCTCAAGATCTAACTATTTAAAGCATGAAAATCATCAGGCCTCTAGTGTGTATGTATTGTTGCATATGCTAAGAAGCATCTGCTTAATTATGCTACACCGAGAGTACATACCCTTCGTGCCCGTCCGTTGCAAACAGCCTGAAGGACCGCTAGATCGGCCGACCTTCCCTAGGGACGAATATGAACCGCCCGAGGGATTTTGGCTGGCAAGTGCGGAACAGGTATTCAAAGCAGCCCGCGAGATCGTGGATCTGATTGAGATTTGCCAGAGAAAAGACAAGTTACCGCAGTCGACTATTGTGCTCTTTGCAATATGGACCGCTGGGTTCGTGGGTCTATATGGCGCCCACTTTCCTCAAATGGACACAGAAAAGCATATGTTGGACTATGACTTCGAAGACCCCCGACAAGACGAGTCTACACCGGAGGTGTTCAAGCGTGGTTCGGTTGCATTGACTTTCCAAACTCTCCAGAAGATGTCAACCTGGCTGAAAATGGCATCTACGTACGTGGGAATCCTCAAGCAGATGGACAAGTACTTTGAGACAATCAAGCAAGATTATTATCGATTCGCCGAAAAGAACTTACGAGGCGGCGAACAGGCAACGTTGCGCGTCAGGGAAGGAGGAACTGGCGGTGGGCTCGAAGAGTATAAACCCATGTCGACTGTTCTCAAAGATTTCGGGTTCGTCCAACCCGAAGATCATGATCATGTTGACAGCTCAAACCGGCCACCACTCCAGAACGACGTTGGTCCTGCGTCATCATCTGGGGCGGACGTTCCGAACTCAGCTATGCGGAGCAAGTCGTCAAAGTCAAATTCGTCTGCGTCATTCACGGCAATCAATCACACTCCGATCATTTCCGCACCGGAGCCCACACGTCCGTTCAGCCGGGCATCAGGACATCCAGGGCCGAACCAAGGGGCGTATGCTGATTCATGGAGATATCACAGCGATGCACATCAGCAACAGCCGTCTCCACCTCCCGCGTATCCAGGTACTCCAAGCGCCATGCTCGACCCCGCTGCTATCGCTGCTCAGGCTCACGACCGGGCCTTGATGCAAGAGGAGAGGGAAGGCTTTTGGATCTCCTTCAAAAAGGAGGAGCCCCGTCGTATTGGCACGATAGGTGATCTTGGATACTTTTCCAGTGGGGAATCCCAACTCGCCGTGGCTGACATGCCCTTTGTAGACTCGGCCTATATTCCCGCCTTGGCGGATTCATCCTATCAATTCCTCCAACAAATCGCAGAGTATGAAGAATTAGATACCAAGAGGCGAGATTGAAACACTTGTCCGGATCATCAGTCTTTGGGGGCGTCTTGGGAGTTGAGGGGTGTGGAAAAGATACGGAATTTTTTTTCCGTCGGTCTGGGTAGCGATCCCGAGTGTTGGTGGCGTACATTGTATGAGTCTTCACTGGAGCTGGATGGCAGAATTGTTGTTAATGATAGTTTTCTTTCTTTCGTTTTTTTCTTTTCTTTTTGTTTCAGATATCCACTGCAGCATTGCAAATATACTAGCCCTCGCCGGCATTTATGAGCCGCTTAGATATACGGGACTTTATTACAAGTACTTTTTGAAAGTGAACGACCTATCTTGCCGCAACAGTGGATATAGGGAATTGATTTGCTAACAGGATCTCTAGTGTAACTGTGTATCAGAAGGGTGGTGGAAACATATAGGTCCTTCTCAAAACCTGACAGCGTGAACCCAAGCTTTTGGCGGACGGAACGACTCTGGCTATGACGTCAAGGCGCTCTACAGACATAGCTACAGCTTACACAGGGGCTATCCACAGCCAATCAGACGGGAGATATGTAGGACAAGAATATCGACTTCACTTCTATGTATGCTGACTCATCATCGAGCTCTCTATACTTCGATCCTCGAGGTACTTACTCGGAGCATGGTCGTTCTATTAACAACTAACCAAGCCCGTGGGAGCCTTTCATCCAAATGGGGATATAGGGACCTATGACAGTTTAGTTGGATGAGTGGCCCAACTGTTCTCCCACGAGATCTACCCTTCGGCTACCTAGTACCCGATGCCTAGTGGCGGGAGGAATGCCACTATAGATTCCTGAGCGTGTAACTACCGCCGGTAATCCAAGTAGGCTATTGACGGCGACATACAGAGCCTTGTTCTACATAGCTGTGCCGCAGATCAGCTACTCAGCCTCAAGTGTTATCGTACGCGCGCCTAGCTTTCAGCCAGCGGTACATTATCTGTTGTACAAATTGCATGTAATTAGCTATTCTATCGCAGTACTACCCTCCAGTAGGGCTTATGACGATCTCTTAGGCGCCCATTGTCACATAGCAAAAAGGTACCCTGCAGTGTGAATATCGATACTGATATGCTAAAGCTGTCATGCGGCACCTACATCCTGCTTGTCCACGCATACGCATAACAGCGGCGTCTCAAGCACACCAAGTAGGGCTGCGGCACGAACAATAGCTACCCACGCGTTGACCAAGCCCACCTACCAACCAGTCAGCTGAAAGATAGCCGAACGTCAGATAAAGCCAGAGACGTATGTGGCGGCGAAAAGTGCCACAGCCTTGCAGCTCTTTGCCGCGAGTGACAGGGGCAGGTTGCAGGACCCTGGGGTGTTCGGCGGTTAAAACTGCTCCAGATCGCTTGGCCCAATGGACTCGCTTGCATGAGCGTTGGCTGCGCCGTGGTTGGCCCGCTAGGCGCCGGGTGATGCTACTAGACTATCTATGGGATGCCGAAGTGGGAATGAGATATACTAAGACCGAGGATCCGAAGATACTGGCATAATGCTGTCTGATATGCTAACTGGCACTATATATGCAAGTTGAGATCCAACTGGTCGGCTCGGCACGGGATCTAGGTAGGCTCTTATGTCTTCTCATCTTCGGGGGTATATATGGATTGTGCAGGATCCTGCATCATTGTATGCAGGCTTTCGCTACTCAGCTCATAACTTCACATACCTCTAGTCTCGGTAACTATGTCCTGGGGCGGGGAAGGCTAATAAAGCGATACATACATTGTTGGTCAAGATATAGGGGTCATCAAGTATGAGATTTCATGCAATAAAGCAACACAACTGCAGTTCCTGGATTATAGGTACTCGAAAAGAGTTTATGATGGCTTACTATATAGGTTGAAATATGTAGCCCTGGTTGTACTTTTTCTTTCGTTATTCACTTTTGAATATCCATCGGGTAGGAGAGTTATACCCATATCACTTACGTTAATAGTTCTGTTGCCGTCGTCTATAACCTCCTATAATTCGACTTACTATATTTCACACAAGCTACTGAATCGCCTTCTATATTCATTTGGAGGCAACACATGCTGCTCTGCTCCACCCTTAGCAGAGCAGGTTACACTTGCTCAAGAACTGATAAAGTTAGGAAGCTTTCCCAAAAGCTCCATGAAGGACTTGCAATACAAGACATGAGTCTATATTATGAACATCTGAGTATTCTCAGTAGCTCAACGCTCAAACAACCCCCTGACTACTGTTGTCACGGGACAGCTGGTAACTGACTAAGCACCCTATATATCTGATAGCAGCACAACCACACGCCTCACACCTCATGAATCCATCAACAACTACAGCATTCAGATATGCACAGCATACAGTTTCAACAGGAAACCCCCTAGCGCAGCCAGATGCCCCGTACATTATGCTGGTAGACGTGATAACTGTGGCCCAAGCAAGGGCACATTCAACCCAAGGATTCGATGGAAGGGCAGGTCAAAGCTATGTCTGTCCACTCGGACGGTATAAATACCTGACCGCAACAACCCATTCGAGTTCACAAGGAATAGCCTGGATTTTCTGACCAACCCTCATATATCGAACGCGGGTGGTGCGTTAGGCTACTTGATAAATAAAGCGATACCCGGATACTATGCCCTACGGCTCAAGGAGGTTTGGTCCATCGAGAACACCGGCCTTGGGGCGATTCGGCTCTTTTCGACACACGGTCGAAACTCTGCCGTATCTTACACAATCTACGATGCCTTCAATTGCACCAAGAACATCTACAGTGAACTATGTGTTGCCAATATGTGTAACAGCAAGGAGAACTCGTCTTAGGAGCACGGCATACCAGTGCTTCTGCGGTCTATGGATGGCAAAGCGATGAACTGACCGCCAGTCAGCTTTGTGACTATCTATAATGAACACAAGACCGTCGGTCTGATAAATACTACGGATGCGCTAACCTATTGCCTTGAGGACGGCACTCATATCAACGAGCTATCGACCAAGGTGATCGCCCATACAGTAACTCGTCGTCTAGAGCAGTGCCGAGATCATGGCTAGCTACATTTTCCAAGTGACTACTTCATAATCGACATGAGAAACGGGATTAGTAGATAGCATATCGGTGCGAGTGAACTCGGATATAGTTCAGGGAAGATTTACGTAACAGCCTGTTAACAGCTGCATAGATATACAACTTCTCCAAGGTAATGTGTGGCTGGGACTCATCCTCGAAGTACTCTTGAAAACATGCTCATCGCTGCCATGATATCATCAGATACACATGTTAATATATCAATATATTGTATCAATATTTGCTCTTATGTCATCGGTGCTTCCGGAAGATTAGCGATGCTATTGCCAAAAGGCAGACTTCTCAACACGTAGTCGCAAACCTCAATTCATTAGACAATGCCGACATTGTGGCTCATATTTCGCCATAGACTAAATCAATCATTCAATCACGGCATGCTGAATGAAGTAGGCACTGCCGTAGAAACGAGCTTTACGGATGCTCGGGAATTAAGGCAGCTACAGTTGAGCTGTTCAACCAAGTCTCGCCTCACTTCTCCCTGCGTATCCGGCGTAGGTAGTGAACTGCCAGTTCGCGCCCCTTTTAAAGATAAACAACATGTCCATATCTCATATTAATCTAATAAAGCCCGCTGCAAATAACACCATGATCTGACCGATAGTAATCTGCCTATTGCGGCATTATATATAACTCTTGGGCCGAGTCGCCGCAGTTCGTGAAGGTCTCAGCCACCACACACGCCTCGAGGGACCGACCGGTCGACGTCATCATCCTCCACGGCAGCGACAATGCCGCCGGCAATCCGGTCACTGCCACGGCCAAGACCCTGAAGCTAGCTAGCTTTACCCAGGAAGGGAACCTTAGGGGCTTACAGAAAACGCCTCGTTCGTATTAGAAGCTTGGGGCCGAGCTGCCCGGATAGCTCTCATTGCGTGCGCTGATTGGGCCCGAGGCTGCCCTTTCCGGGGAACCCCAGGCTCTGGCTCCCCAATAGACGATGCGAGTCATGGGTGGCGCTAGGCTTAAGGCAAGTAAGTCAGGATATGTGAGACAGAATGGGCTAAGTTACTTTATTGCGACGGGTTTGGAGGCGGTAATGCTTGGGTTATTAGTATAAGGGTACACCGGGGGAATATGGGGTTTGAGGGTCTCGAAAGGTTGATTTGGTGTAGGTAGAGTTTATACTTGCCACTCCGAGTCGCCATAGATCGATCATCTGCTACTAACTGAATTTAAAACAACCTTTCAAGAGGTTTGCCTGAACCTATGCTGGGCCAGCTGACCATTTTGTAGATATATGAGATGACGAAAATAGTCAGCAGTTCTAAATTGGTATGCTGCTACATATGCATGTGTTCTAATGTGTGGCCTCTAAACTTTAGTGTGGCGTCTCACGACAGCCCTCTTAGATTAGGGGTCTCTTAATTAATGTATTCTGGTAATTGTTTTTAGATTTCGATCACTTATTAGATCTGTCTTCGATATTCCTTAAGATGCCGATATGCACCACAAGCCCGGCATTTGAACGCAGTTCATCTGACAAGGCACTCTCTGGCACACGCCATGACCGAAAGTGCTTATTAAATTCTTTGATCCAACCTTCAAAGATGTCTGGGTTTCTAAGCTGTTGTGCAACTAAGCAGACAGTTGGTTTATTAGTAGTGGCTTCATCCACCAGTCTTACTCTGCATGCGTCCACACATGTCTGGACCAGGGGTTTGATCAAGGTATCGTTATAGATACAATCACAGGCGATGACAACGTCGAAGCTTTTCACGTTTTCAGATCCCGTGAGAGATGTGGTCACCTCGTCCAACTCCCAGTCTAAAGGCATAAAACGTGGCTTAGTCATAGGCAGGCTAGCTGATACTTTCCCTTTGCGCTTGTGAGCAGTGGGTGGCTTTTGTGCCACCGCAACAGTGTTTTCTTCAATGTTCTTGTCCACGAAGCGTGCAACATAGGACTGGTCTGTCAGGGTGTAACTTGCAATCAACGGCGCGAGTACCAAGCCCAGGAGGCCGGAAACTCCACAGCCCAGTTCTAGAACACTGGATGATGGTGACAAGGCACCAGAGGCCCAAATCAAGTTTTCGGGCACGGCGAGCCAGTCAGCTACGAGCGGTGTGATCTTCCACACGACGGCACCGGTAGTGCTTCCGGGCCGGTTCAAAATGGTTGGCGACTGGTGAATCAAGAAGTCCTTGCCAGCAACGTTCAGCTCCAACTTCGTTGCTCGCGGATCGACAAAGCCTAGATTCTGAGATGGAATGTCCTGAGAAAACAGCAGGAACGTTTCTGATACTGCCACGTTAGTATAAGAGTCGACATGTATGAGAGGATCTGGGTTCAAAGTCAATCTTGCCTTCTTCGGGATCTTCGATTTCTGGCCCAAGTCGATCGATTAAGGCATCCAGAGCCATGGCGACTGGTGATTGGGAAAAACTATCTCCACGACTGGAGTGTTGAAGCTTTAACCTGGAGAATCAACCGCACTGCAATTAGACTTTAGCCAAGCATTGATATTGAAACTGGCAGACTGGCAGACTGGCAGACTGGCAGACTGGCAGGCACTGGACAAAATGATGGGGAATTTGAAACTTGACGTGGAAATGTTGGGAAAAGCGCTACATGTATGTACCTTGTCGACTTCCTAGGATATCAGATGTCTTGGCTACAAAGTGTCTGGGATAAATGAAGGGACTGGCAGACTGGTTGCGAAGACTTTCTCTCGGGGCTTTTCCTTGTCCTACATATCATACGTATACATACGTATACATACGTATATAAGCTGCAATGCAACTGTCGGCTTCTTTCCCGAGTCGTACGACGTCAGCAAAATGCGCAGCAATGGTATTGAGTAGTAGTAGTATGTGAAAAAGAATACCTAGGTAATCTAAGTTCACCATAGCAGCATGGGATTGTTATATGTTGCTCGAAGGATAAAAAAGAGAAAGAGAAAGAGCATTTGGCAGGTAGCCGGTACCTTGTTGCCAAGCTGCTAAACGACCTTTAGCTGCTTAGCTAAGGTTGAATGCTGGTGCGCGTCGATCTAGCGAGACGCGCTAAACCGCTTGTGGTCTAATACATTGGTCTCGGCATTTAGGATGGACAGGGGGTATGGACAGGGGGTTGCTAGCCGGTAAAGAACAGCGCAGGGACCGGGCTGTGAAGGCGCAAGGATTGATTGGTGCAAAGTGACATCGTTTCGTCATGGGGATGGTCATCAATTCCCGGGGGGACAAGCAGACAAGCTGCGCTGCTGGCTGCAGAGTTCAGAAGGAGCTTGGTCCATCTCTGCCACCTTCCAGTACTAAATCCAGTACTAATAAATCCAGTACTAAAATCCCCCAGAATAGACAGCTGGAAAAGCTACAAGACACCTATGAAGCACCTATAAACCACCAAGAAACCTTGTCCATGGCAACCTAATCGACTTCTCGAAAACCAATTGCTGCTGCCAACTCGCTGCCAAAGGTTATTATTGCCGCCTGTCCCTGTCACTGTCCCTGTCACTGTCACTTGTCACTTAGCTGTCAACAACCTACTTACCTATTCGACAAACCCCTCAACGTCTAACCTACGTCTTTCGTCATCCACCTGAGACTCGCAATCATGACCTCCGAATGGCGCGAGTCCAAGCTGAGGACCACCGTCCTACAGCCCAAGATAACCGCAAAGGGCCCATACTCTATCGAGTCGCCAGGAGCCGAACCCGTTGCAGGCGAGACTCTTCCCAGACGGCATCCTCTCACCGCAGATGGCCTCATTACGAAACCCGCCGACAACATCACCACCACCTATGAACTCCTCCGTGTCAGCGTGGCCAAATATGGCAACGCCAAGGCCATGGGCTCGAGGCGTCTTGTGCGCACCCACCAGGAAACCAAGAAGGTCAAGAAGGTAGTCGACAGTAAGGAGCAAGAGGTAGACAAGGCCTGGACGTTCTTCGAGCTCAGCCCATACGAATTCCTTACCTACTACGATTACGAGCGATTAGCCCTGAATGTTGGCTCCGGCTTGAGGAAGCTCGGTATGAACAAGGGCGACAGGGTCCACATCTTCGCGGCCACAAGTGCGAACTGGCTGGCCACCTCCCACGCCGCTGCCTCCCAGTCCATGCCCATTGTGACCGCCTACGACACCCTCGGCGAGGAGGGTCTGCGGTACTCCATGGTGGCAACCGGCGCCAAGGCCATCTTCTTGGATCCCCATCTACTGCCCACGCTGGGCAATGTTCTTAAAGAGGCCACGGAAGTTCGCTATGTCATCTGGAATAACCAAAACCAGGTCAAGCAAGAGCACATGAACAACCTCAAGAGTAGCTTTCCCCACATCAAAGTAATGAGCTTCAAGGAGTTGGAGAGGCTGGGCAGAGATAACCCATTCGACCCCGTGCCTCCTTCTCCAGAAGACCTCTGCTGTATCATGTACACGTCTGGATCCACAGGTACGCCCAAAGGCGTGCCACTGAAGCACAAGAGCTTGATTGCGGCAGGTGAGTACGATTTCCTAGGCCCAAACTACCAAAACTAACAAACTAACAAACGTCAATAGTTGCTGGTGTCAGCGTTGTTGTCCAGCCATTCATTGGTCCTGGCGACGGCCTGTTAACTTACCTTCCCCTGGCCCACATTCTCGAGCTTGTCTTCGAAAACGCCTCCCTGTACTGGGGAACGAGTATGGGATACGGCAACCCAAAGACCCTATCCGATACCTCCGTTCGTAACTGCGCAGGAGACATCCGCGAGTTCAAGCCGTCTGTCTTGGTCGGTGTTCCAGCAGTTTGGGAGTCGGTGAAGAAAGGAATTACAGCGAAGGTCCATGCCGGCGGCCCCGTCGTCCAGAACATGTTCTGGGGCGCCTTGGCATTGAAGAGTAGGCTGATGGCTACCGGCCTTCCCGGATCTGGCCTGCTCGACTCCGTTGTTTTCAAGAAGATTAAGGAGGCGACGGGTGGACGCCTCAAGCTCTGTATGAACGGTGGTGGTCCTGTGGCCAAGGACACGCAACGCTTCATCTCCATGGCAATTGCCCCGATGATCATTGGCTATGGCTTGACAGAGACTTCAGCCATGGGGTCTCTCATGAACCCTCTAGAATGGACATCGGAGACTATTGGTGCCATGCCCTCGTGTATCGAAGTCAAGCTCGTCGACTACCCCGATGCCGGCTACTACGCAACGAACAAACCAAACCCGCAAGGCGAGATCTGGATCCGAGGCGACAGCGTCATGGACGAGTACTACCAAAACGAGAAGGAAACCAAGGAGAACCTGGCCCCCGGCGGCTGGTTCAAGTCGGGCGACATCGGCGAATTCGACTCGAAGGGCCACCTGAGGATAATAGACCGCAAGAAGAACCTGGTCAAGACCCTGAACGGCGAGTACATCGCGCTGGAGAAGCTCGAGTCGATATACCGGTCCACGCAGGTCGTCGGCAACATATGCGTGTATGCGGACCAGTCGAAAGCCAAGCCGATCGCCATCATCGTGCCCCTGGAGCCGGCGCTGAGGAAGCTGGCCGAGGAGAACGGGATACAGGGGACCAGCCTCGAGGAGCTGGTGCACAACAAGAAGCTGAACGGCATCGTCCTGAAGGAGCTGCAGAGTGCCGGACGGGCCGGCGGGCTGTCCGGTATCGAAGTTATTGAGGGTGTCGCGCTGTCGGATGAAGAGTGGACGCCGCAGAACGTAAGTCCCAGCTATCAGCCTGACTGATGGTCTAATGCTTGATTTGTAAAGCTAATTAATGTGCACAGGGTCTTGTTACCGCGGCCCAGAAGCTCAACCGCAAGGCGATTCTCAACAAGTACAAGAAGGAAGTTGACCAGGCCTACAGCTCTTCCAGCTAGACAGACACTATCACTCATCAGAGTCGAGTCGATGACGACACGGTTGTACTTTCTTGGAGGCTTGGTTTTATGTCTCTGATCCGCGATGGATGAGCTGCGAGATCACGCAATGGACGACATGGAATCCGAGACACGCGTGTACGTACACGCTTGGGGCCAAGGGAGAGAGATGGGAGTTCACACATAGCGCTTACTAGGTACGGTGAAGGACTACTGCGATGAGGGCGGGGAAGGGGGGTTTCTTCTACAGGACGTTTTACGCGTTGAACGAACGAGGGAATTCCTGATTTGGCATGTGTGTTTTTTTTGTTGTATCTGTAGTTCTCAAGCAATAGCATGGATTGTGACCGGACTTCACGCCGCTCTTCTGGCTTGTATTAATACATTCATGAACTGAGTCTTATAGACAATGTTTTGAGGGATGTGTTTGTGGGGATGCTACTGGCTTGGGCTTTCAAGATTTCCTGTCGTCCTGTAAGGGAACGTTTGCGGAATGTTGATTCGGCTCCATGTTTGCAGGATCGCCTCCTTGCAGTCAATGAGACTATGCTCACAAAGCTAGCAGGTTGTAAAATGAAGGTCTAGAGTAAACTCTGGAAATACCATATAAACTTGGTAGTGAGGAGATGGTCTTTATAGGCAACTTAGATTAGCATTGGTCCCGTTTCTCATTGGAAATCCTCCCTATATGAGCTGCTAATATGCAATCCACACCAACTTGAGTTATAACAGCTCTACGTATAGCGGATTAGCTAAGCTTAACCAAGCTTTGCTAACACATAAGCTAACGAAGCAAACTCCGATTCATTATCATAGCAATATTATACATGTATAACCTAGATCTCGCTCTAATTACTGAAACTTCAAAGCTGCTTGCTGCTTATAGTATAAACACAAGATAATATATCAAATACATAAAAGACAAGTTTTAACATCCCTTCCTTGTAGTGCTGTCCGCAAACTAAGGTACATACATACATACATACATAAATACTTTGATAATAACTAGCTAAAGGGGGGGGGGGGGGGGGCTTTAGCAATGGCTCGTCTACGCAGCTAATTATACTCCACTCCACTCCGTAAAGCTATACTATACATACACATCGGTGCCTATAGACGTGCTCACATCAACAATCAACTCTGAATACATAAACAGACAAGAAACCTAGCCTAGCGGGATTCGCCAAATACAGAATCGCCAACCGCAAGAGTCCGTTAAAATCTTTATGTTGGCTTGTAAGTTACTACAAGAGAGAGAGATTTTGTAAGTTTAATCTTGAGCTGCTGGCATGGTTGACGAGCTGCATGATTCAATAAGGCAAGTTAGGTTTCGATTCCCGACAGCGCTATATGGTTGTTATCTCATCTAGTTGTTGAGAAATAACTACCCTTTTTAGTAATATCCTTTCTTATACATAACAGCGCCTCCTAACTCAAGCTTTTTTAGGAACCTTCCCTCCGTAACTCTTCCAGCTCAAAAAACACGGCGCTACTTGCATACATAACTCTGCACAATCACTATATACAGAGTCTCTTCGTATCTCGGCTTTGGGCAGGTAATTAGTTCACCTTAGACAGACAGATAAAAACAAGGAACAAATAGCGCTAACTACATGCCATTTTTTTTAAAATAAAATAAAAATCAAAGTATACGGAGTATGTATTCGCGTTATAGAGATATTACCAGGCCACCAACCGAATGTCCCTCTCTAGAATATGATTTTTCCTTCTTTCTTGCTTGCTTGCTTACCTCACCTCACTGACTAACTACCAGACATGAAGAGAGAGAGAGAGAGAGAGAGAGAGAGATCTAGGTAGTAGGTAGGAACTTGACTGCCAATAAGAAACTCGGTAAAGCACGGCCTACACCTACCTCTAGAAAGTGCGAAAGGGGGCACTGCACCAGGGGTAAGTAAGTAAAGGGCAGGCCGTTTGCTTCATCGTCACATTAAGACTATTCTTTTTTTCTTTTCTTTTTATCCAGAACGTCAAGCTTGGAGGTTTGCTGGGAGGTTCAGTAGGTAGGGAGGTACCTAGGTAAGGGTCCTGGGAGGGAGAGAGAGAGAGCGGGACAGAACAAATTTAGCCTTTAGTCTTTGAGAGACAAAACAGACGCCCATGTAGTTAGACAGAGGAAATACCAAAAGAACAACACAATGCCAGCAGCAGTAAGCCCTCTCGGTTTGCGGGACTTTCTCACTTTCTCATTCCTCGATTGGATAATCAATCGTCCTTTGTGTGTGTTTGGGGGCCGCATACCCTTCCCTTTCCCACCCCCGGTTGCCCGCTCCTCTGCTGCTCACGTGGTCCCGAAGTAACTTTTGCCTCTAGAAGCGCAAATCAATCATCCGCGGCAGCTCTTTTCTTAATTAGATAGCGGAAAGAGATCACACTAGCCCGTCATACAAAGACAGTGCCGAGACGATGGTCTCGTCACGTTTGCTGCCCTCCTTGAATTCCTCCATATCTAGACTGCCGTTCTCGTCCTTGTCCATCATGCGGAAAATCTTCCTCACACGCTTCTCCGGGGTATCTTCGTCTTCGGGAAGCTTCACCATCGAACCGACCTATAATTGCGTGGTGCTGCTGTTAGCGCCCCTGTTCCATAATTCGTGCATGATTGGTGCTTGGGTGATCACATGTCCGTACCATTTTGTAGATTGCTTCCACGATCTTGAGCATCTCATCGTAGCTTATCTTCCCGTCGCCGTCGATGTCGTATAATTGGAAGGCCCAGTCAAGCTTGTCCTCCATCTTGCCTCGGCTCGTGACGCTTAGCGCGCAGATGAATTCCTTGAAATCGATAGACCCGGATTTGTCGGAATCGAAGACATTAAAGACGTAATCCGCAAATGAAGACGGATCGCCGAAAGGAAAGAATTGTCGGTAGATCTTCTGGAATTCTTCCTTTGTGAGCATGCCAGACGGACAGTCCTTTAAGAAACCTGTGAGTCCGTCAGTAAAACTGCCGATTGAGGTGTAATTCGCGGGGGGGATGGGAATGGACAGGGGGGAACGGACCCTTATACCACTGCTGCAACTCCTTCTTGTCGAAATGCGTGGACTTCTGGAGTTCGGCCAGCTGCTCCTGGGAGAGCTTTGATTGCCTTGAATTGCTCGCATTAGTGAAAGGCGTGCAGTTTCCAAGCCTCGGATGGCAATGATGATTAGGACGTGAGTCCTAGCGTCACTCGACACGGCCGCATAGAGCGCACTATACTCGGGCGGCTGTAGGGAGGCGGGACTTGTTATCTCGCGTTCAAGATCAAGGCAGAGACTCACGATTTCCCCATTCTGAAGTCGGGGTCCGCTTTGGCGATGCAGTAGGTTGTGACTTGGTTATGTTGGAAGGGGGTCGACGGAATCGAGGGTTATCCAGTGGTTGTTAAGTATCGAGGCCTGGCACAAAGAGGGTTGGTTGTTGATTATGCGACGGTTACAAGACGACAGTTACAGGACAACGATGGGAAGGTGGGGTTGTCGCAAACACGGTGAAAGTAACAATAAAGTTGGCTAGGATGTCTGCGTAGCGTTCTATGCGTAGGTAGGGATCGAGAAAAGCGTTCGAGTGTCGCGCAACGAATGGAGAGGTGGCACACACCCAAAAATCTAGGTTAGGTAGTTTGACTGGAATGAGGTTCGAGTTGCGGCAAAGTGTCCGACAATGACCAATAGGTACATACAGGACTCGGCGTTACCGAGGATTATTTTTGGTCGATGCGGCGTATATGTAATCTAGTACCGAGAGGGAGGCTAGAGAGATATGCCTGCTTGGCCCCGGGATCGAGGCTGGCAAGACGGGCTGGTGCAAGATTGGCCACACTCTCTCTGGCAGACTGACTGGCTGACTAGCAAGACAATTGGGTCAGAGGACGGACTCGGATTGGACTGGAAGTGCTGCAAATGCTGCGAATGCGCAGGTTGTCAGGGAACTGTTGGTCGCATCGAACGAGTACCATAGATCATAGATAGTACTATAGTACTATAGTACCATAGATGCGTGCTGCGTACGTATGTACGTATGTACGTATGTACTATGTCTGTATGTAGGCAAGGTACGGAGTAGGTAGGGGAGGGTATGGTATGTATGGTATGTATGGTATGTATGGTATGTATGGAACGGACAGGGACGGACAGGGACGGACAACTATTGGGATAAGACTCGGGCAGTCGGGGAGGGGAGTGGGCCTGATTCAGGATCACCTACATGCGGATGAATTCCCAAGTCTGGCTGGATCTGGCAGTCTGGGCGAGTTCTTGCAGCTACCTAACCAAGCTGCCTAGCTGCCTAGGTAGTTTAGACAGATGCGCGAATCGCCAATGTCCCAATGTAGGAACGAGTGCTGGCCCGTTATGAACTTATGCAGGGTTGTTGGTCTTAGCAGCTTAGTCCTTGGTTACTTAGGTAGGAGGATCGGATGCGGCAAAATAAAAGAAGATGTACAGACGCTTTCTAGAAAATAGGTGGGTTGGAAATAGGTAAGGTTAATAGGTGACGGTATGTATGGAAGAGATGGCCAGACACCAGAGTATGTCATGTAATAATAACGACAATAATAATAGAGGGCTGGAGGGGTCCTACATAGAATGTACATATGTATCATGGAAGAAAGGGGTGCGAAAACGTCATGCTATCCTTTTAAGAACCGGTTTATTGAGAAAGAATGGGCGCTTCGATGGCTGAACGGACTGGACTGGCTCCCCCCCTCTGCCCCTCGCTTGTCACAGTCTCTTACAAGTGTCGGAGATCGAGTCCCGGCCGGCGGGCAGCGAGCAGCAGCGGGTAGGCTGGTAGGCGGGGTTCTTGATTAGATCATAAATTCAGGAACCACTACGGAGTACATGTAGACCCCTCCAGAAGTACCTTACCTTATTCATAAGAAGAGGAGCCCTTCACACCCCTCACCTG
Organism: Whalleya microplaca; assembly: GCA_022497155.1. Classification (NCBI taxonomy): domain Eukaryota; kingdom Fungi; phylum Ascomycota; class Sordariomycetes; order Xylariales; family Xylariaceae; genus Whalleya; species Whalleya microplaca. The sequence goes on along the minus strand of MU385715.1, from coordinate 852,105 downwards.
CACCTCGTAAACGTACATACATACAATTAGGTATGTACGTATGTAACTAGGCCTGTTAGGTAAGCACGCCTTCAAAAGATCTGACAGCTGCTGTCAATCGTCGCCACCCATAGACTAAACTGCCAATTGAGCCAACCAGCCCAACGTACGGAGTAACCAATTGAATATTGGACGACTAAAAGCAGTCGTATCCCACTTACGCCAGTCTTCTGAGGCCTCAAGGCCTACGTATTCACTTACATGATGTTATCTCGTTGCCTAACGAATTACGTCTATCAGTTGCCGGAAATACTGCTTACAACCGTTTAGTGTCGTATGATAGCGACGTTTGAGCAAGAATGTTTCTAGGCCTCCCATCTTTATTACGTATCATGAGCAAAGTAGATGAGATAAAAGACTAATCACTAGGTTAGAGGCAGTGCTTTTGTCAGTCATATGCCTCATGATTACTTGCGTCTCATCCCATAATTGTTGAGTCACTGAGCTTGACAGGCACAGAGATATGCACTGAAAGACTCGTTTATACTGTTCCACAAGTTTGCAAGTTTGCGACTAGGTATACAAGGCTTATGCCATTGGGCTATGCAAACGGTAACACCTGAGGCTTCGAGCTTGCATCGCACGGCGCGAATCTCCACCACGCCTGATGGATCGGGCTGAACCAGTATCTAAACACCATCTTCGCCACCCATGGCATCGGCGGCCACTCGAACACGCCGTCTTCGAACGTGGCATCATGGCCACTAAGACAGAACGGCAAGAATACTCTCTAGGAACCTATCGTCAGCCAACATCCATCGTTTCCCGTGGACCGGAAATTATCTCATAATACGTACCGTGGTGTCCGGATCCGCCTTCGACTTGTCCATGATCTCCGCGGACTTCTTCCTCCAGTACTTGTCCCAGTCCACGGCGCCCTCATACTTCTTCAGGCTCAGCAGCGTGGGGATCTCCTCGCACAGGTGCTCGTACATCGCCGGCATGAATGCGTCGATCATGCCGCGGAACTTCTGGCCCTCGTACCGCACCCTCCCATCCCGCACGTCCTTTACGTACGCGTTGAACTGCTCCAGGCCCGGGAGAAAGGCGTGGTGCTGCTCCACGTTGCGGTCCATGAGGCCCTGCTCGCCGGCGAGCTGCTCGATGCCGGGGAACACGTCCGTCTCCTCGGTGAGGTGGTGGTCGTGGATCAGGTGATGCCACTCGCCGCAGTACGCCATGAAATCGGGTATGTCCTCGGGCGAGCTCGCGATGTTGACGCATTGCAGGTATATCGCGTTCATGCTGCGTATCGCGATGTTGTGGATGATGATCATGTCGTTCACTAGGAATTGTAGACCGACTTGGGGGTTCTATCAGCCACATCGAGGTGTTAGTCGATATTCAGGGGATACAATAGACTGCTCTGAGAAAGTGAGTGAGTGCTGTGAGACAAACCTTGGCTCCATTCTCGATACCGCTTACTATCTTCCATGGGCCGTCTTCCCAAGTCTTCGTCATGGTGAGTATAGAGGCGTAATAGTCTTTGATTGAGTGCTGCGTATACAACTTATAGATTTCGAGCTACCGTGAGAGAGGTGTCGGCTAGGTATATAGTCAAGGAGGTCTAGTTCGACCTTCCTCTGAGGCTGCTAGTATGCTATATATATTCACAAATATATATGTCAAATATACACGTCGCATAAGAACTCCTTGATCCCTGCCAAACGTGACTAGATACAGCTTATCTCAATCCTCTCACGGGCGAGCTGAAAGGGCATTGTTGGAGATAAGGCAGCGGCTGACGCCACGGACGACTACGCCGCCCAATGAGCAGGCTTTTATTACAGAGCCGAGCTCAAGAGCTGAAAAACGTTACATTCTAATTGGATTTAGCAGCGGTCTAAAGACGCAGCTCGGATTAGTCAGGATCGTTGGTTCATAGTCGAGCCAACAGATCTACTAGTGCTGGTACTTAGCGCTGATAGGAACTGTCACATATCAGCCCAGCTCTCCCAGCTGTAGAATGCACATGCAGGACTAAGCCTTGTTTTAGAAATGGTATAGGTATAGAATCTGTCACTACTGTGTAAGTTTCACATGCATATGCCAATAAGGGAGACGTCTATTATCCCGTTGGCAGCTCGAGTAGTGATGATGGGTATAGTAAAAGCATGCATATTCTCGAGGATGATACTATCAAACATTTGACAAGCCGCACCCATCCATCCATCCATCCCCAGCCCAGTTGACAAGTATCTACAGCCAGCATGCATGCCCCATCATAACCTACCTAGCCCCCCAACACCAATCGGTCGTCTGTCGTTTCATGCATATCATTTCTTAAGCTCTCTACCAATGGTAAGGTAGCTAGCTAGCGACCGCTCTAGGTATATATCGCCTGCCTGCCTGCCTTCCGTGTACTCCTCCCTCTTCGTCCACCAACCAACCAACATAGGCCAGACATCCATCGCCCGTCCGCTAAAAGGCTAGCGGTAGGTAGGTAGGTGGATAGGTATGTAGGCAAGAGTCTCCATTACCTAAATGGGGCGAATCAACCAACGACGGCCTTAGAGGCCAGCGACTCCAAAAACCCGCCCAGGTCCTCCTTGCGCACCTCAACGACGCAGTGCTCGAAGCTGTCGATGCGCACGCGGGCATTGGTCTCGGCGACGACGTCCTGGAAGGCGCCGCCGAACTTATTCAAGCCGTAGCCGCGCTCGCGGCGTTCGTCGACCTCATCATCCTCTGACTCCTCCGAATCCGAGCCCTCGGACTCCGTTTCCTCCTCTGACTCCTCCTCCTCCCCATCTTCCTCGTCATCGCCGCTAGAATCCGCGGCCTTCTTCTTCTTCGCGGCGCGCTTCTGCTCGCGCACCTTCTCCTTGTTCTTCCGCCTCTGCTCGCGCTCGCGCGCCCGCGCCTCCCTGGCCTCCTTCTTCTCCTTCGCGGCCTCGCGGTTGAGGAAGGCGAGGTCGGGCCCGCCGCCGCCGCCGGTACCGACGACGACGTAGACGCCGCGCTTCTCGTTCAGGCTGGCGACGACGAGGGGGGTGCCGCGCCCGCCGTGCGCGAGCTTGCCGTTGGCGTCCTTCTCCTGCTCGGCGAGCGCCTCGCCGATCCAGAGGGACAGCTTGGTCAGCGCGGCCGGGTGCGTGAAGAGCGGGACGTCCGGCCCGTCCTTGATCACGCACATGCGGAACGCGTGCAGGTGTTTGATCTGCCGCTTGCCGATTAGGGATGTGCCGGTGCGGAAGATGGCGCGGTGGAGGTATTGGGCTGTTGGTAGGCCAGCTTTGAGCGCGTCGATACTAGAATGTGTTAGTCAGCATGTTGTGGTTGCCATTTGTCGGTTTGACTTACTTCTCAAGCGCATCGTAAGCTTCCCAGAATCGACCGACCCATTCCTGCGTTTCAGCTATGCCATCGCTGTCTTCGACGTCCTGGATCTGGCTTGCTCGGATGCGGCCGTCGTCATCAGTTACAGTGCTATGTTTGCCGACTTCGAGTAGAGCTCCGATGACCACCCCGACGTCTTGGGCGCTCAGAGTCGCGCGCCAGCCCCAGCTTCGGACAAATCCCCAGCCGTCTTTGGCGCCGGCCCGGTCTCTCCCATCTGTTTCCGCCGCGGGAACCATATCGTCTAGGTTATACAGGGATGCATACTTCAGCAGCTTCGTGCGGAGCTCCTTCTTCAGCATCATGTCCATATGCGTGTAGCTTTGCTTGCATTGGACCAAGCTCACGCCCATCTTAGCTAGAAGCTTATGTAACCGTTTGAGGCCGCTGTCACTCCAGATTCGTAGTCTGGAGAACAGATAGGGGGAATGTAGCATGCTGTCGTAAAGGCTCCAATGTCTAATTAAAAGGAATTTTGGTTCGGGGGATAACCTGATACTTGTGTCCTCGGGGCTGCGAGCTGTGGTTGGAATTATTCCAGCTCCATCTGACGTAGAGAGTCTTCCTTCTCTAGACCCAATGTCCGGTGGGTTGAGACGCCTGACTTCGTCTCTTAGAAGTTGCCGTATCCGTGCGCCACGAATGCCCATCCAGCCATTTGACGGCCGCGAATCAGAACCTCTGACTGTGACAGCTAGACCAGCCGAGGAGCGACCATAAAGCTCCATAGAATTGACACCAACTATCGTTAACCACAGCAGATCATTGTCTTCCCGACCCAATTCTGATGCTAGGGAATAGACCATCGCTGAGATAGGTTCCGAGTACGAAGCACCCATACGATAATACTTGCGGAGTATATCTTCGTTTTCATGCCGTATTCTTAGCAATCTCCTACGAAGAGTGCGAGCCGACGGGCCTTTGGGGGGTTGTGCAGCCGACGGCGGATTGTCTATCTCATCAGAGAAGCTAGGTCCAGGATCCCGTATGGACACGAGTCCGCGTTGTGCGGGACGACGGGGTGAGTCCGGAATAGAAGAGGACTGGATCTCGGTTAACTAAACATTCTGATGTTAGTTGGGTTAGGAAGGCTCTTACAGAATTACTCCTTCTCCTCTGCTGCGGCCGATCATCATCGTCGTCACTGCTCTCATTATCTCGATCCGACCAAGATTTTCTCTTTTGGCCAGGCCGCGGTGCTTCAGGTTCAGGTTCTGGTTCTTCGTTCTCGTCTTCAGAGTCACTATCGCCCAAGTCTTCGCCATCATCTTCGATGTCGGGCATGTCAACCAATGCCAAGTACGCGTCTCGTTCTGCAGCCAGTCCTTCTTGAATATCACCATCGTCTATGACCACAATTCCACCTTTTCCAGGCTTATACGAACGCTCGATGCAGCCTCTGCTCACGCCTTCAGGCGCACGCGCTTGGTAACTTGCATTGGGATCGGAGGCAGGTTCCAGGGGGAATCCGCCGAAGACATTGGCCAAGTTCCATGGCCGGTGGGAGTCAATGACCCATACTTCAACACCGTTGAAACTTGTCTCCTCGCCCTCGATTTCGAGGCCTAAGATAGTGCCCATATCGACCATGCCTCCTACACCGAGGCATACGACAACACCGCCACTACCGCCATGCGTCTCCATCATCGGACTGACAAGTTCCTGGCCTGCACGTTCGAGATCCCCATACCCGGCCACGGGGTGTATCTTGTGTGGGATGTAGTCATGTTTGAGAAGCCGGGTCAGGATGCGACAGGCGCAGAGGGCATCGGGTTCGAGGGCGACAAGAACGAGGACGGGAGGCGAGAGCGGGTGTCGCGTATTCTGGAGGTGAAGGTAGAGTTTGGATATGAGATTGCGTGGCAGATACATAATCGGAGAGTATCTGAACGCGTATTCGGGACGATGCTACGGCGGTCTCATAGGATCAGTGGACACTTGTATGTGTATGCTACGCAACTTGAAGAACCTGGGAAGCGGACAGAATCGATCGACGCGTCGGGTGTTCCACTGGTAGGATATTTAGGGATTAGCCTAGGAATAAGCTCAGGCAAGAGACATGAAGATGCACTATTCGCAAAGAGTTCAGGTAGAAATACTGTCGTATGCAGTAGTTGAGGTGCCTCGGGGAGATTCATCCAAATATTTGTGTGTTGGTGTGGACAAGATACTTTGGTGGAGATGTAAGTGCATGTGTTTATGGGCGGCGACGCGCTACGGGAATGGCAGACGCGACTTTCAATGGTGAGGTACTTCGCGTGCAGAAAGGTACATGTACATACATACATACATCATTTACATAGGCGCAATGCAACTAATTGTGCACCTGGTGGACACTACGGACAGTCCCGTTTAATGGGTACTTTACCTAATCTCGACCCAGGTAGGCAAGCAGCTGGTAGGCGAGTTTTTCAGCCACCACGCCATATATACATAGACATCCATACCTAGGTATGTACATACAGAACTGCCACAGCGGGGAAGGTGGGGCACTTTTTGTACTTATGCACACGGCGTATGTGCGTAGGTACTGATCCCATCACAATTGACATACATTGACCCGTTAGGACATACATCTAGTCAAATCAGCATTCAGTATCAGCATTGAGGGGCAAGGAATACATATACATACATGCATGTATGCAGTAGTTGACATACCGACCTAAGAGGACGGGATCACAGTAATCCTTACCGTGTGTCCAGACAGTCGGTCTGCCTACCATCTCCTACTACTGCGTACTCCAGAGGTCCCGTCGTTTCACACTACCAGACATACATGTAGGTAGAACCCCCATAGGTACCCAATATTAGATACTCGAATTTATTCATTGAAACACATACATACGCATACATCAACTCCTTCACCTCCAGATCTTCCATCTCAAACACAAACACAAACATACTTAATATATGTAATGTCCTGTGCTGCCAAAAATCCAAACTACCTAACCTAAGCGATACTTGCATATACGTAATGTCCCGGGCCAGCAGCTCATACAGTGACACCATCCCCTAACCTTCCGTTTTACCTATCACAAATACCAGTCGCTTACATATGCCTAGTCCCAATTGAAGGGATATCTGTCATTATACATTATCGTGGACTTCTGCGATTGGGCTGACAGTGTAGCCTGCAGCCTGCAGGAAAGCAAGGGACTGCAATCAAAATTATCCCACAGCCTGCGGACCCGAGGCCGTGGCCTGGGCTACCGACCATTACAATTGCTGGGAACCTCTCACAAAGCAGGTTTGGGGAGCCCTATCATCATCAACTCCGACAACTCAACTCAACTCTACTCAACTCAGCTCAGCTCAACTCCCCTAACAAATCCATTCTGTGGCCATGGGAATTGTATCTCCTCTCATCTCCCCAAGAATTATGACCTCCGCGTACATCAACTTGGGTTAAAATGGCTGAGTCCTTTCTATCAGCCGTCAATAGCACCTTAGAGGCGGCTGCAGAGGGAACCTTAGACGAAGACGAGTTCTCCATGAGCGCGGACTACGATGATTCAACGGCACCGTCTTGGTGTTCTCTTTCGAGCAGTGTTGCGCGGCACTCGTATGAAAATGGAAGGTAATGGGGTCTAATCCTAAACTCGTCGGTGTGTTCTGCCTTAACACGCTGCCAGGCGCTATCACTACTACAGACAAGGACACTATCCTTTTCCAAACGACGACCAAGAGCAAAGTAAGGAGGAGTTTAAACACTTGCTATCTCTCGAATTATTCAACGGGAGGCTCTTCTTTTCGCCAATTGGGGACCACCCCCAAAGGATAATGGATTTCGGCACGGGAATAGGCTCGTAAGTAGGCGCATACCATTGAAGCTGTATTGCCGAATAGCTGATACAGAGTTCCAGTTGGGCAGTTGAAAGTAACTGAGACTTAATTCTATCCCTTCAGCTTTCAGAGAGTACTAACTGTACCTACCAGTGGCCGAAAAGTACCCCGGCGCTGAGGTTCTTGGCGTGGATTTATCGCCCATACAACCTCGCTTTTGCCCTCCCAACTTGCGATTCCATGTCGACAATATCGAAGAACCGTGGGCATACGGCTCTGAGTACGATCTTGTCCACCTTCGGCATATGGGCTACCTTTTGAAAGAACCTATTAAGTTACTCACATCTACCTACGAGTACTTGTCTCTCTCCCGTTTGTAGGTATATATATGTCTTAACAACCTCTATAGAAACTTAAAAAGCGGCGGTTGTATTGAATTTCAAGACCTTCGCCCCACGATACGTTGTGACGACGGCACACTTCCGCCAGACTATGCCGGGTGCATATTTCTCGATCTGCTTGACCAGTCGTTATCAAAAGTGTTTGGTTTCGATACAGACTTTGTGCAGAGAGTACCCATGGAACTCGAGAGGGCAGGGTTCATTAACGTTCGCCAAATTGTCTATAAGGTCCCTATAGGAACCTGGACTCGGGATGATAAGATGAGATATATTGGATGGATGTCTCGCGAAGCCCTCATTTACCACCTACAATCTGTTGGATTAAAACCTCTACTCTCCCTCGGCTGCTGCCCGAATGACACCAACAGACTCATATCAAAGGTGGAGCAGCAGTCGAATGACAGGACTATACATGCATACTTAGAGTTTGCAGTCGTATACGGGCAAAAGCCCTAAAATCTAGTTGATGACATGTTGGATATCCGGCTTAAGCGGAATGATGTGATGAAGTGATTTCAGCGGTGACCAATCATCGGAATAGTGTTCTAAGATCGATATATGGATTGGTGCCCCTAGTTACGAGGATCTTGGGATCTCTTTACAACTATAGTAGGGACACTCGGCTAGCCTCTGCGGCGTGGATGTCACACTCAAAGTTGAAATTGATATGGCTCGCCTTGCACATGTCTAGATTGCCGCTCCTTTGCTACGGCAGATTACTCATATTATCCGCAGCTAGCAGCTTTTGAGAAAGCTTGGAAAGCCTCGTCAGTCATAGACTTCTTTTCCGTATCTCGTAGTTGAAGGGTGCAAGTCATACGGAGGAAGTCATAAATCTGACAAGTAACTTTATTGCTGCTATTGGTGGGTAAGATGATGACGAAACTGCTCGATGATTGGTCGGCCGTAGAAGCTGTCACGAAGCTTGAACTACAATTAGCGCCGTGGCGCCCTTCTTCGGTGTATTTTCATCACTAATAATCCCAATATAGCTAATACTAATGTGATCCAGTGCCTCGCACATGACAATCCCCGTTACGTCTGGCAGAAGCGCAGCAATATGACAAGTCACCTAGAACAGCAACTCTTCCAATTCTGCCAAGAAGCAGTCTCCGCAATTCACCGCGAATGTGATTCGATATTGTCTACGAGCATCCAGCATCAGGACTCTCCGCTGGCAGAATGCGGATCGGCTCTAGTTAACCTGCTTTCACGACAAGCTGCTCAGATCAGCAACTATTACGGAGTTTTCCAGTCATCTGCAGACACGAAAGCAGGTAGCTTTCCAGAAGAGCGGCCGCTTGTTCTAAAAAGATTGGAAGACATCATCTCTGTCTCCTATTCCAAATTCTACGCTTTTCTTTTCCGGGACCTACCCATCTGTTGGCGGCAACTCTATGCTGATGCAAGCATTTTGAAGTTTTGTTTTAATGTTCTACGATCACCGTACTTTCAAGGCGATGCTGCTAGCAGTGAAAATGACCATGGCCTAGTCAACTGGAAAGGCTGCGAGCTAAGTGATCTCGTGAAAACGCTCGATCTCGCCTTGATCCTTGCGGGAGCTGCTGGTGAACAGAGAGGCAGAAGATGGATCGACAAGGCTCTCGGGCTGCTCCATGCATTGTGGCTGGAGAGGGCTGGCATTGAAGATGCATTCAATCCAGACCGGCCCGCAAAAAGAGTGAAGCAAGCCCCGGCTCCAACTTCGGGCTCCGCGAGTAACCAAGACGAAATAGGGGAGACATTCTCAGCGGCCGAGCCCTTCACGCCTCCGGTAAAAAGACCTATCAAACGCATTGAGGCACTCTCTATGGAGGAGTTCCAAGCACGTCTAGACAACCCCCCAGATCCCAAGCTCGGTCCGGAGCCGCTCGTTCTGCGTGGTGCTATCCAGAGCTGGCCTGCATTGACCACGAACCCCTGGAGCAAGCCATCGTACCTTCTTTCTCAGACTTTCGACGGACGCCGGCTGGTGCCCGTGGAAATCGGACGCAGCTACGTGGACGAGGGCTGGGGGCAGAAACTCATCACCTTCGGGGAGTTCCTGCGCTCGTACATCGACCCAACCCTCGCCAAGTCCCGCAGTCACTCCAACGACGTCGGCGCTTCCTCCCCCACTACCTCATCTTCACCGGAAAGGCCAATTGCCTACCTAGCCCAACACCCCTTACTCACACAACTCCCCACTCTGCGCAACGACATCCTGATCCCGGACTACTGCTACACGGCGCCGCCGCCGCACCCCTCAGACCCGCGCATCGACCAGCCGGAGCTAGACGCGCCGCTCCTGAACGCCTGGTTCGGGCCCCCCGGCACCATCACGCCGCTGCACAACGACCCCTACCACAACGTGCTGGCGCAGGTCGTGGGGCGCAAGTACGTGCGTCTGTACTCGCCGCTCGATACGGGGCGCATGCGGGCGCGGGGGAAGGAGAACGGGGTCGAGATGGGGAATACGAGTTTGATGGATGTTGGGGTGGTTGAGGGTTGGGATGCGGTGTCCGATGATGATGAAGATGGACCTAGTTGGGAAGATAGGAGTGCGTTTAGAGAGTTGCCTTTTGTGGATTGTATTCTTGAGCCGGGGGATACGCTGTATATTCCCATTGGGTGGTGGCATTATGTTAGGGGGTTGAGCGTGAGTTTTAGTGTTAGCTTCTGGTGGAATTGAGCATCTTTTGCGAGCGAATAGTCTGATACACCCTAATATGAATTAAGCACATTGATATTGATATATGAAGCACTAGCAACACGTACTTGGTAACTAAGATTTGATATCATAAACGGCAAATTCCCTTAGAACCTTAGATTTTCTGACATCCCCTCACAAAGCAGCCCATCTCGAGGTTCCTTCGATAGGCTAGTATAAGATATCCCCCTTTGTGATACAGCTGAGCTCCTCTAGAAGTTTGCATCACTCTTCTCTCTTCATTAGGTCTATGTAAACAATCGTTTCCTTCGCGGCTCTCTACGATGTTCCCTTCTTAATTTCTTTACAACTCTTTCAAAGTCATACTCGCAATGATATCCTTAGCCACAAGGAATCTAAGACAGAGCAAGCATGACGTATTCAGTGCAAATTTTCAGACATTTGTTTTGTCCAATAGACTAGCTGGAGCATCGGGCGTTTTATAATCTACTAATGTACCCAACTTATTCAGAGACAAGATGCCTATTATAAGACAAGGACAAGTCAATAAAAGGCACTCTATACTTGAAAACATTACTCCTTAAACTGAGGATAAATTACATAAGCTACACTTGACAGCCAGGACTCCCATGCTAGACGAGACGAATCCCAGCATGGGTTGAGATTATTTGGGGAAGCCACTGCTGGAATTCACCTTTCGAATTGGACCGGCTAAAGGACCGCAATGCAGGGCCGAATACAACCTCGACCGGCGGAAGCCACGGAAGTGGCTTGGCTGCTACAAGCATGCAGAAGTTGACAGGTTCCCTTTTGGATAATGAGTATCGTCGCAATACCGCCTGCCCAGAAAGATGTTGATCAGACCATATAGGCCAACCTTCAACTGTATAGCAATATATCGAGAGTCAACTATTGGCTACCAGAACCTAGTAAACATCGTATAAAATTCTATGCCTTACATATTGAAGTAGAACTTTCTGCGGTTCGGTCTAGGCAGGCCCTTGTAGGGACTCCTATACGATACATATGTACGAATAATCAAGATGAAGGAAGGCTAATTATAACTACCTGGCCAATAACGAACATTATAAACCCATCAAAGACCAGTATACTGCAATTTCAACGACATAGTTAGACTTATAGTCCAATATTGAAAGACGCCAACCATGAAGCCCTCCATCTCATACGCGGGACTTATCCTCGCTACGAGCGCGATCGCGCAAGCGCCTCCGCAGTTGCCAGGAGTCATGGCGATCGAGTCAACCAACTCTATTTTATGTTCGCCGAACAAAGGCGTCGACATCACCATCACGCCAAACAATCTCGAGCTCAAGCTTCCTGCGTTACAGTTCTTTGCGGAGGGTCACGGGAGAACCGACGAGTATACAGGTTGCTCCATAACCGTGGAGCTAGTAGATTGGTTCTATAAGTGGCGCGTTGCCGTCTCGAACGTGACCTACAATGGACATGCCAACCTCACCCAAGGTGTGTCGATATATCAACTAGGCGCCAAGACCACTTTCCGCTACGAACATCTCAAGAACTACATGCCAATTACACCGCCGAGGGTTACGAATCTATCTGAGGCCATCATGGTAAGTCCAAAGTCGATTCTAAAGCAGACAATATTGGCAATTGTTAAGCCTGCACAGATAAACAGCGTGGATCAAACCGCCATCGGAGGCGACGGAGACTTCGACGACGACTTCGAGGTCCAAGGCGCGAGCCCCGAGCTCGTATGGTCGCCATGTTTCGACGGCGGCGAGGGCGAGGGCTACGACGCCACGAAGCTCGTCTTCGACGTCTCCGGCTACACGCGAGACCCCACGGGCAGCGGCACGGGACAGCTGGTCTCGGGTCTGACCTTCAACTTCGGCCTCGCCTGGGAGGAGTGCTCTCCAAACTCGGCGGTGAAGCATGCCTGGGGCCAGACGCGGATCGATGATTGGGAGACTTGCACGTATCGGGAGGCGAATCAGACGTCTTTGAAGACGCGCCGTGATATACGGCCTACGTATCCTCGCTTCGATACCCGCCAGTACTTTTCAGGACGATAGGGGCATCTATCTATATTCGCCTAGTCACTCATCTTCATGCCTGGGGTGATCTAATTGTTCTCGTCCCTAGCACAGCTTGCTAGGTAAAACTAGTTTTGAGGTAGGTATGTATGGAGCCTTCTTAAGTGGCTCATAGAGTGGAAGCTGCTTCCTATGTAAATAGTACACGAAATACATGTATCGTATATAAAAGTAAGAAATGACATTTAATAACGTTGCGACTAGTAAGAAAACGCTACCATCTCCATGCCGTCCTGAATTTCTGAAAGACTACCAGGTTATGAAACTTGCAATTAAACGATAGAAGCATGCAATTAAGCAAAATCAGATCTCGTTTATTCTGACATCTAACAAGACTACTTTCTTCAGCAGACAGACTTCGCTGCCTAAAAGTGATCACCATTGGTGCGTATGTTGAAACATCCACACCGAGACGACATATGTGGTTGTTGATTCGTGGGAAACTACAAGGGCTCCGCATAATCAACGGGAAGCCTTTTCCAACGGCTTTAAAACTACCATATTTGAGCCGAAAACACACGCAATAACTCGATCCTCACTCTATGATGCTCATCAACTAGGACTGATTTTACGATGGACGCACCAGAGCATGATCGAGACGTTGTCATTCAGAGGAACTCGGCGGACCTGATCGCCGATTTTGACCGCTGTCTCGAGCCATTCTTGAGAAAGCCCAACGGCCAGCTCCGGAGGCGTGTGCGTTTGAGAGAAGCGTCACGATTGACTTCTCAGCTTCTGGATCCATTTCAAGAGCTCCCGCAGTTGCTAGATCCGCATCTTCCTAGATGGTTACCAGTTTTGGCGAATGCATACCTGGGGTGTCTGCAGGATCATCGACGGTCAAGGTCGCTGTCTTTACGATCTCAACTATTAATTCCACTCCCCAACGCAATCTGTAATATCATTTACACGTTTTGCAAGATTCGAGGAGAAAAGGTCATCGTCCGATTTCTAAACGTGGAGACCAGATGCTTGGAAGTTCTGCTGCTGGCTATCGAAGACTCGGAACGCGAAGCAGAAACTGCTGTCCCATGGACCTGGCACGGGAGATACGCTGTATTGCTATGGCTGTCTCAGTTATTTCTTGCACCCTTTGACCTTTCAACTATTTCATCTGGCGACGCCGACATCATTGATAAGCCCGTTGTCGAGGGGTTCCAATGGCCACCGCAAATCCCGGGCATCACATTGAGGGTGATTCCTCTGGCTATCAAATATCTCGCACTACCCGGCAAGGAGCGAGATGGGGCCAAAGCACTTCTTGTACGCCTTGTGATGCGAAAGGACATGCAGGAGCTAGGCATATTACATGCCCTCGTTCAATGGGCTCTGTCAACTCTCAAACCCTCAACAGATGCATCAGCCGAGACACCGTACTATTATATCGGTAGACTGTCTTTCCTAGCCGGGGTTCTGAGTGCTTCCGCAGACACGTCTATCATGAATAATTATCTCTCTGACATATTCTATACCATGCATACCATAACTGCGGAAGAAAGCTCTGCATTCAGTGTCATAAATGGCACTGCGTTAGCCCGAAAGATGATGATCAAAGTCATACGTTCAGTCATCACGCTCGTTTTACGGAAGCCACAACAAACCCTAGCTGATACTGAAATGGTAGAAACGTCGATTGGATATCTGCTCGAAAGACTGGCAGACAATGACACACCAGTAAGGCTTGCTGCCAGCAAAGCCTTGAGTATCATTACTCTCAAATTGGATCCAGACATGGCTTCACAAGTCATTGAAGCTGTTCTAGAATCTCTCAACCGGAACGTTCTTTGGGTTAAGAACAAGTCAAATCCATCGGCACCTCCAAGTCGAGATCTTACTGCAGTTGATCCTCTTGAGTGGCATGGTTTAATGCTGACACTCTCCCACCTTCTATACCGGAGATCACCTCCGCCTGAGAATTTATCGGATATTGTCCACGCCTTGTTGATGGGGCTATCCTTCGAAAAACGAGGTCCATCCGGCGGCTCCATAGGCACCAATGTCAGGGATGCCTCGTGCTTCGGTATCTGGGCTTTAGCTCGTCGCTATACCACTGCCGAATTGCTGAGAGTACAGACAAAATCCATACTAGTAGCTAAAGGACACGATCCTACGGCGTCGATTCTGCAAGTTATTGCGACTGAATTGGTTGTGACCGCTTCGCTTGATCCCGCTGGGAATATCAGACGTGGCGCATCTGCTGCTCTTCAGGAATTGATTGGCCGACATCCTGACACTGTAGAAGAAGGTATATCTGTGGTCCAAACGGTTGACTATCACGAAGTTGCTCTTCGCTCAAGAGCTATACATGGAGTCGCTCTCCGGGCAACCAGGTTATCGACACATTACGGACGTGCGTTAATGGAAGCAACGCTGGGGTGGAGAGGTATTGGGGACATGGATGCAGCGGCTCGAAGAGTAGCAGCTACTTCGTTTGGGGTTCTAACTGCGGAACTGGCCAGAGTTGGAGATTCTGATCCTTTGGACAATTTTAAGACTTCTGTTGACATGCTATTGTCTCGATTGCAGGGTTTGCAAGTGCGGCAAGTAGAGGAGCGACACGGACTTTTACAGACTCTTGCTGCTGTTTTCGACTCTCTTCCATCGCTCATCAGAGACAAGCCTAGTGAAACCCTTCAGAGGGTTCCTACGGCAGAAATCTGCAAGGCCTTGAAAGAGATTCTGCAGGATGCGAAGACTACCAAATACCGTAAACCGGAGTTGATCGCCGAGGCGGCCAGTGGACTTATGGTTTCTTCAACTCCGATCCTCCTGATAAGTGCTATCCAGCAAAACCAGACGGAATCTCAATTTGGGAGCTTCCTGCAACCGGAGCGAGTTTCGATTCAAGAGGACTCGTCTGACTCCGCCGCATCCATTGCCGATCTGGTGGATACGCTGGCGGCCAACCGTCCCAAACAAATCGATGAGCTGTTGGCAATCCTTCGAGGCACCCTAAGCGAGTGGTTTGATAGGAACGAGGCTGAGGTGGTAAGCGCCTCGTCGGAAGCTGCCCTGGTTCTTCTCATCTTCTCTAGCCCAGAAAGCCGTAAGCAGATCATCGAGGAATGGTGTGCCAGGGTGCGTGGCCCACAGATACCACGTAACAGACATGGTAATGGGTTCTTCCACGCGCTCACACGCGCTTATGCCTTGGAGCGAGGCAGAAACGCTCAGTCAAGAGCTAGTCTGGTGAGCGAGGTGCTTGCAGAACGATGGGCGAAAGACAACACCATCGAGACTCGAGTCGCGATCCTCCAAAGTCTGACCGGTAGGGTTATCTTACAAGATAAATCGTCGAATCTCGTAGGCATCATTTCAGAGGGGCTCGATGATTATACGTCGAATGCACGAGGCGACATCGGCTCTCATGTACGTTTTGAGGCAATTAAGGCTACCAAAACTCTGTGGGAAACAAAAAAGGATAATGAACAGGTCATATCGGCCTTGTATCCCCGCGTACTTCGCTTGGCTGCCGAGAAGTTAGATCGAGTGCGTGTTGAGGCTCAGTCTGCGTTGGGTATGCTTCTTAGTCCTAGGTATGCACATATTCTGATCAGGATTACAATGGGATGGTTTATTAACTATTACACAGACATAACGAGACTTTTACCAAATTGTCTTTCTCTTCGAAGGAATACTTTAGCTTCTTGTTGCACCTCTGTGACACGGAGCGGCTGGATCAGGCCATAGCCCCAAACTGGACGATAGGCGTAGAGGCGTGCTCGTCAGTCCTGCTCGCCGGCTACGTAACCTCCGCGGACACCGGAAACGAGGACCTCGTCATCGCGAGCCGGGCCGCGCTGGCCGACTTCTGTGCGGCGTCCCATGAGAACCTCAGACGGATCTGCGCGGGCCTGCTCCGCAACCTCAAGCAGTACCAGGGTCAGGACCGCATCATCGTCCCCACGCTCGAGGTGGTGGCCTACCTATTCCACATCGGACAGCTCCAGCAGTGCGATCCCGAAGATGACCTCAACCCCCGCCAGCTCTGCCTGCTGGCGCAGAAGGCCGCGTACAAGACCGGCAACGTGCGCAAGCTCGAGGCCTGCATCAAGGTCTACGGCGCCGTTGCGGCGGTCGACCAGAACGGTGTTCAGAACCCGGAAGTTAAGTCGACGCCGGAGTTGGCGCAGAAGAGGCGCGAGGGCGTCCTCGAGGCGAGGCGTAGACTTGGCGGTCTCATGATGCACCCGTGGCCCAGGGTTCGGAGCCTCGTCGTCGACGAGCTTTGGAGCTTGCTAGACGGCAATGAAACCGAGGGGAAGCAGGCTAAGCTCCTTACTGTGGACTGGGCAAAGGCTGGGAAGCCTTACATCAAGGATGTCGTGCAGGAACTCGAACTCGAGTAGCTGGCTGGCTCGGTTAATGCATTTCTGCGGTGTGTATAGTACAGATAGAATATCCGAGAATCGAACCAGTTCCTGTTGCACGACGTTTAGTTGCCTCTGCCTACATGACAGCACGATCAAATTTCACTAATATGAAACATACGGCTTGAATGCGTCTTCGAATAGCCGGTCTCTATAGTATGGCCTTACCAATCGGAAACGTTTATCTATCGGATGCCTAATACAAGTGTAAAAACATGGTCATGACGCGGCTGCATGGTAAAAGAGCAGGCAAAAATGCGTACAGAGGATTCAATATTGACAAGGCAGGAAGTGTCATTCAAGTTGCTGGCCTATATGTCCATCCTCTAGCCGGATGCAGTCAGCAATATCCGTCCATCGTAGGCAGCAAATAGTATAAATGCTAAATACCTAGTGATCTTCCTACGCAGTAAACGATCAATGTTCAGGAAGCGGCGCGGACAATCTTTTTGCATCCTACGGCGCCGACGCGTGTATGTAGGCTAGGTAGTCCCAGGAGCCCGGGACTCGACGTGTTTCTTTTTTTAAAACATGCTTTTTTGAAACTTACGACTGATCAGACGAACCCTCACCACTTCTGCGACATGGGATTCGCGTCATCGTCATTATCGCCGTCACCGCCTTCCGCTGCAATTGCATAGTAGACCGCGGAGATCCTAAACTGAGTGGTATATAGTGGAATTGGTGCGGTTTGCGAGATTTGTTATCTATGATACATACGTAGGAGTGCTGCTCGCTGTGCTTGTTCAGATACCCGAAAGATTACCAAGTAAAGCCACATGTTTCTTTCTTGGCTACTCAATGTAGATATATGTATAGTGTCGAGTACCCCGCCAGCTTGAGACCCAATCAAGCGGGTTCACGGACGGGACGGGCACTATTACACGAACCGAGGGATGCAAACAGCAAATAATAGTAAGACGTTGCATATCTCAAACCAGCAGGCTCTGTCCTCTCACAGTCAGGCCCGTCTCGACGGTACGCACACGCACGCAACCGCGGGATTAATCTGTCTGTAGGTTGGTAGTACAAGATGCACAACCACCATAAGTCTACATACCCTTTCGTCCGCCAGTCAGTCGATGCTGACACTGCGACGTCAATGACATCTGCAGACTTTTATTTGACCTCAGAAATGGTGAGATGAACCCGGGCCGACGACTCGCAATGCAACGTCGTCTCCGGGACCTGGGAATTCATTTACGTGGAACTCATAATGGCATGACATAACTGTGGGTGGTGTGGGTGTGGACGTGCGGCTCAAGGCTTAACGGTTAACTACTCTGTCTGATATACATACATATGTATGTAGAACCAGCCTCTCGGTCCTCTTTCGAGGAAGACCAGAGTTTCTCATTATGTCCTCGGGTTGCGGAATCATTAGGTGGATGTAGAGTCGGACAGTTTATCCGCATAGTACATAAAGACTTGAGTCTGTGCCACCGGTTTGATCGGATTTGTTTGAAGCTCGGGATCATACAACCGCTATGGATCGAGGTCAGTGAACGGGCTAACCTTTAAGAATGATCGTGATATAACAATGCCTTGTGGTGGCGCACGGACGCGTCCCTATCTGCAACGTTCACTCTTTTTTTCCATCACCCTCTCTGTCGTGTAAGCAGTGATAAAGATCTGACGAGTGGACCATTGAAATGGGTCCTTGTCTGTGGGTTGAGAGATAAAGGCGGACCCGAATCGGAATGCCTGTCCGATGGGAAAATCATTGATAGGGCCTTGTCTGCCGGTGAAACAACACGATCGATACTGCAATGAAAGTACCATGGTCGACCACGTTATGTACAGATCTACACACATACAGCCCCTCGAACCATAGCGTCTTTTTGCCCTGGACTCTGGAGCCCACTTGTTCCAACCACCTCTTCTCTCCGAAGGGAAGCTCCTAAGGAGATAAGGCTTATTTTTCCTGTCACTCATGTCACTCATGTCATTCTGTCATTTCTGTCATATTCTTTATCGCCGAACCAAGCTAGCTTCACTGGCAGGCAATGGCAGACAAGACCATGTTGCCGGTTTCCGATTTCCGGAATCTCGCGCTGACGTGTTGAGAGACACAGGCTCGCCCGTGTCATGACAGAGGCTATTGGTTATTCCAATCAGAGTCGCGTGACGAGTCGTTCAAGCGGCCGGGTGGGCGCCTCCATGTTTTACTTCATTACATAGTCGCGGTGTGAATGGCGGCCGGCGCAAAAAAGGGGGTCTAGACTTACACGCATCTCCTCGGTTCATCCTACCAAAAACCCAGTAGCGCAAGACAAAAGGCTGTATCTTCCTGTTGCGTTGCATCTGAGGCTCATTTCCTTCCAGGCTCCAGCGAGAATCCTCCCGTCCTACAATGTAATATACTATTATAGCAGCAACACACATACATGTAGGCTAGTTCTTACAAGTATATGCGAACCATTTTGAAACATACCTACGCATACATAGGTACATACATATGCACAGCACAGCACAGCACAGACCCACGAGTGTATCCTTACTTACAGTAACTCTATGTACGGATCCGTAAAAGACATGATGATGATGATGATGCCGCAAGTCGAAAGGAGTTGACTCTGATTGTCTGTAGAGGTATGTATTCCGGCGTACGTACTATAACCTGCTGGGCCGCTTTATTACATGGAATAGTTGGCACGAAGCTGGTTTGCGGTAATACAAGACCAATCCTTCCGGCAACTTATCAAATCACTCCCAGCTTTACTCCGAGCTCTATACTTACGCAGTACGCATATAGTAACGGTCATTTCAGTCATGGTCTCATATCTCAGATCAAATCAAGCCTCCGGATCGACTAACAACCGATAGGCAGACTACTAGTATTCGAGCCTGATAACGATATCAAAGTGACCTCTGCTTCTTCCTAAGCGCGGCACTATTCTATGTACCCTGACTCTTCATGCTTACTGGTAGGAGATCCCCGCGACATATCACACCAATTAAGATAACCAGGCCGTACGTACGACATCAACACCAACACACCTGAGGCTGAGAAGTTGGGGTAATCGTAATATTAACACACAACCTGAGGTATAATGGACAGACATAATGGACCCCCATTTTCACGCGCAGCCCAATTACCTAACGATTCTACCACTCTGAGGAATCAATTACTGGTGACCCCTTTGCGGCTCCAAGATCTACGCTGCAGTGTACTTGGTATGCCTCCGTACCATCCGAAACTAGGAGGCAAAACTCGCTTGATAATCTGATATGTGTACTTCTACATAGTAAGGTAAGGTCAAGTAGGGTCAACGTTTCGAGGAGCGAGTAGCGAGGAGGAGCTTGTCACCTGTCACGCGACTCCCGAAGAGTATTATTGGTGGTGCCGTGGTGGTGGCAGAGGCGGCGCTAAGCCGGACGGGGGATAGAGAGGCTTGTTGTTGTTGCATCCTTTTTCCTGTTTATCTCCCCTACTATACTCAGTTAGGCACTCCGATGCCACTGATTTACAGAGTGCTGCGCCAATACGTACTACGTAGCAGCAGTAGGCTACAATAAAATAACACGATTGTGAAAGAGGAAAAAACAAGAACCAGCATTCAGCCCCGTCGACTAAGTCTCGTCATACAATCACTATATACACCGATAGGTGATTCGGCGATGTCCCTGTGTTCGTATTGCAACAGAGCAAACATGAACCTTACACACCAGGATTTTTCGTATGCGGTGCGAGTATAGCAGGACTATCAACTAGGGTGTCAGTCAGGGTGTCCTGGGTGTTAGGGTGTTGGACATGTGTGTTATATGTACGATTGTACGATACTACATGGATGTACTTTTGCTATCGCCCTATCGTTATCTGTCTTTCACGAGAAGGAGATAGGCTGGTGGTGCGTGGGACTAGCTCCAGCTAGGTAGCTGGCCCGCACCTGTCTCCTCCTAATCAATGGATCCATCCAACGGGGACCTAGGCCCAAGCAAGCAAGCACCTCGGCCTGCCTTAGCACCCCCCCAGCTCCTCTAGATTAGAATTTAGCCCCGTTGTATTCTTTTGTACCTAGGTATCTGCCAACCCTCCTCCCTGTGGCGTTCGTGGGCATGTGGGCTACCGATCCGTATCGGCTTCCCAGTCTCCCAATACCTGGGTACTGCGAGTATGTAAATAAGGTATGTAGGTACCTCATGTAGGTACCGCGGCTATACTACGTAGTGGGCTGCCTACTTTAAGGAATAGCCCTATCTCGACTCGGTATTGTCGATACCTATTATGTACAAGTGTTGTACATATTTTGCAGTACCTCCTCTTGTACATCCACACACAGCACCCAGACAGGCTTCTCTCATATTATTGACCTTCTTCACACACCCACCCTCTTCCTCTCCCTCTCCAATGCCTCCATGCCTCCATGCTACCTTCATACTCGCTACGGCTTTCTTGTGGCCTCACTTTCTCCGTTCTTGCTGGCCATCTCCTGACGACGAACACGACCTCTTCCTACGATGCGCAGCCCACGGCCCGTGATATTTTGCTATTCAGTTTGTCAACATTGTCATAGTCGCATTGTTCATGCATCAGATAGATTCGATCCTCCAGTCGGTAGAAGAGGATCACAGACCATCTGTCCAACGTCATAATAACACCCTGCTCTCTGGGCTTCCAGAGTCCTATTTACGTAAACCTATATATCGACACCAAACGCCAGGGAACATAACTATACTGCAGCCGCCCTTGTCTCGAGTCGTCGACGTACAATGTCCCGGCGGGCAATTGATTCTATATCTCGGTCGTGACCCTGCTGCCAAACCGCCTGCGCTCCTGAAGACGACGCCCGCCTCCCCGCTCGTCCCCTCTGCGGAGGTCGACGGGCGTGGTCAAGTTCGCGCAAAGGCAAAATGACCCTCTACTCCTCGCCGCCACCGTTACACGCCCCCGACGAAGACAAGCCCACGCTCCTGGTCTGCTGGTGGGCCACGCTTTTCTGTACCACGATTATCGTGTTGCGCGTCGCCGGCCGCTTCGTCCGGTCCGAGAAGCTTTTCCGAGAAGACAAGACCGCCGCGCTGGCTATCATTCCGCTCTTCTTGCGCATGGGATGTGTCCATGTTATACTGCTTTACGGAACTAACAACGCCCAATTCGAGGGATTGACCGCTGGGGAAATACATAAGAAATCTATTGCTAGTGGCTTGGTCCTTGCTAGTCGGATATTATATGCGACTACGTACGTATTCGCAACCAATTTTCTACTCGATTGTGGCGGCATCAATCTACTTCTATATATGGTTGATATATATCAAGAACCGCGGGGCGCTAACTATTTTGCCTAGCTTGTGGATTTTGAAAAGCGCTATCTTGGAGTTCTTTAAGCGCCTAACGAACATTACGTGGAACCGAACTACCGAGGTCACATTGATTTTCATACGATGCACCCTAGTTGCGACGTTCGTGGCAGTCCTAATCTCAGATCTAACGGAATGCCATCCATTCGACAACTACTGGCAAGTATTGCCCGACCCGGGTGGTGCGTGCCGTCAAGGATATGCGCAACTTATCACGATGGCCACTTGCAATATCATCACAGACCTCCTCCTTATCTTCTTCCCAGTTGCTATCATTGCTACAAGCCACATGAATACCAAGAGAAAGTTGAAACTCAGCCTGCTGTTTTCAATGAGTTTGGCCGTTGTTGGAACTACCGCGTACCGGATTCCCCATATTATCGAACAACACGGAAGCCAGCAGATCCGTTCCTTGCTGGCATCGGTTGAAATTCTCTTTGCCACGATTGCTGCTAATGCATTGGTCCTTGGGTCGTTCGTCCGGGATCGTGGTGTGAAGAAGTCCAAGTACAGGCCTGGCTCTGTCGCCGCCGATTCCATAGACAGGGCATCGGAGCGCAGGCCGACGCTTCATAGGCATTGGGGCAGTGACGAGGATCTAGTCAGAGGCTTGGGACTATCGGTGGATCGCGAACTTCGTGACCGGCCTGACAAGCAACCTACTTTCACGTCGGCAGGTTTAGCGGACATCAGCGGCTGGCAGTTTCCTCAGTCAAAACGAAGCCATGCCGAAGCCAGCGATGATTCTCTCTTGCCTAGGGATCCACTGACGGCGTCGCGAAGCAATTCCACCACGACTCCTCGCCGAGTTTCTTTCTTCGACGTGGGTGGATTGTTAGACAGCGAACCGTCTCGAAGCGTACGGGACAGTTTTAATTCCAGCCTTGATCCTCTCTCTCCCAACTCACCTGGCGCTCCTTCACCCACGATGCAGGCACCTATCAACGGGTTTCGACGTGGCTCTCAAACACTCCTGCAGGACCTTGGTGGTTTCCTCACCCCCTTTAATGCCAAACAACAGCAACAACAACAACCCCGGTCAAATTCGAGAAGCGGGACCGAACTGCAGCCGATACCTCAACATCCCGCAGAATCGCCTTACGATCCTGATGAGGACCGCAGCACACCGATACTTATGGACCCGGGGGGCTTACTGAGGTGACGCACATGCCCCTGAGTCTAACCACCAACCTAACCAAATTATACCCCTTATCATGAGATTTACGAAGCGGATGTCGGAAAATCTTTCATGATGTGTACACATATATATACCTATATACGAGGAAACCTTAAACGTAAACGACTCAAATCCGGGGAAATATATCTAATAGGAATTTCTCTTTTTTCACAACGGTGTAACGGAGAAACCGGTTCCTAGACTGGGATCAAATCGGCGTTTTTGGGGTGGGGGTTTCAGTTTCATGACGGAACGGAATTATATTTATTATTTATGACGACGACAACAAGGCCCACACCCCCGATGTTTAGGGGGCTGTGATTTTCTTACTACGGCTGGGCTGGGCTGGGCGGGAACGATTATTACGCGAACTAAAAAAAGAGCAAAGATACAGGAAGTCGGAAGAACGTCCCGGGGTGGATGGATGACTGAGCAAAGACGGACGGACGGACGGCTTTTCTGGCGTATTTTAGACTATCTACACCGGTGCTCACTTTTGGTTTTTCTGAGCACCGTCACTGTTGGATATGATGGATGGATGGATATGTTATGGACCTTTTTTTGTGTTTTGCTGTGCTTTTTTGCTGTGTGTTCTCTGCAGCTTTATATACCCCACTGAGCGATAGGATAGGACTTTTACTGTTATTGTTATTGCGGTTGTTGTTACAGTTGTTGCTGTTGTTGCTTGCGCCGGTACGGAAGAGTGCCTTAGATACGAGAATATAAGATATCGTTGATCTATCTTCACTTTGCGCTGCCTGGACCATGTTATCGCTGAGGACTGGTTCTTAGATCGATCTTATCCAGCTTATATGCTTTCTCGCTTGCTTCTATACTTACCCCCTACCACCCCAATTACCAAACTAGTAAGCCTATATCTCATACCCTTCAATACTAGGCGCCGTAGAACGCTCCGCGGCTTTTGTGGAGGAAAGACTGAGAGCGTCCCCGTCCAGACACCCATTCAGGGGAAGGAGTCCAACCCGTTCATCTCCTCCCAAAATCTTTATCAAATGTAGTAGCCTGGATTAGTCATACATATGATTTAAACTACCTACTTACCTCCTAATGAGCATGTGGTTATGCATCTACATATATGTAAGTCGGGTATCTCGCGGCCCGAAACCTAAGGTTCAGCGGCGGCACCATCGCGTACTTACCTAGAGGGTGGGCGATCTGAACTCTATCTCACCGTGGCGAACTTAGATGGATGTAGATATGAACAAGGACGTGTATGTAGGTTTGTGTTAGTTAGCACTGTGCTTTGGTACTGGATTGGTGCTGGATGGGATTTCCGGCTGGTTTCATGTGTGCCTACGGAATAATAGGGTGAACCTAGGTTCGATGGATTCCTGACGGTGCGAGTAGGTAGATAGGTAGATATTGCTTTGGTGGCTCGTCTGTTTCTTGGCACGCATCTCAGCGTAGGAATGGATAAGTGATCGCGGTCTAGTCTGGGGAGTAGGATTAGAGCTCAGGCTATTTACATACGTATGTATGTCAGGGTTCTCAGGGTCCCCGGGCCTGGGTTGAGGATCCTGGGAGGGATATCTGTTAAGAGTCTTGTATGGCACAGAAGCAAGTAAGTCATATATATCAGGGATGGATACGTGATTGTATATGGTAGAATGGAAGCCTGGAAGGTAGGCAGTATAATTCGAAGTTTTCGTGAGCTCATGGTTCTCATGACTCCTAGGGTCAGGGGCACTGGGGACTTATGGCAAGAAATGTTTGAAATAGTAAAAGGAAGCGTCTTTTGATGGGTATAATTGTGGTCCGTGGTTTGGGCAACGCGCTGTGATATCTATGTATGTAGGAATTTACCCCTGAGAGTTACTTGGCAAACCAAACTGCCTTCATTTGCAGGGACAGCTATTAAGATGGAAAAATCACCAGAGGGACGTGAATAATCCTCGTTCACCTACTCCCTACCACTGAGGCGTATCTCACAATTTGGTTATATCTTCATTCGTTCACCAATGCTACTATCGTACTGATCTAGATGCGGCGGAGTAAAATCAAGATGCCGGTGCTTTGCACTCCGTAAAACGCCGCCCTGCCAAATTATGGTGATATCAACCTTGTAGACGCCGGTTTTTTTGCACACAAAAAGTGTCTCTCCGCTCCCGTCTCCTCATGCCATCAACATCCACCCACTCACCTACCTACCTTCCTTCCTATTCCTAGCTTAGACACACAGTCGGTAACTAGCATAACGACCGGCGGTCTCGCTCTTCCGGATGATCTTGACGACCTGGCCGCGCTTCATGCCGAAGTACTTGGCGACGGGGTCCTTCTGGAGGATGCGGGGCAGCTGGGTCTCCTTGAGGCGGTAGCGCTTGAGCAGGGCGGCCTTCTCGTCGCGCGAGAGGACGACGTGGCGGGGCACGAGCTCGTGGTGGGTGATGTTGATGAGCAGGTCCTCCTCGAGGAACCACTCGATGGTGGCCCACTGGGCGAACTTGGCGATCTCCTTCTTGGCCGACGCCGACACGGCCGCGTTCGACACCAGGATGCCCGTCTTGTAGTTCTCCACCGAGCAGAAGCGCCCGAACGTCCGCATCTGCTCCGCGCCTAGCGAGTCGCTGTTCGAGAACTCCACCCAGATCGTGCCGATGTCTGATTGCGGGTCCGGGTTCGATGCTGTGGCCGGCGGCGTGTATTTCTTGATCAGCTCCGGACTAGGCCGGGCGGAGAAATTCAGCTTGGCGCGTCTGTGGTGGTGGTAGTAGCGCTTGTTAGCTTCTAGAGTAGGTAACTAGAAACTGGTATAGAGGCTCATATAGAGGCTAGATAGGGGGAGGGGAGAGGGGAGGGGGCAGAGGGAGGAGGCACTCACAGGACCGAGCCATCGGCGGTGCAGTACTGCAACTTAAATGAGTCTAGCGAGATGTTGACTTCGGATTCGGCCAGTTCATAGCCCTACAAGCGCATGAGCACGGTTGAACCACTTGCGTAATGCAATAGATATTGCCCTAGAAGAATGCAGATTGTGTGCTGCGTAGAGCGCGAGGCGGGAACAAAGGACGGGCGCTTACTCGGTCCTGCACCATCTCGTGGATGGTTTTCCATGCTCGCCAGGTCTGGACCACGATCTTCTCATTCGCCTCGTTATTGGCAGCTTCCTGGTCCGCCATGGTGAAAGGCGCACGCTGTCGGTAAAAAGCGCAGCTGTAAACCTTTCGAGTTCGTTTTAAGTGGTGAAAGCAGGCGTGTTGTGTGGTGAGTGAGTGGAAGTTGTAGCAGGATGGATTGGTTGAGTGGTGACAATGGGTGTTGACAATGGGATGAACAAAATGTTCAGCCTTGCATTCAGACAACCAGATAAAAAATTCCAAATATTGCAGGGATGGGTGGGCATGGATGGGATTTAAGTTAAGCTTCGACAAATGTACGGGCAAATGTACCGTGCCCAGATCAAAGCGCTTTTCAGGTACGCATGTACGTACCTTCAGACGCCAAGCCCATATCCGTGCCTGCCATTGGCTGCGGTAGAAGTCCGGCACATAGATATGCACCGTAGATGGGCAGGTGCACAGGCCATATACGGAAAAAGATTGGTGAATTGGATATTCTGTAAAAAGTATACGTAGTACGAACAAAAATCGGCCAGCGTCGACTCAATTTTATTACTACATATAAAGTATAAGAAGGTTCTGCCCGTCTGCGCCTGGGGTCATTCCAAATTTATTTTGCTGCCTCTTTCCTCCTGGGCCCAAGTACTTAATAAGACCTGGCCTTCCCTCTTGGCTTTGCCCATCGTTTCTTCCACCTTCACCTGCTTTCACCTGCTTTCGCCTATTTCTTCCCTGCCTGCGGAATACATCTCACTTCTTTCTTTTCCTACTATAGAGGGCCAACGTGGAACGAAGCATCATTTAATTGATTGTCTTCCTTTCTTCGATTTTTTCTATTCACTCCTCTATACAGATATTTACTGCTCCATCAGTGGTTTATTCCGATACATCCTACCTACTTCTTCCTCTTCCTCTCTCGCGTTACTACGACTCCATCCCTTCGTTGCTGCTGCGAATTATCACAATGGCCGACGTAGCTAAGACACCAACACCTCCCCCCGCCGCGGCGGCTGGCGACAAGAAGAAGCCAGAGAAGCCCGAGAAGCCTGAGAGGCCCGATGCCAACCTCTTCAATGAGCGCTTGGCCCAGGCTGAGAAGGAATACCAAGACGCTATGACTAGATACGTACGTTGCGCTCATCATCTACCGCCCATATCGCCCATGTCGTCGACTGCTAACCTCCCATTTAGAATGCCATCAAGGCTAAAGTCGATCTAGCTCTGCCCAACAAGAACAAGGACCCGCAGACGCCCACCCAGAAGCGCCGCCAGGAACTTATCGCTCAAGCCACCGAGATCCGAACCAAGCAGGGCGCCGGCAAGAATGCTCGTAGCTCCAAGCTCGATCAGATCAAGCGCCTTGATGAACAGCTGCGCTCTCGCATCACTGAACAGAAGAACGCCCGTGGAAAGCTGGCCTTCAAGAGTGTTGAAGAACTGGACCAAGAAATCGACCGCCTCGAAAAGCAAGTTAACGGCGGCATGATGAAGCTGGTCGATGAGAGGAAGGCCCTGAGCGAGGTCTCGAACCTCCGCAAGCAGCGCAAGAACTTCGCCCAGTTCGACACCTCGCAGAAGGGAATTGATGAGCTGAAGGCCAAGATCAAAGAGATCAAGGACAGCATGGATGACCCCGAAGCCCGTGCCATGAGCGAGCGGTACACCAAGATCCAGGCCGAACTCGATAGCATAAAGGCCGAGCAAGACGAGGCCTTCAAGAACCTCAACTCGCTGCGCGACGAGCGATCGAAACTGCAGGCCGAGCAGCAGGAGAAGTTCCAGGCGGTACGCAAGCTCAAGGACGAATACTACGGTGCGAAGAAGGCATTCGCCGAGTATGAACGAGAGGCCCGCAACCGTATCCGGGAACGACAGAAGGCCGAGCGCGAGCGCTTCGACAAGGAGAAGAAGAAGGAGCGTGCCCAGAAAATGCTTCAGGAGGCTAGCGACCCAGCTTACCTTGAGGAGATCCGCAGAGCCAATAGTCTACTGCACTTCTTCGACCCTTCGTCAACTTCAACCGACAAAGCACCTCTCATGGCCGAGAGCGGTCTGGGTGCGCAAGCTTCGCGCAAAGTGGACGACGCCGGCCTGAAGGGAGTCAGGCTCGCACGCAAAGAAGACCGCGACGACGAGTATGCCCCCGCCGTGAAGAAGGGCAAGAAGGGAAAGAAGGGTGGTGCCACCGAGAAGGGATACAACTGCCCGCCCTCTGTCATCGACGACTGTGCCTTCATGGGTATCGACCCACCTATGAGCGCTGCCGATGTTCCTGCTGCTGCTGAGAAGGTCAAGGCTAAGCTGGAGCACTGGAAGGCGGACCAGCAGGCCCAGACGCAACGGGTAAGCCATAAATCATGAATCCACTACTGTTGAAGTGTAGGCGACTAACCAAGTATATAGAACGTCGAGAAGGCCAAGAAGGAGATCGAGAAGCTCGAGGCCGAGGAGGCTGCCGAGACTTCCGGCACCAGTACTCCTAACGGTAACGGTGCCAATGGCGAGAAGAAAACCGACGACAAGGTCGCCGCCGTTACGTCGGATCTAAAGGAGGCGTCTTTGAAGGAGAAGGACTAGAAGTCCCTTAACTCCCGCAAACCGCAGCCCAAGAAGAAAGGCTCGACCGCGAAGGGCAACGCGAAGGGCAAAGAGGTGGTTGTCAAACCAAGTGACAATCAGCCTCGAGTTGAGAAGAAAAACGGCCCCATGTAAGATCCGAGTGAGATGCTAGACTAGGGGAAGGGGGGGAAATACATTAGAGAGGAAATCGTGGGCTGAAGCGTGTTTTCCCCATAATAATCAATCAACCCCCGAAACTGACATTGAGGCTCTTTGCTACGCGTACCTGATTTTCTTCCCTCGTGTCCTAGTGCGTTTTTCTCTGCTGATATCATCATCGTTACTATGTATACTCTCTGTCTGGCTGCATAATCGCCCGTCACCCACTCCTCATCCGCCCATCTCATCCCATAGGTCTGTCTACGCAATGAGCATGGACTTA
The DNA here is from genome assembly GCA_022497155.1 of Whalleya microplaca. NCBI lineage: Eukaryota > Fungi > Ascomycota > Sordariomycetes > Xylariales > Xylariaceae > Whalleya > Whalleya microplaca. The sequence continues at coordinate 822,889 of MU385715.1, read as the reverse complement.
TATATAAGATGATGTAATCTATCTACATATGTAGGCATGTGATAAGATGGGGCATCAATCTATCCTGTGTGATATATGTACTGTAGATACGATACCCTTATGTATGTACGTATGTACGTATGTACATACAGCCCAAGCCCGTCCCGACGGAAATGCCATTCGATCCCAACTGGGTATCCGAGGAGACTAGATCAGACTACTAGACTACCTACCCGACGGCATCGTCCCGTGCCTTCCGCGATTGGCATCCCGTGTCCACTTCTATCTACTTCCGAGTCGTACGGGGGGAGAGGAGAGATGGGGCGAGGGGAGGGGGGCTTGATTCGCTTTTATGCTTTGGTATTTCCCTGCCTCGAGCCTCAACCCGTGATAATACATACATACGTATATGTAGACTGTAGTCAGCAAGCAGTCAGTATATGTACATACTCCCTCATCAGCAAAATGCCAACCCTACACCCACACACCCATCTACTCACACCCACACACCCATCTACTCACACCCACACACACGGTCTCGCATCTGGTGCGTGCATGCTTTGCTTACATACGAGCTCTGGATTTGGATTTGGGTCTGGGGGGTTTTTCGGTCGGGCAGGGTCCTCGGATTGGATCTCCAGGGCGCAGATCGAACCCACTCCGAACCGTTCGTGTGGACCGGTCTGATCTGGTCTGTGTCTGGGCTGCTCATGGATGGCATGACCTGGGTAGGTAGGTACCCTACATACATACGTACATACGTACATACCTAATATATCTTTCACTTTACACACCTGTATATCTGCGGTTCGGGGGCTCTCACACAGTGCAGTTACCTAGCTATCTAGCTGTCTATCTATGTAGCTGAATGGCTATCCATCTATCTGATGTCTGTCTGTCCATCTATCTGGCTGGCTGGTAGACAGGAGTGGGCTGGCTGAAATACCTACCTACATAGAAAGGTGGGCAGGATCTAAAGCATACCTACCTACCTACCTACATAGCTCTCCCTTCCCATCCGTTCGTCCCCCTTCCCTCCCGCGGCCCCATAATAGGGAGGGCAGTCCTCGAGCCGGCGGAAAAAAAAACTGGGGTGGCCCGACCTACGTGTCAATTGCCATATCGCCATACATAGGAAATCGACTACCTATGTATGTACTTGCGTACGTATGTATGTATATACGCATGATTGATAAGGGATGGATGATGGATGGGGCACGCACGATAGGTTTTTATATGTACTTGCTTTACGAAGCTGACTAGCTACCTAATACGCCGCTCCTCCTCATTCCTGTGTGGTCAAGTTGGTTGGCCAGCTACCTAAGCTGCTGCTCATCATCATGGAGGTCTATCTGGCTCCGTTGGTGCGGATCATGCATACATGGTATCAACATACGGCACGGCATGGGCACAATAGGTAGATATATGTCAATATTTACCAACTACTCGTCGGATTAATATGTGCTTGTGAGAGAAGGGAGATTTCAGATATATGACGTATTTCTCCGTTGGTGGTTTGCAACCAGATAGGTTCAATTGACTTTGCTAGGTGTTTTATACTACACGCAGTAGGTTATCCAAGTAGCTAGCTCCATATGTGAAGAACAGGTAGGTAATCCATCCGTCTCGGAAAGCAGTAAATCTTGATATCCCTACTATGTACCTGAGGTGGGCGGGTATGATGGATAGACAACACACGAGAAAGAATCTCATCCGGCACCAAAACGAATCGTTGAAGAATGAATAGACACGAACAACCAGTAGCCAACCCATTCATCTGCCGTTCCGTCCCAGCTCCGTGATTGCCTTCGGAGACTCCTTAACGCCGAGTGGTGAAAAAATCAAAACAAACACCGAGAAATGACCACCTCACCTCAGAGTCGTTCCAAGTCCGAGGTGGTATCGCTCCACAGAATGATAAATCTAGATAGGAAAACAACAGCATCTTCAAAATGATAAACAAACGAAACAAACAAGAAAAGGCGTTGGATAAACACGTCATAAGAGCAATGTCTCGCCCGCTATGCAAAAACAATGGTATGGGGGCATAGAAATTTTCCCCTCCAAATGCATGCAAAACTTCGTTGATCATCTTTGTGTTCGTAGTCTCGTGAAAGGCTTCGTAATGCTTTTAGGTTTGCTTTCGGGAAACGATGTGCTGTAGTCCAATTTTACAAATTATAATAGTAAGGTCGAGGGAACCCGGATGCAATGTTGTCGTAGGCATGAGGGACTAGGTAGTGGGCTTTGGCTATACATCTCATTGGTAACCGAAATAAGATGGCGGTGCGGGTGTCTGGTATCGTAACGAGTGCCTTCGTGGGGTTGGTGTTGGTGCAAGCGGATTCCCGATGGCTGGCGGTCCCGGTGTTCTTCGCTCGATGGGAGGCGGCGTTCTTCTCGGAAGAGGGGTAGCTCGCTCTCGTTCGTGGAAGCTTTCGGGAGCCACGCTCCGTCTACCGTTCTTCCTTGACCCGTTGAGGGCACTCAGAGGGGGGTCTTTGACTGCGGATTCGTCGTCCGCCGGAAGAGTCAGCTCGACGAGGCTGAAAAAGTACTGTAGCACTTCCGGATACCGCTGCACGCTTGCTTGCCAGTCCTCGTCGATTCCTCGTTTGAGGGTCGCTTGGGCCTGGGCAAGCTCGTTGGGATGCGGGGGTGCATGGTAGTAATAGTGAGCATGAGATTGCAACCGCTCGAGATGTGACGCGTGTGCAGCTTTGCGTCGTTCTGTGAGTAGTCTGAAGTACTCGAGTATGTAATCTTGAGCATGGGCCCGGACCCAAGATCTGCTACGGCGTTAGTAGACTGCTTCGATCCCTACAAGCCGCTGCGGCCTCGGGCTAGTTTGATGTGGGACGGCATCATGCTTACCGGATCTCGTTGTACATGTTCTGCATCATCTGTGTTTCTGCCTGTCGTACAGCGACCTCGAGACCCTTAGCCTCGCAGTCGCAGGCAAGGTTCGCGGGGGCATGGCAGATGGCACAGTCCGGGTCCATTCTGATGATGGAGGACTTGCGGGGTTTGTTGGAGTCCTTGGGATACATCTTAGCGGCGTGAAGCCGGAGGCGGCAGGGAAGGAAGCCGGAGGAGGATGGGAACGGTGAACATAGGTGGTTGTAGAAAAATAAAGTTGATGTTGTACAACGTGTTTTCACTTGGAGACCCGATAAGGGTCCATAGCGACAGGAAAGGGAGGAGAAGAGTGTAAAAAGGACAAACAGAGGGAGAGACTGACCTGTATTAAGAATAGCAGTGACGAGAGCAACAACGCAGCAGCGTCGATAGTGGTAGAGCTGCAGCAAGACAACGTGTAGCAAGAGGGGGAATTGGACGACAGAAAAACAGTCAATGGCTAGCTCAGAGGTTTCCCTGCAGGAGACAAAGCAGACCGCCCTCTAAGAAGGCCGCGAAATTCAACGAGGGCAGCAAATGGGGGCTTGCGTGGGAGCTTTGTGTCCCGATGTGACCGATATCATCGAAGAGTAAGACACGGCCTGTATGGAGCGTGGGGAACGCGGAGAGCGAGAGAAATTCTCACAGGCGTGACGAGAGAGGCAAAGACTCAGAGAGAGGAAGTCGGTGGATCGACGCCTCCGTGAAGGCGTGAGGTTGAGAGGCTGGCAAAAGGCTCGACGTGCAGGTGGTGCAGCACCGAAACTCCACAAAAGACCAATTGATAACCCCGAGATAGCAGGATGGTCGAAAGGTAGCAGGTGCCCAGTGCCCAGCGGAGCCTGAAGACGGGCAGCTTAGCGAGCAAGAGGGGAGAAAGTTGTGTCCACGTTTGTCCACAAAACGAAATTCGGCTGTCGTGGCTCGAATGAGCGGCTTGATTACTGGTAGTATGCAGTATGCATGAGGGTAACCCAATTAACCTAGTTAACCCAATTCCGTAAGTTGCATGATCCGCCTTGGAGATACTGCCGCCACGAACCAGTAGTCGGGGAGGGAGGGTTGGAGTACTGCGTACAGTATGTATGTACATAAGATGAGGTGCTTCCCTCTCTCTTCTGTGAACCTGACACACGAGTACCTAGAAAGAACGATGAATGGGATAGATAGATAGGATAGGTAGATTGTAGACCGTAGACCGCAGAGGACGGGAAGTTCCTATAAGACAGAACGAACTTTCGTTTTATTATATGTATAAGAGAGAGATTGGTTACTCAACCAAAAGACAGAGAGAGAGAGAGAGAGAGAGAGGTGGCAGACTGGGCCGGTTGGATCGTTGGAACCAGCAAACAGCACGAAGACATGAAGACTGACTGGAGGAACGGGATCTTCCCTTCCAACCTTTCCAAATTCCCGAAAATTCCAACCCTTGAGGCTCCAAAGCAGTACTACTGTGCTGTGATTTGGATGCTGGGACCCAGCTAGTCAGATCACTAGCAACTGTGCAAGGACCCAGATTTTGCAGCAAATTGTGTATCTCGATATGCAGCATTCCGCTGTTCACCGCTTCTAAGACCGCCCTTCGGCGCACCGGGCGGCTCGAGACGGCCAGTTCAGCAGACCATGAGCGTTTACGAGCCACTCAAGCCTGGTTTAAGCATAATAAGGTATCTTACACAGCTTATGCATGAGACAATGCTCGGGGCTCAACGTATGACTTTATTCTGGTGTTTATAATGGAGTTAAGCCGCACTTTTTATCTCGACGTTGGTAGATCTTCGGTTCTTGTGTGATCATGTGAGAAGATCCAAGGTAAAGAAGAAACGAAAGGAGCCCGACTAGCTCTGACGAATTGGAACTAAGGACGGTACATGTACCCAGGTACCCATTGGAGCGGATATCTACTTTCAGTTAAGCGGCCAAGGCAGCCCCCCGGTCCGATGGACAATCAGACAATATGCGGGTATGGGGTAACCTAGCCGAAATCGGCTAACGAGGCCTTTATCTTATCAGGCAAAAATTCAATTCGTCCTTGCAGTCCCTGCTCCAATGTCAGGATGTTTCCAATATTTCCAGTAGCATGGCATTCAGCTCTGTCTATCAGCTGAAAGAAGCTCCTTAGAGCCTCCCAAACCACAGGAATAGTTCTGTTGGAGCTCTGGGATAGGCATTGGCCAACATGGCTCCCAGATGCTGCTCCTCCAGCAGCTCTGGCCTGTTCCTCCCGTTCCTATATCCGTCCTTCTTCCGCTGCACCTCGCGGACCATCCACCGAGCCGGCCTCACCACCCTGCACTCGAGCACGAGCGACAACGCCGTCCCCAGCGGCAGCACGGCGCCGTCATCCTCGAGCGAGCAGCTCCCGCGCTCGCGCCTGAACCCGGCGCCCGACGACTACAAGATCTCGACCTTCACGGACAAGGCCCGGGTCACCGTGCACGCCGGCGGCGGCGGCCACGGCTGCATCTCCTTCCACCGCGAGGCCTTCATGGCCGACGGCCCCGCCAACGGCGGCGACGGCGGGCACGGCGGCAACGTCTATATCCAGGCCGTGCACGGCGAGACCTCGCTGCACAAGCTGGCCCGCCGCCGCATCCTGCGCGCCGGCCGCGGTAGGTCGGGGCAGGGGAGCAGTCGTGGCGGCGCTCGCGGCGACGACATCATCATCCAGGTGCCTGTCGGGACCGTCATAAAGGAGATAGACCGGATCGACCCCGTCGTCGAGGAGGGGATACTATACAAGCAGATGCGCGCGAAGGAGCGGGAGCACGAGAAGTTAGTCAAGGAAGCGGAAGCTGCTGCAGCAGCGGCTGCCGCCGAGGCAGGCCGCGAGTTCGACGATACCGTCCCGCTCGACGTACCCGATGCGCCGGAGCAGCCGAACCTGCACAAGTTCGTGCTGTACCCCGGGCTCTCGAACAGCCAGAAGCGCAACATGATCCTGCCGCGGCTGGGGCGGCGCGAGCGCCTCTACGCCCAGCCCGACGGCCCGATCCACCTGGACCTCTCGACGCCGACGCCGCGGCCGATCCTGCTCGCGGCGGGCGGGCTCGGCGGGCTCGGCAACCCGCACTTCGTGTCGAAGGAGCGCCAGCGCCCGCTCTTCGCGACCAAGGGCGAGCGCGCCGTCAGCATGCGCTTCGAGCTCGAGCTCAAGCTGCTCGCGGACGTGGGGCTCGTCGGCCTGCCGAACGCGGGCAAGAGCACGCTGCTGCGCGCGCTGACGCGCGCCCGCGCCCGCGTCGGCAACTGGGCCTTCACGACGCTGCAGCCGAACATCGGCACCGTGGTGCTCGACAACCACAAGGGCCCGCGGCTGCCGCAACCACGACCACGACCGCAGGCGCACCCCGCGCCGCCGAAGCACGCCGTCATCCACGACGCGCGCTTCGGGTCCGTGGTCGTGGCGCACGCGGAGCAGATCGGCGCCGGGCCCGAGCCCCGCACCCGCTTCACCGTCGCCGACATCCCGGGGCTGATCGAGGGCGCGCACCTCGACCGCGGGCTCGGGATCGCGTTCCTGCGCCACGTCGAGCGCGCCGGCGTCCTCGCCTTCGTCGTCGACCTCGGCGCCGGCGACGCCGTACAGGCGCTCAAGGCCCTGTGGATGGAGGTCGGGCTGTACGCGCGCATGCGCGAGGAGGAGGAGCGCGAGCGCGAGGTCGCCGGTCGCATTGACTGGGAGGGCGATGGCTCTTCGGTGGGAGGAGGTGGACCCGGCGGCAGGATGGGTATGGGTATGGGGCAGATGATAGTGGCCGATCTCCCTGGACCGACCAGCGGCGAAACCGGATTGCACATCGCGGCGAAGCCGTGGTTCGTCGTTGCCACCAAGGGGGATCTCCCCGAGACGCAGGAGAATTTCGCCCAGCTGAAAGAGTACCTCGATAAGGTCACGGACAGGCAGGAGCCGCATCCGAGCGGTGTCGAGGGGGCGTGGGTAAATGACTGCGCGGCCATCCCCGTAAGCGCAATTAACGGACATGGTGTGGACAGGATTGTACATTGGACTGTGGGACTACTGGATGAATGATGGGATATAGATTAAGGTCCCCGAGGACAGGATAGCAGCCTTGTTATACGTATTTATAGACTACCTACAGCTGGAGGCTATAATATCAAATCAAAGCATTCATGTGTAAAGAGATGTCAAGCAAGAATGCAAGTCTCTTCGGATGGAATACCTGGTACAGCGCTCAGTTTTGGTAGAATAGATGCCTAGATCTGCCAGCATGCTCTGTTTCGTCGCTGGTCAACAGGTCAAGTGTAACGCCCGAAGCGCCATGAGTTGGAGGGACATTGTTCCCGGAAGACTATCTCTTCAGCCGGAGTGCAATTGGTCCACGGTCTTTCTAGGTTGCTGCTGTACCGGTACCAGCTTCCGACTCACCTATCGCACCAGCCTCTTTTAGGTCAGGAGCCCCATTGGCCTCAATCGAAGCATCTGCCTTCTCAGTTTCCTCCGTAACCACCTCCTTGGCTTCCGGATCAACGGCCCCATTCTGTGCATCAGCATCTTCAACCGCAGCAACGTCCTCCATGATCTCCTCCTTGGTTTCGGGATCAGTAGCTTCAGCCTCCTTTTTCGCCGTGTTCTTCAGCGTCTGGTTGATTACGGGGGAAGTGTCATTGAAGACGCGGAGCAACATAGCAGACCGATCCTCTTTCGGCAGCATTAGGTTGAGCGAATGAAAGCTCTTCCATAGAGGAAGGACCATGTGCTCCGAGAAATCCGGGTCGCTTCCGTCCGGCTCTATGCTCAGGAGACAGCAGCCCATGCCGATCTCCCTAGCTCTTTCGCCGATCTCGTTGAGCTTCCTCCAGTCCTCATCGATGAATTTCGGGAACATCTCCTTAAGAAGTGTGCGGAAGGTCTCCTTGTTCGTCAGATGGATGACTCGTTCCGGGCCGACATAACCACCGATGATAGGCATTCCCTCGGACTGTATCCGCCATCTACAAACTTCAGCAGATGGTGCTTCCTGCTTCATGAACATTTTTACGCCTCCGTGCACAAATTTGACCCCACGCCCTTCGTTCTCAACCAGAATATCCCTAAGGAGAGCACTAGTGTAGTATACAGCCTTTGCGGGCTCGCCCATGGCATTCCGTACCATAAATCGGTCCGAAGGAAAGCGTGGCGAGACCTTATAGAACGACTGTATGCTCTGAATGACTGGGTGATCAGGAGGTAAGTACTTGAAGGGCTCTTCGTAGTTGCCATCTGGTGCTTTGACACGTCGATCAGGTTGCGCATTGTTTTTAGACTCAGTTTCCGGCTTCACTTCTTCTTCCTTGGGATCCGGCGCGCCATGTTGGGGTTCGGGAGCAGCTTCAAGGTTAGCTTCCACCTTTTCGCTAGGCGGGGACTCCGTTCTTTGCTTCTTAGTATCTGGTTTGGTCTCCGCTTCCTCTTCATCCAGAGTCCTCTTAGCCCCAATGTGAGGGAGAACATCGGTAGGCTCACCCAAGGCGGCCTTCTCCTCTTCTATTTGTATTTGGGTTTCTGTATCCTCTTGCTTGCTACTGTTAGCGACGGTTACATCTTCGGAAGTTCGAAGCTTCGAAGACACCTCCGGTTTTGCCTTGAAATCGTCCTTCTTCTCCAGCACTGTGATGAAAAAGCCGCCAGTATCCTGTTGATGGGCATAGACTCGCATGCAGCGGTCTAACGGAAGTCCAGAGCACTCGTTGGTATCTGGTCTAGCGAACATGGTATCTAAAACCTTGCCCGGTATATGTCCGTCATTGGTCAACGCATGCTGTTGGACTTCCTCCCAGCTACTCCAGATCCGGCCGGTCTTATCCATGATTTGCCATTGATGCAGGCCGGGCCTGCGCTTCAATTGCGGGAGTCTGTCTTTACAATCGATGATTTCGATCTTGTCAGGACCGCCGCACCGTTCAATGGCAGATACGATGACTGCTTCGTTCTCAACAGGGTTCATGCTACAGGTCGAGTATACGACGCGACCGCCAACTTTCAACATCTGCAGGGCACGAACCAAGATCCGAGTTTGGGTCAGATGAAGGCCTAAGGCGTTTCCGGGTAGCCAATCTTTCCAGAGATTTATGTTCTTTCTTAATGTCCCATCGCCGGAACAGGGTACATCTGCCAGTATCCTATCGAATCTCAAGTATTGGCCTTTGTCGGGTTGTTGTGGGTCTCGCGGAAGTCTAATGGCGGGATAGAGAGTGGCATCATGGTTCGTGACGATAAGGTTAGGGGAAGAGAGTCGCTTAAGCTGGTGAACCAGCATGTGGCTTCGCTTATAATCAGCATCGTTAGCTATAAGAAGCCCAGTCGCACGTCCGTCGTCACCGGCATCCACTGCCAGATCAACATCTTCTTCAACAGCCGGCTGCGGCCCAGCCTCGCCGAAGGACTCCATGAACTTGCGCATTCTAGCCTCTTCGCCGACATGAACCATCTCCAGCAACTGGGCAGCTTTGCTTCCGGGCGCTGCGCACAGATCCAAAACTGTCATCCCCGGACTGACGTCCATGAGAAGAGGAGGGATCATGCTGACCACCTCCTGTCTGCTAATGTTCCCAACGCTAGTCTCTGAAACTAGGAATTTCTGGAAGGCCGCGAAGGGAGGAAATTTGCGAATGACCTGCTTCGGGGTGTTCATAAAATATGCTAGTTCGTCGGGATACCAGGGAACCGGCTGAGGTGCGTTCACGGGCTGGCCATCGAAGCGTTCGATCTTCACGATCTCGGGCGTATATCTCTTCTCAAGCAGTCGCTTTACGGCGAGCGCATGGCCTTTAGATCCACAGAAGCGAAAGGAATTGGGAAGTTCCCTCTTCAATGCGCCCCAGAACTCCTCCCTTTCGGCATCGTCGAGGGGGATTACGGCATCGTAGTACTTCTCGAGCCTATCGTTCTCCTTTCTGATCTCGGCATATGATCGATGCTGTTGAGTAGAGCCGCCTCCGCGGGGTGCACTATTGAACCCGCCTTTGCGGCCTCCCTATGATATAAAAAAGTCAGAGCTGTTTATTATGTGTATATCGCAACATCATGGCCTACCCGAAACTTCTTGCGACCCATTCTCAATTGTATGCAAGACGCTGCTCTCAGACAGTGCATGCAGCGATTGGTGAGCAAGGAAGGATGAATTTGAAGTTTTTCATGTTCAAGCTCCCCCACGCCAAAGCTTTCCACTGCAATCTGCATGTACTACCCCACTAAGATCACTGTGTCCCACATAGATAGCTTCTCCTTACGTGCCTATCGTCAGATATGCACCTAAGCGAACATAATGGAAGCGTTAACACTTACACACTGTACAAGAGCATCAGTTTGTCGCGTGTAGTGCTAATGAACAACGTTTAAATGAAGTAGAATGTATACCGTGAATGTTAAGTTTTAATATAGGGGATTTCTAAATAAGGAATTATGAGTCTATATAAAGGAGCATAAGTAAGTGTAGGTATATCCTTGTGTTCTTTTGAACTAGGTATACGTCACATTCAGTACTTGTCGACTCAGATAATATCGCTACAGTTTCAGGTATAGTATAGAGCTTATCAGTCTGAATACCTTAATCATACGTTGAATATTCTTCCTGCTTGAAATCTCATCTACAACTTGTACTCATCTCCTGATTCATGCGCCATCAAGTCGAAAGCTGGCTTAGCACTGAACCAACCCGCGTTCTCAGTACCAACAGTCCTGTATGTGAACTCGGCCTCCTCATCGCTGACCTTGACCGTCTCGCCACCTCGTCCCGCCGCGGCCGCATCAGCCATCAGTTGAGCGCGGCAGCACTTCTCCAGGCTCGTGAACCAGAACACGCAGCTCTCGATGGTGGTGCCGCACGTCAGCAGCCCGTGGTTAGCCAGTATCGCGGCCTTCTTCTGGCCCAGGGCCTTCGAGATCGTGATGCCCTCCTCGGGCCCTAGCACGATGCCCCCGAAGTTGTCGTACAGCGCGATGTCGTTGTAGAAGGCGCAGGAGTCCTGCGTGGTGATGTCGAGGTTGCGACCCAAGGTCGCGAAGGCCCGCCCGTGGATCGAATGCGAGTGAGCCACGGCGTTTATGTCTGGCCTGGCCGCATGGACTGCCGAGTGAATCATATAGGCTAGCAAGCAAAAGTCAGTCAATTGTGTCTGCCAAACAATAATAAAGTCATCAGGTAGGAGGCTCACCGGCTCTATTGAGAAGTTTCACGGGGCCTCCCTCGACGATGTCGCTTGTATGGTCAACTCGGATGAGATCCGAAGCTTTAAGGAGGGGCCAAGCAACTCCAAATGGGTTCACCCAGAATGTAGTTGGGTCAACAGGATCCTACATCTTCGTTAAGCATGGCCTCGTTTATATAAGCAATATCTGCCCTGGTACTCACGCGAACGGTGATATGGCCAGCAACACTGGAATCTTATAAGTTTTCATGATATCAAGGCAAGTTTGTAGGTTTGACAGGATACTTGCCCTTCATCATAGCCTAACTTGGCAAAAATGCGAAAAGCCAACGCCAATCTTTCCTTCAAATATTGGCGCTGCTCTAGAGGGTCCTTGAAAGTAGGCGGTCGTGGAAACGCAGTCTTGTGACCTTCGTAAGCCCACACTCATACAGCTATATATGAGTTGTACTGAGTCCTCACTTGCCTTCGCGATAGCTGCTCCCTCCGTCCCCGGGATGCCTTTCGTAGAATGAGGAGACATTATCAGATTGATCACCGATTATAGAACACTCTGATTTACGCGACGCTGTGTTACCCGAAGCTTAAGGAGTAACCTTAGGTTCTGGTGTTCCGGCAGCTCTAGGAAAGTCCCACAACCTACTTAAATGTGACGCTGAATGCGACATTGACATGTGCATGCGGAGAACACGCCCTTGATGCTGCTCTTCGGCATCGAGAGTGAGGGGGACGTTATCACACCATTCCGATCCGTCGGATCTGAGCAATTACAGTTCATGAAAATGGGGTTTCCCTGTGAAGATCGTGGGCGAGTTGGGATACACCTGCAATCATTCGCTTAGCTTTTGATGTGGCGGAAGCTTATTTGATCAATGCCACCCAATCATGCAAGACCTAAAGATAATACTAAAGTCGATCCGAGAGCTTATGTCACACTTCAGCATTAGTCTTCTGACAACCTAACCTAGGTAGTATATCGACTATGGCTATCATTCATCTAGTGTCATGACAAGATGTGACTGCCCACGTAAGCTGCTTCATTACCGTGTGAATGGATCAACATAACGGCGATCTGTTTACGTTCATAGGCCTATATCAGGCGGAAGTGGTCTCAGTTAAATATATCAACCGAGTCCCAGTCATCCTCTCGGTCCAGAATTAGAAGCGGCCGCGGAGCAGGAATCTGACTTCCGAGGTAGCAAACAGATTCTATCCCCACGTAGTGACCCTTGCCGATCCATCTCAACCAGAGCCCCTCAATACTTTCATGGCCTCCTTGTAGTTCTCGATGTCGCGTGCCAGCTTCTCTCTGCGAATCTTGACAGGCGTATCCTCAGCAGCAATTATATCCAGTTGCTCCTCGTTCAGATTCGACACCATCTGTGTGCTGAAAATTCTCAGCGGACTGTCCTTGCCATACAGCAGAAAGTGATTGACGGCCTGTTGGCAAACAGTGTCGACAAAGCGCTTCCGAGAAACTTTGTAATAACTTTTGAGTACATCATCTATATTGTTCGCATCAGTCCTCTGCTAAGAAGTAGCCTCTAGACGGGGAAGGGATTTAAAGGAGGTTTGTTCACAAGATCCAGAGGCATCTGGGCTTCTTAGGCAGCTTGCTGTGCATATCAATAACTTTAGAATTTTACTCACGCATATGCTCCCGAACGTGCTTAGAATTTGCCTTGTTGACAGACGTGGAAAAGGTATCTAATTGCAACTTGGTGAAGAAGAACCCTGACTGGGAGGCATAACCGGGACCGTTCGGTTGAATGGTTTGTACTTGCCCATGCTCCTTCAATGCCGCAACTGTGCGATCGCCTTGAACTTTCTGGAGGTCATCGTTGAAGTAGTGATTCAATGTAAATGGAGGTCCTTCGCGTTCGATCTCGAGGAGGGACTTTGCACGATCCATTGCTCTGAGATAAGACCCCTGAAGATCTTCTAACAGATATCCATCCCAGAGCTCATCCCTTACTCGATCGTCAGGACACACTTCCTTGATCATCTCAAAGATGAAGTGATGTACGGCGATGATAACCCTGTGCATGTATGATAATGTGATTGGCTCCCATTTCTTTGACTGTTCTTTGAACAAAGTTGGGAGGAGAGAACCGCCAAACTAAAGAAGGCAATTAGCCAGCACCCTGCATTATATGGTCAGACTCACCGTTGCAAGGTCTTGCCCACGACTGGTCCTATAGACCTCTCCGATATATTCCATTATATCTTCATGGCCAGTAGAGTTAGGCATTATAGTGTCAGTTGGGTCAAAGATATCCTCCAGTTCAGGATAATCGTTGAATCCCAGAGTATCATTCGGTTTAGTACTGTTCAATGTCGACTCGATTTTTGGCTGTGGGGACGCCTCAGAGGGCGAGTCCGCTGCAAATGAACGCATATGCCCGTTCTTCGACATTTGGTCTGAATAATTCTCAGTAGCTTCGACTATACGGGTAATGAGCCGAAGGTCATGTCGGTCTGAGAAAATTTTGTCGCCTGTGTAGTATGCGTTGACGGCGTCTCGAGCCAGGGTCTGGAAAGCCTCTGCCATATTGTTGAGATAAGCTCTCTTGGTATGCTGGTCGCTTCTCGATGGACCCATTTCATTATTTGCGGCCCTCAAAGCTGACAATTTCTTTGCTACATCCGACTTGAGCTTCGGGAATTCCTTCTTGATCAGTTCCATAAACAGGTCACGCACCCGAGCCTTGAGAGCGTCTATACCGGCTTTTCCGGTGTGGGAAAGGTCTAACCAAGGGCTTTTAGAGAAGAACTTTCGTTCTTCAACCTGTCCCTGCTCAAGGGTCATATCCGCATCGTCTGGTCCACGGTTCTTGACGATGTAGTATCCTAGGGTAAGGTCACTTCTCTTACCAAGAACATGATCGATAGCAATCTGTTGAGTTGTGCGCTCAATTGCCAAATCGGCCTTCGTAAGAACCGCCATCGTTCTCATCATGGAAGGGTCGGCCTTCTTAGCCAGCTTCAAGATTTCCTGTGTCGCTGGATCCACATTGGCAGGCATGATGGCTAAAATTCTGATGACAGGCTTGTAAGCTTGACAATGTGACTATATTGTTATGTATCACTTACATCGTTCTGCTGTCTTCCACTGTGTGGTGTAAGTATTGGATGGTTACGTGTACAGCAACGGGGAAGCTGGTCTAACATACTGTAAGTTGTCACCATGTTCCTGACCAGCTGGATATCGGCCTCGGTGGTTATGCCTAGGGAAGTCAAAGTCAATACTCTGCTGTTGCGCAGTATTCTTGTTCTAATCTATCCTACCTTCAGTCTCTTTGCGAAAGATCCCCGGCACATCTATGACCGTAAAGTGCTCCTCCTGATCGTCATTAGTAGGTTGTCGGGTGTTGTCGGTCATTTTGCATATCACAACTCACACTCGGGCCACACTTCTCGATCTTAAGAATGTGCTCGCTAAACGCAGGGAGGTTGGAATCTTTGGTCGCACTTCTGATTCCCATTGCTTTATTTGCCTTCGACTGATTTAGAATAAGTTCTCTCAATAGGAGGAAGTTACTCACTTCTATGAAGAGCTGAGCCAGATTATCGGGGGTCATCTTCTTCAGAGTACGCTGGAAATGCTTCACTCGTTTCCGGCCACTAGGACTAGCCTCTGCGTGTGGAATTATGGACACTTTGATGAGTTCCTCACTCTCACGACGGCAGGTGATCTGGGTAGCATATCGAGTACATAGTTCTGCGTCTCGGGGGAATCCAAACCCAGTCAATCCCTCCAGCACAGAGCTCTTGCCCGATGACTGATCTCCGACAACCACAAGCTAGATCTGTCAGTTCTGTTTGGAGATAGTAGTAGGCTTTGGAATGACATACCTGAGGTAATGCGACACCCGTTCCAATCAGTTCACGCAGCTTATCAATCTTCGTCAAGGTTGACAAGTTGCCAGAGCCATATTGCTCCTTGATACCCATGTTTGAGGTCTTCGTCTTCGCCAGCGCTTCCATCAAGTAAACCACCTTATTTGACTTGAATCAAGTCAAATCAACTAATTGAACTTTCGAGTTGACTTGAGGCTATTTGTAACTTGACTTGATTAGTGATACACTAAATTACGAATTTTACTCCTGAACCCCTGAATTACATATTAGGGTTTAAACATAAGGTGGCTTTAAGGAGGTAAGTTTATCCGAAGGGAAAATTCCAGGTCTCCTAGGAGATGACCTGATACAGCAAAATTGTTACACAAAAGTTACGGACGTAATAGTGGTCAACCCTTAATGGGGATAACCAGCACAGGGCGTGAGGTGGCTGATAATATTGACTAATAACGCCAGAAAACCTGTGGCTTATATAACTAGAAAAATAATTGAGTAGTATCAAGTGAATCAAGTCAAAAATAAGCTTCTAGTTGATTTGATCAATTATCGAAAAAATACAATTGTATCAAGCCAATTCAAGTCAATTCAAGTCAAGTCAAGTAATTAGTTGATTTGATGGAAGCGCTGGTCTTCGCCATGTAAATAGAAATGTCAACGAACGAGTGTCAATGAAGGGGGAAACAGAGGGATGAAGGCCCAGGAAGGGATAAGAAGGGGAAACAGAGGGATAAGGCCCAGGAAGGGATAAGAAGGAGAAATAGAGGGATGAAGGCCCAGGAAAGGATAAGAAACGGATTAGTAGTAATGAAGACTTGAGTATGCGTTGGGGTGAAATAAGTGTGAGCTTGCAACAGGCCACGGCCTGAAAAGTTGAGGTAGGAAGGAAGTGAGGTTGTTTATATACACCTCATAAAATCAGATGACATCATACTTTCTTCCACTTTCGACTCGCTTTCATTCCTTTATCAGACCCATGGTAGCCTTTCTTACAGCCTTCAATGGAATCTCCAGGGATTTACCGCCATAGATACAGTATTGACATCTTGCAAACGGATTAACTCGACCCATATCAAGGCCTTCCACGAATCATTGTTACTGACTGCAGACAGGGCATCTACATCTAGGGCTCACTGCCCGCCCAAGGGTCAAGGCGAATTTTCACTCTATTGGCAGTTTTGAAGTCTAGTGACTGCCGCTTGATACCTCGAGGGGTCCAATGGTGCTTTGCGAGGATATCAGGGTGCTGCTGAGTACGCATGAACCCGCAAATAGGGCCCGGTAGGGGTAAGTAGACCATAGCCGCTGAGGTTAGGAGCCAAGCCACATAGCTAACGGAGCCAACACCAACATCATTGAATGTCTAGGTTATTCAACTTCTATACAAATAAATTTGAGCGGCCTCATACATGGAAACGAATTGTTTCAAGCGGCTATCAACGTCCAATGGCATGGCTACCCGTTCTGCCCGAAGCCCAAGACGAGGTCGTCTCCACCTGCTTCCAAGTAGAACAACGTACATCCGTACCTGTCTAACAAATACACACAAGGCTCTGAGCTGTACCTCTGAGTTCAATCAAACGAAGTCTTTGTATATGTGCATGAATAAAGATAGTTCCCCAAGAAATGCAACGATTAGCAAGTTGTCACAACGAGATTTGAACATAGCCTGGGTTACGAAACGTTCTTTGCAAGTTTTAGCCATTGGCTTCTATGTGACGCTTGATGCAGCGTTTGCTTTCACCATAGGTTCATTATATTAACTAGAGGTATTGCAGATCCTGACACAAATTCGGGTTCAAGGGCTTCCAAAATCTGGGTTTCCATTGCTAATTTAGACAGAACATAGTCATGTACCCAATGTACCAGGAGATGGAGGTATTCAAAGTGACTACACACACTAGTTGTCCCATTAAATGGTAGACACAGCTGTCCTTCATTAATAACAAGGGACTACGATATCCTATATATATAACACAATGATCATGCACTATATATGTGGCCACAGCACCGGTTGATGTTTTGCTACCTGCTACCTGAGGTTACCTAGAGCAGCTTTTCTCTTGAGCCGGTGACCCTCTCGAAGGTATCCAGGGCCATCGTCAAACTATGCCGACCAGCAGTCTTGCTCCGCAGGACATTGTCATAGTCAAGCGTCTCGGCAAACGGCACCTGTGCAGTGATCTGCAGCATGCGCGGGCGACCCTTCCGCGTCTCGCGAAGCGTCGCCTGGAATTCGTACGGGTCCGGCGGGGCGTAGATGTCCGACACGTCGATGGCGCCGCCTTCTCTCGCCAGCGTCTCCTGCAAGTCCTGCACCTCGAGGACGCGCCCGCCGCGAGCCGAATGCAGGTCGTGCTGGATCGCGCTGGACGCTGTTTCCGGGCAGACGATGGTCACCTTCATGACCGGCTCGAGGATGCCGATCGTGCCTTGCTGGTAGGCCTCCTTGAGTGCGGACCTGACGGCTTTGTTCGCGGCACCGACTAGATGAGCACCGGGGGCGGGGCCGAAGTAGTCGGTTGTGGAGTCGTAGGTGACCGTGATAAAGCACTGATTCATTGGGGAGTTGCGTCGAGGGCCTCTTGCGAGGGCTGAGATTACACCGTTCATGAGTTGGTGTCTTGTAGTCTCGATGTCAAATGGGAGGTCCTCCCTTAGGAAGTCGAAATCGATTATGTTTCCATCCCGCTCGTAGCTGTATTTTGATAGTGTGTCGCGATGTTCTTCTTGGAGAGGCTCAATGACGACGGAGCAGGCGGCTTTTCCGGCCTTGCCTGCTACGACCTTATCAAAGACTTCCCGATGAGATGCTGTTCGCGTGGTCAAGCACTCCTTATAGTCAACGGAGATTTTACCCCAATATGCCTCAGCCTTGTAATGGTTCTCAAGACGATCGCGAGCAACTTCCAGGTGGAGCGTACCCATCCCAGATAGGGTGTATTGCTCTGTCTTCTCATCTTTAAACCATCTCAAACTGGGGTCCTCACGAGTGAGATTTTCCAAGGCTGCTTCAAGAGCCTTAGCACCGGTGGGGCTATATGCTTCTAGGACAATAAAAGCCACAGCAGGTGGGATTTGAGGTGGTCGTACTTGCATTGAAGAGATTGGTGAGTCCGGCGCTTTATTTGCATTGAAGGTCAACAGGGTGTCCCCAGTCCTTGCCGCCTTCAAACCCGCAATTGCACCTATTTGTCCCGGAGCTAGGTGTGTTATCTCGATGGTATGAGCTGCTGAAATTTGCATCATATTGATTGGTCTTTCAAACAGCTGCAGGTTCGCATTCCACATTGGTGTGTTTTTCCTCAAGGCTCCGTGGTAAACTCGTACAAAAGTAAGCATTCCCCAACGAGGATCATTGACGACTTTAAAAACTGAAGCGAGAGCTTCAACATGTGGTTGACGTTTCTTCGGAGATTTAGGCTCTTGAAGAACCTGGCTCAACGGTTGATGTGTTCGACCAATTCGTACCTCGAGCTCAGGTCGTTCCAAAGGACTGGGTAAATAATCTTTGACCGCATCAAGCAAGGAGGCAACTCCGATGTTTTTTAAGGCGGATCCTGCAAACACAGGTATAAGAAGTCCTTCACCATCCCTGATGACGCGACGTATACTCTGCTTGATGGTGTCGGCAGGCAGATCTTTCCCCTGAGTAGTCCATATCTCTAGAAGCTCATCATCCTTTTCACAAAGTTGCTCAATCAACCTTTCTCTCGCTCGTTCAACCTCGTCCTTGATGGTTCCTTCCAGAATCTTCTTGGATAGCTCCTCAGGCGTATCTTTAGTTCCTGTCCAACTGACGACTGAGCGAGTAACAACGTCCACTACGCCCCGTACGGTATCATCGCTCCACCAGGGTATCTGGCAGACTAAAGGCATACCATCAAGCTTCAATCCAATATCTTGCACAGATTTTTTGAATGAAGCGCCGTCCCGGTCGAGTTTGTTGACGAAGATAATTCGAGGCACTTTGAATTCCTGGGCTGAAGACCACACTCGTTCGGTGTGTGTTTCAACACCCTCGACGCCATCTATCACGCAGACTGCTCCATCGAGAATGGGCATACAACGTTCGACCTCAAACCGAAAATCCACATGGCCAGGGGTATCAACCAGATTTATGGTATATTGCCGGTGGTCATCATTGAGGCGTTCCTTTGAGGGCCATTTGAATGTGATTGCTGCCGATTGAATAGTGATTCCTCTCTGCCTCTCCATAGGGAGGAAATCAGTCACTGTATCTCCATGGTCGACATCTATGCTAGATATTAGCCGTGTATATGAGGGCAGATGGCATTTTATATTATTTGTTCATCGTGTCCAAGGTACAGATTTTGCCTGCAAATACACTTACTCCCTGCATGTTTTAAAGCTCCACTGTTGTAGAGCATCTGCTCTGTAGTTGTTGTCTTCCCCTAGACAATGAAGTGAGCATTACTTCGCAGACAGCTTTTGTTATTAACATACTGCATCCACATGGGCAACGATACCAATGTTGCGGACATGCTCAATTCCAGCATCATGGTGAGGAACAGCCAAGCTGGAGGCCTGCCTCACACTCAATCGGGTACTAGCACGTCTTAAGGATAACGGCCATTGTCTGACCAACCCAGAGGTTCTGGTGGGAGCCCGGCACAAAAGTGCAAAGCAGCTCATACCCATAGATGAATTAAATAGAGCGATGACTGATTCGCTCCATTCAGTATACACGAACTACTCTTGACCAAGTCAAGACTTGAGTAAAACGAGTGTTTAGCCGCGTTAGCAGTGCTATAATGTAGATAGTCCACTCAACTTCATCCGTACCTAGGTAATAGTTGAGTTACAACCTACTGGTGAATTTGGTGTATGTAGTTAACGAGTTTTTATATTCGGCCACACGGACCACTCGAGGTGTGTAACGACCCATCATCAGGTGTGCTGGAGACCCTGCAGGAACTGAACCGAGGGACTCCTCCACAAGTAAGTACTTAAGTATCTTTCGCGCACGTGCCACTACAGATTCCCCACTGATGATTTCAATGTGGCTTGCGAGCAGCCGATTCAGCTCATTCAGCCATTTCAACTTCAGCATCATCAGTGATTTTTGGTAAGCAGCTCCCTTTTTTTAAACCCTTGTTGTTTGATGCCTAGATTTGTGTCGCGATCCTATTATGAAAGCTAATGGCTACTGCTATCTGTAGTTATCCTGGAATGCGCGCTGCTAAATGATTTCGGCATTCGGCATACTTTCGCCAACTTCCTCATCCTCTTGATTACTGGGTATTGTGAGGACAACCCAGGCAATACCGACAATGGACTACCGCTCATCGATACCCGATGATGAGCATGCGGCTGATGCATCTCCCTGGGGATCAACACCGCCGGCCTCTCCTCCGCGCAATGAGCCGGCCTTCAGCTCTCTAGGGAACACTCAGCCAACCTCGCCGTACCAATATGAATCGCATGATCCCAACAATGGGTTCGCGCAGGAAGACCCAACAGCCAATCCTTTCAGACGTCCCGATACAGCTAGCAGTAATGCAGGTTCTACTGCCGCGTTCGACCCATCACAGCCATCGGAACCATCGCAACAGTCTGAAGCTGGGACCGAAGCAGGGCAGCAGCCAGAGGCGCACCAGCAATCGCAGACACAAGGACATCACGCAGGAAATGGACAAGGCCGACAAGCCCGACGATCCGCTGGCCCACAGTACAAGTTGCAAGCGAAGATTACAGGACTCGAGCGAACGGGTCGCAAAGATCCCATCTTGAGATTCGATGTTCATGTAAGTCTAGGTTTAATTGGGCCGGCTCATCCCACGATTCTAACACGTATAGACAAACATTACTAAGTTTCGAACTACACAATTTCGCGATGTTCGTCGGTTACATTCGGAATTCGTCAAGCTTGCTGAACACCTGATCTCTGCCAACCCTGATGCGCTAGTGCCGGCAGTGCCGCCTGCATTGACATCCGCAGGCGCCGGAACGGACGAGGATGAAACACGCGTCAAGGCTCTTTTGCAGAGATGGCTTAACTACGTATGCAGTAACGAGGTCCTTATGAGAGACGATGAAATGGTTCTGTTTGTTGAGAGCGACTTTGGCTACAGCCCCCTGGTCAAGAGAAAGCAACCAGCAACGGGTGTGCGAAGAAAACTCTTGAAGCAATTTGCGCCCCCGCCTGATGATACCCCGGAGTTATCCGAAGCACGACCGATTGTAAAGCTATTCTATTTGGGCTCAATGGATGCGGGCCACAAGGTTGACAAGCTTGTAAAATCTCGCAGAGGTATGTATTCACTAACATTCCAAACTTACTAGTTAGGCAATTACTAATAAGACATAGGATTGGGACTAGCAGAGTCCGATTTTGGTGTGAAGCTAGGTGGAATGCACGTGCAAGAGCCGCATCCAGGTCTGGGAAATGCCTACCGAAAGCTTGGGAAGATCGTCCAAACTGTGGGCGACTGTCATGCAGCTCAGGCTACCGCTGAAGCAACTACCATTGGCGATCCATTTCAGTATCATTCTCAGGACGCCTTTATCGTGAAGGAGACATTGACGAACAGGCAACTTCTGACTCGCGAATTCTTACAAGCTCAAGAAAACACCAGAAGCAAACTAAACGCTGCTGATAGGCTGAAAGCCAGTTCTAATGTGCGGCGGGAGAAGGTTGACGAGGCAATTTCTGCTCTAGACGAGGCCAGAAATAGCGAGCTGGAGCTGGCGCACAAGACAACAAGGGTAACGCAAAATCTGGTGCAGGAACGACGCAAGTGGTTTGCGAGAACTGCGGCAGACTTGCGCATGAGCATTCGAGAGTACGTGACACGTGAGATTGAAGCCGAGCGACGTACGCTCGCGCTTCTCGAGAGCGTGCGCCCCGATGTTAGAGCGATCGACGCCTCGGGTGGTCTAAGCCGTCTAGGAAGGGAAGCTCACCCCACTGTGCGACGCGCGAGTCTGGCAGCCAGCCAAGGACCCAAGGGTGATGCCTGGAGCGGTGTCCCCCGGCGCACCGACAGCCTCAGCAAGAGCATCTCGGGAAGCTTGATGTCTAGCGTTCTGGAAGACGACGATGGCGAGAACGGCCACGGGGCGGGGTCTAGGGCGGCCGATAGCAGCGGCAACAGAGCGCTGCTCGGGCTCGGCGAAGAGGATGACGAGGATCGCGTGGATGCCAGGAATGCCGCGAGCCGCTTGGCGAACAGCACGTTCTGAGACTTTGTTTCGGTTGGGACATTGAGTCTACCTACATGAAGCATGAATTTTCTTTTTTTTCATGGCGGCAAAGGAAACTTGTCATATACCTAGCATTGTACGTATGTATGTCTCTTCCACACCTTTACTCCAAATTCCGGCGCGAACAGGCAATCCCCCTGCTTCCTTGATGTGGCGACTCCATCGGCAGGTATGACATGCTCAAGGACTCCTATAAAATCGGGACAATTGGTCATCATATGGCCAGCTACCGTATTGTATTAATTGAAGCCCAACTACATAAAGTGGAACGCAAGATATATCCGTTTTCTTCCATGTCTGCCCGTTTCGCCAGAGCTTTTTGATGCGAGTAGCCCATACTCGCAAGCTTCGCGGTGATCAAATGGCAGACCTGTAATGCAAGCCTCCTTATATGTATATTTGCGCAGCAGTCCTGATAGTGACCATGCAATGAATTTAATCCTAAACAATCCAGTTCAACCGTCCAATATCGCGAGTTCAGTATCCGCATCAGGTTCCCCAATCAAGACCACAGGTTCAGGCCGGGCCCGTTGAAGAAGCGACCCCGTGTTCCCGGCTTGCCGTTCCGCCGCGGCTTCCCGGCCGGCCTCTCCATGTTGTTGTTCAGGGCCTCCCAGTTCGTGCCCTCGTGGCCGAACGCGTGGCCCTCGCCTTGCTGCCGTACGATGGGACGCGGGTGCGGCTCTGGTGTAATAGATGAATTCTCGTCTCGCTTCTTGGCGCCCGAGAGCGTGCGGCTGGATTGCAGGGCGAGGCACATGTTGTGAGTACTGGTGGAAAGTGCGTTATGTATCTTTGTAGTATGTATGTAGCCTTGGTTGGCGATCGATCGATGAAGGGTGGGCGTACCCTAAGTAGTGAAGTATGTGTAGGTGGCTCTCCTTACAAAGACGAGCGAGTGAGGCGTTTATTGTCTGAAACCTATAGATGGTGGGCATAAAGAATGCGGAGAGAATATGAGAGACTTAAAGTATCTAACCTCAAAGTTTACCGTTTTCAGCTACGTTGCCCTATATGCGTCAGCTGAGACCGATCTGTGGGGTTGAAGATGGCGCAGTACATATGTAATGGCGTACAGGGCTTTATATGACGTTGATCATCAGCTGGTTACACAGTAATTCAAGTTTTTTCCACTTTAAAGATCGCGCCGGCTGAGGCTTGGTGCTTGGAGAGGCATACTCCTATGCCAAGAGGGCATAGTAGATCCACTCAAAGTGATCTTCACTCTTCACATCAAGTCAATTATAGAGATTATACAGATCATGTATATGAAAATTTTGAACAGATCCTTCTCATATATGTTAATTGTCTCAAAGGCAAACTCGACTGACCACGTGGGTTCTCTCATCTAGGATCCTAATTACAAGCGTACGTTCCTGTTTCAATAGACACTTCAGATATGCGAGTTAAAAGTTATACATATCTCCAAATCTCGCTCACAATATCAGGTATAACACGTAACTCTTCAAGTAAGGTTACTATTTCGTTACGTAAAAATATTTTGTGTAACGAGTAGTCGATTGGTTTTATAGCTCTGGTTTCGCTATTTTATGTAGTAGTTAGTATAATTGAGTGTACGACTACATATTTTACTCTATGTGCTTAGATGTTAACTTATGTCTACCTATAGTTTTTGGCCCGAATCTTCATACGAACTTACATAAACGCCTTGTTGAACTTTCTGATTATAAGGAGTAGAAAATTGTCCGCTTGTCTACATTCTCTAGCTCCTCTAGTTAAATAGAGTACTTGTTAGGTGACTATCGCTGACTAAGCAGCGCCTTACACCAGTATATCTACTAGTTGTCACAATCTCACACACCTTCTCACTTAATGATTACAACAGATTACTCACAAATACTACTAATAGGTTCATTGAAAGGAAAAAAGGCCTTGTTGCGACTCTTTTAAGTCGCCTGAAGCTCCATGTAATGGTGTCCTCCCTCGACATGGTATTTCTATAAGCAATTTATGAATAAAATAATCCTAATCACATTCAACAATATATGTGTGGATAGCTTTCAATATCCATTGTGTCTTTCTTCTGACGATGCTACCTGGGGACCTCGAGAGCCGCCAGAGCTACTGAGGGAAACTCCCATCGTGTCGTTCCTAATTAAAAGGTAGTTAAGTGCAGAAGACGAACGTGTGTCCCGGCATCTTGCCATCGATCAACGGGGGGATAGACTGACTACTCGATTTAGGTGCAATGGGAGCTCTCCTTGCGTTCTTCTCGACATGGAATGTGGAATCATTTATAAAGGAGCTAGCACATCTCGCTTGCATTCGATAGTCCAGATCGTCTTACTACGGTGGTATTGGGGGCTGCCAGCCAGTTACATGCTTCACATATGCCATGCAGGAAAGCTTGCCTCGGTCACCGTATTCGCGCGTATGTATTGTACATCTTACACGGCGAATTGCTTAGGTTGCTTAGGTTTTCTTTTTGCCCTGTTCGCCTTATAACTGCATGTCTGAGATGGAGGGTTGCAGGATTGCCAAGCGATCCGGGCTGATCGCGATCTCTGGTGCTTATAGTATCCTCTGGTTGGTATCGTGGGGTTGTATGTTTCCGAGAGGCGACGATGATGACGATAGCTATCAGCACAGCGTTTTCGTATCCAAAAGCCACGCCGCTGAGAGGACGCCACAAAAGGCGTCAGTGGTGAGTGAATCGGTCGTCTTGCATATATACGAGACATGTAGGTAGTTCAGTTGATCCCCAGAGGCGATGTGCATGCATATTTACATACATACCTAAGTATGGAGTACAGAGTAGCATGCAGTTTGTTGCTCGCGTAGTCAGCGCACGCACACATGCATCGCCATACCGCCGGTAGTTTTGCATCTCGCTTGGCTTATCTACTGGCCTGAACGTTTTCCCCATCAGGTCCATCCCGTAAAGTGTGGCGTTCTCGTGCCGCCAGTTTCGCGCTCGCTATGCGTCTCGCTTGCCGTGTTTTGGCGTCCAATCCCAATACAAGTGTAGGGTCTGATCGAAAGGGGAATTCACCTGATGCCTTTAGCCGCCGCATCGTATTTTCCAGTCCGAAATAGGTTCGCCTTATGGGATGAATACGACTTATAATTTGATAAGTATCATCGTGTCCCTTGTTCTAGGAGCGTAACAGGACACATATAGGCTAGGAGACCAATGAGCAAGATCAGCAACTGCATTATCGTTCTGTTCTTTGGTAAGCCTGAGATCGGTAAGCGTCAATATTAGTATCCAAAGCTGGTAATGTTCCGATACCTACCATAATGGCTCCGAGTGCATGGTATCTATTATAAGTCCCATCCTCGGGTTGTTTAGTCATCCAGCATGCACGCTTTAGTCAAGGAGGTCGTGACTAGGATATTAAGGGTTCTTACCCAGTCCCAAGGGTCATGTTATTTTGAATATGGGACCCTGTCGTCGGAGTAGTCCCACATATCTCCGGTTCCTTCGTCTGGGAGAACGGCAATAGTATACTCACTCGGTTGTCAGCACTTAGTAACAGTATTCGAGCCAATAGTCTCTACTCAGTGCTATCGACGGAGAGACAGCGATGGATATGGCCTTTCACTACACAAGAATGGCAGAGGCCATTTCGACATAGCCTTTTATTGAAACGACCAGTCATAAAGTCTGCGAGATCGGTTCAAAGACGTGGCATGCATCGTTTCACTGTGCCGTCATTGTCGGGAGAATGGTGTGTGTGCCGAGGTGCCTTATAACTTGATGTTGTACAAAAATGACGGGATAGAGCCCAAGGGGCTCGAACCTCAGCACCGAGATTGCTTCCGAGAGCCCCGCTGCGTTGCATGTTATCCGATTTATTATAGTAGCGTCCAGGGTCCACACAAGATAGACGAAGATACCAAGACGACGCTCGGGGAGACAGGGTAAAGAAAACAATAATAAAAGAATTGCTGGGCCTAGGCCCTACACGTCTGGTCTCCAATTTCTCCAATTTTGTCCTGCGGGACGAGCCCCAAAATCTTATTGGGGCAAAGGGGCTATTTCATCATTCGCCTGTAGATAGTTCACGTAGTGGGCACTGATATAGTATTCAAAGGAACTTCATCCCGGCTTCCGTCAGAGTCAATGAGAGACCTATCGATTGGTTATGCCGAACAAATACAAGCGAATCCCGGCAGTGATTGGATAGATCCGCAAGGGACCTATCTCCCTCTTACCAGTTGATCATTGCTTGGATTCAGGAAGACGGGCAACGACTCCGAAAGATTCGATTTAGACGTGAACGCGGGTGATAAGGCCATTTCTACAGAGTCAGGCATTGGCGTCAGCTTGGACCAATGAGATATTTAAGAAGCTGCCAATCCTCCTCTGCACTCGAGGGGATACTGATGGGGGCCCTGGCAGGCTATTGGTAGCTGCGCTGTTGTCGCAGGACGAATATCGGACCTAGTCTGCCCTTTTTTGCATGTGTGGTTCTGCAAGAAACTGGAGACATGTGAGACTTGAGGTTGAAGAATCTCTCGTACGACGTGGTACACGACCTACTGCAATGCATCGCTGAGGAGCACTGTCGTCAAGCCTGGTCGCCATCCGGGAGCCAAAATTAGTCTGTTCATGCTGTACCAGCACAAGATCCGGCTGATGATACCGCACACCTATGCGGACGGCACGACGTAGCAAATTCCGATAGGTAGAATAAAGTGAAGAGGGTAGGCAGTTTGGGTGAAGATGAACCCTGGAGCTTGGCGCCAAAACTTGGTTGGGACAATGTTTAGATGATAAATAGAGGCTGGTCGTATCGTTGACGACTCAGCTAATAAGTGTAGAGAGGGATACATACCGTACGTGCAACCCCCCTAAGCGGATCAACATCTGGTTTCACTTGATTCTGAATGGCAACACCAACGATGCGCTGCTGGTCAATTTATCGTGATCATGAACCATCATGAACCATACTATGGCTGTTGGTGGACAGGGGAGGACCCCTCGTTTACTATAAGCCCCTGTTGCTGCCCCTGTTGCCATGTGCAAGAGTCTCGCTACAAGGCCGGGATGACGGCAAAATAGATTCTCTAAGTGCCCTTGCGTAAGCAAGCATTAGCACGGGCTGTTTTAAGCTTGATAGACTCGCTCGCAATCGCACCCATGACATATACCTCGGCAGTATCAGCCAGTTCGGTCCGTTAGTTCTACATACATCGTAGATGATACGATATAAGATCCACGGTTATAGTCGAGAATGCACCGAGAAGAGATAAGTAGATGCTGGGAGTTACTAGAGACTAATAAGCGGCTAAGTGGATGCTAACGCAACAAGAGAGATATGTTAGTGAGTTTTCTCCTCAATTACCTACATAGTATAAGCGCACTTACCACGACTCCTGTCCCGTGCAAGTACATGATGGCTGTGTAAGTGTCTCAACCGCCGAAGTCGCTGGTCCCAGTTCCATCTGTCTGGGAACATCCCATCGCTGCCACTGCGTTGTATCTAGCTATGCTTATTATATTATACCCAATTTACAATTTTTATGGTCTCCCCCAACTTTCATCCAGTCATTCGAGTTAATAAGGATAACGGCGAAATAGCCCCCGTCCTTTTTCCAGCCCTGCCATTCCATCGTGTGTCACTCAGAGCCCCAATCCTAAATCTAGCCTCTTGGTGTTATACCAATCAACCACTGAACCTAGCTATTTTCATTACAGTTAAGGATATCTGGTCCGAAGCCTTAACTGTTTCTAAATCCATATGATGGCCCTCTTAACAGGCGATTCCGGATCCTTCGCCTCGAACGTCGTACTACGTAGATGCGGCGAGAGTCTCAGGAGGTTCGAAAAGGTCCGATGTAGTTGAACAATAGTATCAATACAAACCTACGTCAACCATTTGGCCGACAAGTCGTGCCTATGGGTGAGCGGAGCAATCAGCACGATGAAAAGTTGTTTCTTTTTCAAATCACGATCTTCAAGACATACGTATATCTCAGGAGAGCAGCAAAGTGTAGCAACTAGATATGACGATATCACTCTCCTCGCCATCGTCGCCTGTACCAATGACACGAATCTTGACGATCCGGTTATGTACAAGTACGAAACCAATAACGACGACTACAGTTACAACCGTGAAGCACCACACCCACACAGGACATCGTCAAGGATCTTGCCTGCGGCTTCTAATGCAGTCACATCGTCACATCGTGACTAGCCTCTTGCATATGATTTTCCGAGATTATGAAGTGCCTTCTGTGGTTTCCAAGATAACTCGTTGCCATTTGACTGGGTCTGGAAAAACTCACTCAATGCTGTCCACATCTGCGGACCCTCGAGTTTGCTCCGGTCTCAGGCACTTTCTTAATACTGACAATTAACGACTGACATGGACTGACTGGCACAAGCAGCACATCATGGCTTTTATCCCATTATCCCAATATCCCAATACATAAGGGAGTGGGGGTTCCTCCCTAGCTTTGTGTTTACTACTATTCTACTCCTACACCTGAACTTGACTTCCCACTTCCTAATTTCTCTTTGTCAGGATAATAATTAACAGACTTGGTTTAATACTGCTAAAATCTGCCCTATCTTGTATCATCCCACAAAGCTTGGTGGTCACCCTAAACCGTCGGAGTTACTAAATCTTTACTACCTGTTCCTGGACACGCCCCATCCTAACTTGGTCAATCTCGCCTCAAAGAGGACTTATCTTGAACTCAATCTTGGACCACATCCCACTGCATCCCACGTTGTTGCCGCCATCTGATAATGGCGCCCTCCGCAATGGCTGAGATCGCGCCAATGCAACTACCCGTTCACTCCAAGTGCCCTAATAAGATCAGTGCTTCCGTGCTGCATGGGCCCCGGGACCTGCGATTGGTGAGTTCAGTCCCCCGTCGTCATCTCACTGTTACACGGAACGGCCTTCGCGAATCTGGCTTTCGGAGAATTAACCAAAACCTTATCTCAACAGGAAGCCAGGAGCATCGAGGACCCGGGCGTCGACGAACTCCAGATTGCCGTCAAGTCCACCGGAATCTGCGGCTCCGACGTCTCCTACTACAAAAAGTTCGCCAATGGCGACATCTGCGCCTGCGCTCCCCTGTCCCTGGGCCACGAATCGTCCGGTACGGTTGCGGCCATCGGCCCTCGGGTGACCGGATTCAAGGTTGGTGACCGCGTCGCCCTCGAAGTCGGTATCCCTTGCGGCCAGTGCGGTATCTGCCGAAAAGGCAGGTATAATCTCTGCAAAAAGATGCGGTTTAGGAGTAGCGCCAAGAGCGTCCCTCATTTCCAAGGCACTCTTCAGGAAAGAATAAATCACCCCGCAGTTTGGTGTCATAAGTACGTCTGTCAATACCATATGTTGTTCGTCCACTCTTCGCCAGTGATCCTGACAGATGTTCTAGACTTCCAGACCATGTCTCTTTCGAGGCTGCCGCACTCCTTGAGCCATTGTCGGTTGCGATCCATGCCGTGAATCGTGCTAGTCCTACTCCCGGTTCTACGGCACTGGTCATGGGTGCTGGGACGGTTGGTCTTCTGACTGCTGCCATGGCACGCCAGTCTGGCTGCACCACAGTCACGATTACCGATGTAGATGCAGGCCGCGTCGACTACGCGATAAAACGAGGCTTCGCAACGCACGGCTACGTTGTTCCTCGCCCTTTACACACCTCGTCGAGCAATTCATCCATCTTCACAAACTCCGGAAGTTCCACACCTCTGGAGTCGGGCTCATCGACGCCGGCCAGTTTATTCTCAAATTCGATCCACGGCCAGCTCGAAGGCGCCAAAGGACTGGCGTCGGATATCCTCTCGCTGACGAGCCCGCCGGCCATTTTTCAAAGCGAAGATGAAGATGGTGGCGTTGATGTGTCCTTCGAGTGCACAGGCAAAGAGGTCTGTATGCACACTAGCCTCTACGCCACTCGGCCCGGTGGTAAGGTCATCATGGTCGGCATGGGCACACCGATCCAGACTCTCCCCATGTCGGTAGCCCACTTAAGAGAGGTTGACATTCTGGGCATCTTCCGATACGCAAACACGTACGCGACCGGAATACGACTACTCTCTGCTCAGGGGTTCGGCGGGGCGGGCTTCGCCATTCCAAGTCTGGATAACATGGTAACCCATCGGTTCAAAGGCCTCGGCGCCGCAAAACGCGCCTTTGAGCTTGCGAGTAGGACCGTCGACGACGACGGCAATTTGGTGTTGAAGGTCGTGATCGAAGCTTAATATTTCACTGGTCTCCCTCACGACCCGCACAACGTGCCTATCAAGTAGTCAGTAGTCATCACATCAACCAACCTCGCGACCAATCTACATACACACATACATCTCGGCAGACTGAACTATTCGCATTCATTTCTATTACTTCGAGAAAAATTAGCAACGGCCATAAAAGGTGGGTGAAATCCCCAACTCTGGGCGGCATGATGATCATGATTGGATTGAAAAGTTTGTAGACGGCTTCCAGGCCAGGTAATGAAAAAAAGATTGCAATGCATGGGATGGAGGGAAAGGGGGGATTTTGACTTCAAACTTACTCACTAGCCAAGCTTAGACTTCATCGGTTACACACTCTATAAGGGACTTTTTTTTCATTTTCAGATTGGGATTTCCTATTATTCCAACGACAAGACATCAGGCGGTTAGACTGGAACGAACGCATAGGGGAAGCAGTTTGTTGGCACTAATAATCGAAGACCACAGAATTCGCATCAGTACAACAGCTGTATACCTTTGCTCTCCTGGATCGGCGGTGGACCCTAGGTGGCTTATGTCATTGGCCCCTTTGCGAATATTAGAGCAATTTTTTTGCGCATGGCACACAGTAAAGACTGGAGAATTGCCAGGTGGTCTTAATATAACCGACCGTTCATGAATTCATTATCATCTTGCTCGGTCTTTCTGGGGTCTATTGGTATGAAAACACCAAACACAACAAGGCTTTTTCGCAGCCAAACCCTATCCGCCCTGCATGCCTGCCTGTCTGCCTGTAGAAGACTCGATTTCCAGCCGTCAACCAAGACAGCTGCTCATGCTGTCTATAAAACGCCCCCTTCGCCATGCAAATGCAGTTGAATTCTTCCATTTCTGCCATATCAATGGGATCGCATCTTTTTCCTGCTAGAGCGTAAGATCCCTAGCACCGGGAAGGTGAAAGCCTGATCCTAAACCTCTCGGATGATGGGGTTGTCACTTTTGCCCCTAGATCGTGAGATCCCCAGCACCGGAGAAGTTGAAGCCGGATCCTAGACCTGCCGGATTCTCTAGCAGCTTCTTGTTTTGGCTTTTCGCACTCTCCACAATACCAAACTTCCTGCCGACACCTCGGGCCTCAGTAACGCTTTGCATCACGTCGTTTAAGAGCTCCATCAGGTGCACATCGTTGGCCTCGCTCTGCATCTCCAGTTCATAGGCTTGAGTATCCGATGGTACCAACAGGGACAGTCGGTTGACAAGCGCCTGGATAGATCTGAGGATCGGGTGCGATGGAGTAGTGTATTGACCTTCAGGAACAGCAGCCGTTGCATTGTTCGTTGATAGGAAGGAGGGAGGAAGTCGTTCGAGATAGGTTGTGAGGAGATTGATGCGGGATTGAAGCATCTTGATGGCGTTCGCCTTGGCAGTGAGTGCTGCAATCAACTCTTCATCCTCACTTGATAAGATGTGTTCTTCGGGTTCCTGTTCCTTGTCTTTGCTCTTAGCTGCCTCTGCGCGCCGCTTTCCCTTAGAATCAGCATCAGCAGTAGGTTCAGCTGCCGTTTTTTGCTCCCGTGGCTCGACTAGAGTTGCGTTTCCTGCTCCTCGTGCGACGAAATCCATACTGATCATCTCGGCCTCGCCCGTCTCAACCGAATAGGGCAGCTCTCTGAACTTCAACTTGAGGGGCGGCTCTCCATCGCGCATCTCCTTATCCTCGCCCTGGTCGGCCTTCGGTTCATCCGCCTCATAGTTCGACTCGTAGATTGTCAAGGGCAGCTTGCTGCCTACCGAGTGCTGAACTGCCTCTTCGGGGTGGAAGGCAAGGAGGAGTGAGGATTCATTGTGCTCTGAGAGGATCCAGTTGTGAATGGGAAGGATGGCTGGTGTGGGGCCGCTCTTGGGCAGGACTGTATACCATCCAACGAGATCGAGCTGTGGGGATTTGTGTATGGTTCTCACTAAGGATTCATTATCAGCAAGGTATAGTCCAAACGGAGGCAAAGGAATAAACCCACTCTGGTCCAGACGTTGTGAAAACCAGTTAGCCTGGAGTACAACATCACCATCTTTGGCCTCAGTAGCACACTCAAAGGCATGCTCAATGGTAATCTCCCGTCCATTCTGCTGTCCTATCAAAGCACCGACAATGGGGCCTTGTTGCGCTCTCAGCGTGTGCCGCGTGATGTAATCGGATATGGTAAGAAGGACCAGAGGGTGGAGAACAGCCTGTACTCCGGAGTCGGAAGATTTCTGTGAAGAAAGCAACGGATTCCGGCCTGCCGACTCCATTTTGCTGGTGGTTGGGGGAAAGAAGAGTGGGAGGCAGTGAAGAGGACGAAGAAAGTTGCTAAGCTGCTTAATATGAGTGTTTGTTGGTGGGATGGCACAAGGCTGCAGCTGTAGCTTGGAGTACCTGTAGGTAAGCAGTAAGTAGGTATCCAGGCAGGTATTGGAGATATGTAATAATGGTGGAGAATAGCCCCTCTGAGGCGGTGCGGGGTTCCGTTGTGGCTTGTCTATAAAAAGGTACGTATCGGCACCCTCATCTCAATCTAGGTAAGTACCCACATTTCAGGCACAGAACCTCCCGATGTGCTAATAAGCTCACCTGCAGCTATCATCTTTCTAGAGTCCCAATTGTACAACTTACATCATGGATAGTTGATCTCAGGCCTGCACAATGTATCCATGTCTCCAAGTAAGTCTATGCAGCCGGGAAACGAAGTCAACATCTGATTCGCCACTAGTCTTTTCTTGTATTTGCTTTTACCTATGAACAGTGAACCTTGAAGAACCAACCGGAACTTCTCAGTTGTTACTACTATCTAGGTAATCCTACGTCTCGTTACTCTTTCTCGAATATACTGAAATACCAGACACACAAGCTATGCTATCATCTGAAAGCACAAGATCATGTGGAAGCACTTCTAGCCCTGTTTAAATCACCAGGACACATACACGTAGGGTTCTTTTCAGATAACATGATGGGTGAATGCTTGTGCAAGTGCATTAAGATTCCCTTGTCCACATTATCTTCAGCTATCAATGCTTCGGCGAGAGCATAGAAATGCTTACCCCATTGCTCTCCTATTTAGACTACATGAAGCCGGTGTATCTTTTTCAAAGACATGCCGTGATTCTATGTAGTTCATCTCTTCTGTGTCTTTGAGACTTTCATCGTATTTTATGTCTTAGTCACTATAAGCTCTTGATCATTCTTAGTTGGTGACTCTCAGTCTATACAAATACTCAAGGGGCCTGCCTCCCGAAAATTATCTCATTAACTTCAGCTCTTCAAGTTGCTATCAGTATACGAATATTCTTGTCGTGCTGGATAGTTCTTCTGTGTCTGCAAGTATATCCAAGTGATGGCAATGGCTACAAGCCCTCGTCCACAGACCCAGGTTGGAGCACAGCTTCCTACTATTCAAGAGCCTATCATCAAACGTTCCCTACCTACACCGTTTCCAAATCCTGTAGTCACCCCTTCAAAGAGGTCAGATGATGATATTCAGTTCATATCGTCAAAGCCTGTCAAGAGGCGTAAGATCAGCAATGAGGCCCCAAAGCCTATGCCTCAACAACAGGCTTTTCCTGTTATGTCACAAGCTCCTATACCACCAGTCTCCGCACCAACTAGCAATGATGCCAAAGAAGTCGACAGACGAGTGAGCACAGGGATGGTTGGACTGCCCTCGGACATCCATGCCATGGAACTCACATGTGCCTTGAGAGGCGTATCGCTTCCTGTACTGGAGAGATTTGTTCTTGACCAGCCCTTCCGAAGGCCAAGGCCTCCCAGTCCCCCAGAGCTTTCACCTAAACAATTACCGCAGACGATCTCGCCAGCCATGCTGGACCTTCATGGCATCCAAAACGGGCCTGAAATGTTTGGGTTCCATGGGGCAACCCACCAGCCTGTAACCTATACCACAACGAACGAAAATACAACTGAGACAGGGGCATCTACACAAAACTCGCTGAATCCGTGTTCAGTCAATAACCAACTCCATGTGCTCAACATGCCGGTCGAGCAGGCAAGCTCTTCATCTTCAGTGATAACCAAGCCGCCAAAGGATGCGGACTCAAAGGGCATGGCTATGCCGCCGCCACCGCTGCCAAAAGGAGAGACACCCCGAGCCCCTGATTCAGCATGGAAGAGTCCTGCACCCGCCGAGAACAATCCTCATAATGCCCCTCGGTCAAATGTGATGAAACAGCCCTGTCAGATATGTGCTAAGCTACGGCAACAGGCAAATCTCGCCAATGCTCAAGGAGTCCCCATGATGCATCACGGTGTTCCGCATCACATGATGCCTCCTCAAGTACCATGTCACCAACCATACGGACAGCATCTTCATCCTCAGATGATGGCTATGGCCCACAATGGCATGCACCCTTTCGGCCCAGGCTTCGCGCCGATCATGATGCCAGTCAACGGCAACGGCTTTGGTTCCATGCCGCCTCACATGCCCGGTCCAGCGCAGCACATAAGCCCGCAGCAGAACACCCAGGCAACCTCTCAGCCAACCTCGAGCAACTCTGGCGACCAGCCTCAACCCCCCGCGACACCGGCAACTAGCACTGCCAAATCCCCCGCCACATCAAGTCCGGCGAAATCAGAGCCGGTAAAACCGCCCGCGTCTCTGATCCAGCCTACCTACCGGAAGCACTCACCGAACCTAGTCGTCGACGTCGCCGAGACATGCCAGGAGAAGTTCCCCTTCGAGGACGTCGCCAAGCGCCACAATGTGCCCGTGGATAAGGTCTTCGACGTCTTCGCGGCCATCATCCAGGTCCCGCTCCTGCGCTGTCCCACCGACAGACGCCGGGCGGGGAGGCTGGCCACCACGCGCGTCAAAGAGTACAACAAGGCAAAGAAGGACATCCAAGAGGCTAGGGGTGGGCAGGGCGCAGCTGGTGACAAAGGAGAGACCAATGTAAGGCCCTTGGATGTCGCGCACCATATGGGCCAAGTGGAATTCCCGGAGGGGTTTAGTCTTTGATGGAAATAGGTTACAGATTAGAACAAAGGAGGAAACATGTCACATTGAATATCTAAACAATAGAAAATCTGGTTTACTGGTTTTAGAGATCGAAAGGGGTGGATGGGGGGATTTATTTTGTGTATTCTAAATTTGCATAGCTACGGAACGCGGTACTCCACTCAGACAGCGGAACGCTTACCTTTGACGTCTTACTGGTCGTACATCTGCATCCATATGTCATTCGTCGCAGAAGACTCGTGCCTCTTGTTGTTTCGAGTAGAGGGACGTATGGTACGGTCACTATCGTAGTCACCATCATCACCCCGCTCTACACTATCCGGCTTCCGGGTCACTATGTCCGATTCTAGACCGGCATCGCTGGAATTAGTATCAGTGCTAAGCCCGTGCGGCAACTTCTTCGCTCGCCGCAGACGACTCACCTGCGCAGGCACCGGCGTCGGCGCGGGCGTAGGCGGAGGCGGAGCCTCCCTGACGACGACCTCGTCTCGGGGCCCCGAATAGGCCTTCTTGACGTAGAGACGCGGCGGCCCCTCGACCACCGCGTGTTCCACCTCGACCACATCCGCGAACGGGTCCCGGTACTTCTTCCGGCTCTGCCTCAGGCGCGGCGGCCCCGTGACCGCCGGCGGCTCCGCCTCCATCTTCTCCTCCTCCTTACCGGCGTACCGCACGTGGCGGCGTGGGATCCCGTACTTCCTGCTCATCACAGCGGCAGGGTCGTCCTCGTCCTCGTCCGTCCACACGCACTTGCCGGCGATCCAGCGGCAGGTTCCACGCGGCTGCTCGGAGTTTGTGGTAGGGAACTCGACGTCGAGCGCGGAGGCGAAGGCGAGCGCCTGCGCCTCGCCGATGGCGCGGCTGGAGCTCCGGTGCAAGCGCTCGAAGCGCTCGACGTCGCGCGCGACGTCGGCGCGCCGCGCGTCCCCGGACGCGCCGCCCCACAGCTGGTCCAGCAGCTCGTCGCGGCGGGACCGGTACGGCTGCGTGACCGCGCGCGTGCGGAAGCCCGGGTCGCAGGCCGCGCAGGTGTCGGGGAGGTAGGAGGGTTGAGGCGGGCCCTCGGAGGGCTGAGCGCACGCCCGGGGGCAGCGCGAGGTCCAGTGCGTTAGGATGTGGCCGCAGGACATTTGGGTTTGGGTGCCTTTGCACATGTTGATGATTTCGTTTTTTGGGTTGGGGGGGGGGGGTTCTGGTTTTGGGTACTATATCACGTACGGTTTGCAACGCGCCCGCCCCCTTACCGCTGGCACGGGATTTATGTATTGCGCCCTTGAAAAGGGGCATTGTCTGAAGACAAGGAGCTTTATTGACAAAGTGCCCTTACAACTGATTCTTCTAGTAGGGGCTATTGTTGTCTTGAAAGTCCTTGTCTGGTTTCTATATTATCAATGTCTTTGTGTCGAGTATTTGCCTGGCATTTTCGTCACTTACACAGAAGGTCCTGGATTGCGCTGTTCGCTCCAACAGAGCCTTGTTGGACAAGGCATTGGCATCTTCGTCCCAATCTTACCCGCCAAAGCTCTACGAAATGCGTTCTCCTTTGGGAATTCCAAGGACTACCTACGGTGTTAGCTGATCGTGACTGGTTGGTGAAACACCATCACCCCATCGCCAGATGTTCTTATTTTCGTTAGTCCATTATCCTGTAAAATTGATCTCAGATCTTGTCGCTTTCCATCCCCATTCGGGGCATTCTTGCGATATCGGCTCTTCACTACTATCCACTCAGATGATATCACTAGCTGCTGGGATCCGAGCAAGGTCGTTAAACAGCCTTACAGGGAATCAGTGGAGAATCCGGGGTAAGACCTGCACTGCACTGCAGATCGTGCGTTGTGGTAACAGAAAGCGGCCCGGGATTATTGGCGGCGGAACCCAAGCCGATGCTTGCTGCATGGTCTCTTCGGCTTCGGAGCCGCGGTCCGAATCAATCTGGGGAGCCGGGGATTCGCGAAGCCTCTAGCAGGGATCCATGCGTACGCAAGCAGGCATGAAGCTGGGGGGCTCATCAATGGCACTTATCGTATGTTTCAGAGCGGCCGCGTCTGAAGGCTGAAATTAAAACCCGTCCCGGATGACGAATCGAGAGCAGCATACACCACCTACATGAGGTATGCAACTCAGAGTGGGAGAGGCAAATACATATGCATGGCACCCTGCGCTCGATCGAGAGACACCCCAAAGTGGTAGTTGAGCCGCGTTGCAATATTCGCAGAAGCTATGGGTAGCTTTCTGACGACGATCAGCAATCCCAATGGAAGGGTACCGGCATTATTCCGCTCCCACAGCAGACTAGGTATTTATCGAGAGGCGAACTGCAGCGAATCTACGAATCGCAGACATCCACGGACCTGGTAGATATTGCCAAGATGCAACGCAATTTGTAGTAATACCCACCGAATATCCTTGACCTTGAAGCTTTGTACAGTACAGTGACACTTGTCGCGACAAAAGAGACTTCGTGCCAAAGTCACTAGGTTAGGTAGGTTGGAGAGATATCCCAGACCATCGTAGCTCTGAACCAATATGCTAGTAGGTAGGGTTATTTGATTACTATTTTGAGAACGACCGAAGCTCTATGCATCGCTCCTTTTTGGGAAAACACGAGCATTCAGGTAGAGGATGGTGTGTACTGAGAATGATTTGAAGTCGAGATTGGGTGCTTATGTAGCTTATGTAGCTTACTGACTTACATAGCTCTGTTTCCACAAATGAGCCCTGAACCTTGCTATCTTATCTACGGGTTCAGCCTTCAAATTAAGCTCCGTGCCTATGCAGCCTCGCATGACGTCCCGAAAAGTCAACCACCTATGAGATTGAAACTCCAGCACATGTACATAACCAAGCTACCCGCGCATAGAAACCGACAATGGCGCACATGACCAACGCCCTCGCGACGGTCGACCAGCTGTACCAGCGCACCTCCTTCAGCGCCCTCCCCTCCGACCTCCAGGACATCATCTTCTTCACCACCCAGTGCCTGACGCAGGCCGCCGGCATCCTGCTGCGCATCCCGCAGTCCGTCACCGCACAGGCGAACGTCATCCTGGCGCGGTACTGGCTCGTCGAGTCGCCCCTATCCCATGAATTCAGCGCAAGTCTCTCCCTCTCCCCTTTACGCAACGACCCGGGCCCAGCTAACCAACCAACCCCAGGACGCCTCCGCCGCTTCCCTCTTCCTCGTCGCCAAGCTAAGCGCACACCCGTGTCCCCCGCGCGATATCTGCAACGTCTACACCTACCTGCTCTCGCCCCAGTCCGCACTGTTCAAGTCCTCCCAATCCCAATCCCAATCCCAATCCCAATCCCAATCCCAATCCCAATCCCAATCCCAATCCCAATCCCAATCCAAACCCCAACCCAGCGACGCATCATCGTACTACCTAACCGAATCCGCGTACGCATCCTTCCACAGCCGGATCCTGCAGCTCGAGGCGCGGATCCTACACGCGCTCTCCTTCGACACGCACGTGGCGCTGCCCCACGCGCTCGCGATCACCTACCTGCAGGCCCTCGAACCCTGCCCCCCAACGGCGCGCGACGCCATCGCCCGCCGCGCCGTCGCCTACCTGAACGCCGCGCTGCTGTCGCCGCAGCTGCTGTACCTGACGCACCAGCCGAATGCGCTGGCGGTCGCCGCGCTGTACAACGCCGCGCGCGACGGCGGGGATGGCGCGGCGAGGCTGCCCGAGTGCGCCTGGTGGGAGGTCTTCGATGTCGAGCGCGAGGAGCTGGGGTTCCTGGTTGTGGGTATGCGGAGCCTGGAGGGCTGGGCTAGGAAGCAGAGGGAGGACTATGCGGAGTTGGGCCGGGGTATGATCTCGAGGGCGTTTGTTGAGGGCGAGATGCGGAAGAGGGGGTTAAGGATTGGTAATGGTGGGAGTGGTGCTGATGGTGGTGGTGGTGGTGGTGGTGGTGCGGTTGATGAGGAAGAGATCATGATGCGCGAGATGGATGCGAGGGCGGAGCAGATGGAGGAATGATGTCCAAGCAGAAAGGCTTGAATACGCGCGTCTCAATTTCAAGCAAGATATCGGACACTCACCTTATCATCTTAGAAAGCCTAGGTTGCTAGGGAGCTCGAAGCTTGAGGCTCTTTCAGGATTATTCTTGGGAAACGTATGATAATATTTAGTACAGGGTTCAAAGAAAACCGAAAAGTGTTCTTCATGTTCTGTTGCAAAGGTCATCGTGGAATTATCATTATCTACCTGTCATTATTACAATTTGCCCGAATTAGGGCTCGGCATTGTCCTTCATCCCAGCAATAGACAAGCTCCGTTGCTCATTGGGATCGTCGAGTTGTCTTGTTACTGAAGCAGTCAGCGCCCAACCCGACAACCCCATTATCTTGTACTCTAACAAGCTAGGTGTCGCATGTCTATCTTTGCTTCGTGTGTCCTTCAGCTACGCCATTAGACTCTTCAACAGTTGTTTCCAGCCCTATAGCATTGGGTCATGTCAAAAGTCCAGTGCGAAATTAATACTCAAAACAATAGGTATGGTTCAAACCTGAAGTTTTAGACCTTGGCTTTCTTTGGGGAAGGGGGTTTCCTTCTTGTCTTTTTCTCTTTTCTCTTCCCCCTTTTTCCTAGGGATCTGTTTCGGAAGATGTGGGTTTCGATGTGCGACTAGGCTGCATACTATTCATCTGAATCAGTCAACCTAGTAAGGCGTATTGGCCGTTGTTGTTGGGCGAGCTGAGTGAGACCATACCCAACTACAAAGCCTTCGCGTTCGTAGAGTCCAAGAGCATCTTTAGTTGTTTAAGCAACTCGACTCTAAAGGCGACCTTATGCTCCTCAAAGTCGGCGAGCGCTTGTTCAAGTATCTCGTTTTCTCTTTCTCTGCGAAAGCGTACTCGGTCGGCCTTTTTCAACTCCTGTCGTAGTTTGCCGTCCTTTTCCGCAGCCGAGCATATCGAATTGAGCTCCTGAAGCCTATGGCGTGCTTTCTGCAGAATGTCAAGCTTCTTGCAGTCTAAGCCTACAGGAAGCCAATGAACCATATCCTTAACGGTCCCGAAAAGAGACTTGCGATTCTCATCCTTCAGAATATCACAAAGAAAGAAGCAATGGTCGATTAGTTCGACGAGGTTGGTCAATTGCACAGGACGGGGCTCCGCGACGATTGCGTGGCACTTCCGGAACACTTCAGCTACTGTGATCTCGACGCCTTTTAAATCTAGTGCCTCCTTCGGCACGACGAATTGGTTAGCTCCAGCCAC
Source organism: Whalleya microplaca (assembly GCA_022497155.1). Taxonomy (NCBI): domain Eukaryota; kingdom Fungi; phylum Ascomycota; class Sordariomycetes; order Xylariales; family Xylariaceae; genus Whalleya; species Whalleya microplaca. The sequence goes on along the minus strand of MU385715.1, from coordinate 782,376 downwards.
CTCATTGGTAGTAACGTCTGGCCTGATGTGGTCGAAGATTTTCTGCCAAGCCATGGAAGGACACCATTTCTGGAGCCATTGCATTGCTGCTTCGTTAGTCACCTGTAGTACTACATTCGCTGTGAGGTCTAACGTGTTTTGCTGTATACCCTTCAGTCGCTTCTCTGGATAATCTCTATACAGATCTTCAAGGGTTCTTTCTGTGGAGGAGGTAGCAAGTTCAGGTTTGCGTGTCCACTGCGATATTCAGAGTAAGTTTACTGGATGTCCGAGGTCTTGTGATATACCTAGGTAGGTATATCGGAGAACAGTTCTAAGGATATGGCTACCGGATTGATGCGAATCAGGGATTCAAGGGACGAAGGAGGAATCGAGGGACATGGAAAGATAAGATGGATTACTTACAACAAGGTCCTTGAATCGATAGTCTTGAGGGCTGGGATGTCCAAATTGTCCGAAGGCTTCATGAGGTTTGCGTTGCTTCATTTTTCCAACCCGGTCGGCACGCTCACTTCGGTTACATGCATTATTTGCTGAATCTTGGGACCAGGCCGGCCGGTTCTCGACATCCGTGCCTGAGAAGCCATCGAACCCTAACATCTTGGCGGATTTTGCATAAGCTGACCAGTCCGTTACGAGTCTTTTTTCGTGTTTGACCTGATTCTGGACTTGTTCGCCTCTCGGTTGAAGTGGGAAGCCATTTTTTGCCTGCTCCAGGGCACGTTGTCTCCAGGCCTTAGTCTTCCCCATCTTGGGCAATCTCACTGTGGTCCTCAAGGATCTCCGAGGCAGAAGAAGCACAAAAGAAGGAGCACAAGAGCGCTCTCTTATTGCATGCAATGAAGTGGCTTGAAGTGGTAGGTTGCCTCGACCCTTGAGAGCACCCAAGAATGTTGTTTTTGGGAGTGGTTATCGGCAATCGAGGAGAGGCACATTGAGCAAACAACAGGCATGTAAATACATGGGACGCACCTGCGTAACTTTTACCTCCATAAACATTACGTGTTGGAAAGAAAGAAACTGGAAGGCACCACTTCTGCATATGTAGTCTCTCCTAAATTCCGTTTCAAACCGAGCTATATAAGGGCATACATGTAGCATCATCCTAAGGTATTATGCTTGGAAAATTAGTCTCTACTTAGCTGCCAATGTACCTAGAGATGACATATATATAAGACATATGCTCTATTATGTCGAATAATCTTAGTGATTTTCCAATGTACCTTAATACACCCGCATTATTTTATTGACTTAATGTACTCTACTTATTACATTATAATTATATATTAAAAACGATTAAATGTATAAAGTAGGTATGTAAAACTCATATACAATTTGCTATATTAATCCAAGTTGTATGTTATTTATCATAATAGTAGAATGGCGTAAGTAGTATATATAAGGGAGGGTATTAGGGAATATTTATGTCTTTCCTAAAAAGTAGAATTTCTATGCGAGGTTCGTTCTTGTTACACTTAAATGAAATTTCACAAACTTATCAATCAATTAGTTAAAGACAGAATCTCACGTTTACTTAACAGTCACAAGGCGTATGAAGCATATTTAGTTAATTGCCTTTTCAATTATGTCCTCAAGTATAAGTTTCGTATGAGTGTAACTCTGACAAGTCTGACCCCTATACGCCATGCACCGCCCATGACCCTTGGTATCTCCCAGTAAGTAACATAGCCATAGCCCTACCTAAAACACAGATTCACACGGCCATAATACCTACATAAAAGCGCGTTCATCATTTCAACAGGCTCCCCACATCCTGCAACCGTATATTATCCATCGTAAGCGGGTTCCCGCCCCGATCTATCCGGCCCCAGCCCACGCCCCAGCCCGGCAGCACGGCCGCGCTCGCCACCATCGTCTCGCCCGACGTCCCGAACTCCGCCGTCGAGCTCGTGCTCCCAGCGTACGCGGCGTCGTGGCTGCTGCCGGGCCGGTGCCCGCGTCGCCAGAGCCGCCACCCCCTTCTCGTGTCCGCGGCTTGCGCTGCTAGTTCGGGACTCGTCATGATCCGCCCGGCACTGCCCTTGTTGGGGCGGTAGAAGAACCCGGCCGGTCGACCGCCTGAGAACGGGTTCCACCGCGACTTGGGCGTTTCGATGATGCTGCCGTTGCGCCCGGAGTTGTAGGATGTCGGCGGCTCGCCGGCCAGCTCTTCGAGGGTGTAACCTTTCGTTTCGGGGATCAGAAGGGATGAGAAGGTGCCGCAGAGCATAAATAGGGCGAAGATTTGCATCAGCCTGTCGAGCCACGGAGAACATGCCGTCCCGGTGCACGGAGTCGGTCGGTCTTTGGTGAGGAGGGGGAGCGATATGACTTGTGCGATGATAGCGCCGACTTTGCCCATCGCCGCCGAGAGACCGTGGCCGGAGGAGCGGTAGCGCGTCGGAAAGCACTCGCCAGGGACGATAAAGGTGGTCGTATTAGGGCCCACGTTGAATGTGTAATTGGCGATTACGTAAAGGGCGAGCAAGGCACCTTGGCTTAGATCGTGGTAGAGGAAGCCTAGTATGCAAAATATGATGGTGAGGACGACGAAGCCGACAATCTGCAATGTCTTACGGCCAATCGTGTCGATTGTCAGTATGGCAGTCCAGTAGCCAGGTAAAGAACCTGCGACGGTTAGGATGATGGTGCCGACGGCGCTGTTGTATAAAATGTGGTAGAGTGAATCTCCGTTAGCATAGCCAATTGCTTGCAATACTATTTGATTATTGAGCCCCAGGCCATAGAAAGCCAGGTCCTACCACCACGGTTAGTTTACGTCCGGTAGGGCATGACATAAGGAATACATACTAAGAAGAACCAGGATAAAGTTGTCCCCATTAGGACTTTCGCATTCTTCCATTTTGTAAAGTACGAATAGAGATCATGCCAAGACGCCGAAGGGACATTGAGAGCTGGGGATGCGAGCTTCTTCATCTTAGCTTGCGTGACCTCGTCAACCTCACCCTCCGACTGGCTCGACACATACGCCTTGATATCAGCGGCCGCCTTCTCGATGTCCTTGGCGACTTCGAACGTGTATCGGGGCGTTTCTGGGATGGTAATACGGTAGTAGAGAGCGAAGCAGGCTGGCAAAGCGCCTACGCCCACAATGAGGCGCCAGCAGCGATCGGCTGCCGTCTGGCAGACGTAGTCGCATTGGTCTACCCCTGGCGCATTCCCAAAGGCGTCTTTGAAGGAGGTTGTGACGATCAAAGCCACCACCGCTGCCGCCAGCTGCCCCATACCCTGCATCGAGAATACGGCGGCCATCATGGCGCCGCGCCACCGCGTTGGCGCGAATTCGGAGGTAATCACCGAGCTCAATGGATAGTCACCTCCTATTCCAACACTGGTTTACATATATCAGCTCAATACGTTACGCAGAAGTTTCAAGGTAACCTTACCCCATCATGACTCTCCAGAAAGTCATCAACCCCGTGAAGCTTATAGCTTGGCTAGCGGCGACCAAGCAGCAGGCGAGCGTAGAGAAGACGATGATGCCCAGTTCAACTCCATACATCCGCCGTCTCCCGAATCTGTCCGCCATCCATCCGAATAGAACCTGGCCGACGATGATGCCGGCGCTCGTCGAAGCCTTCAACGCCTGACTGACGGGAGTCGGCAAGGTTCCGTAGTTTCCTCCATAGCCATTTGATGCATTCTCCGGCGACCCGTGCCAGAAGACCACGCCCAGCAATGTCGTTATGAGGTTGATGGCGAAGATGTCGTACGAGTCCAGGAAGAAACCAATGCCCGCTACCAACACTGCCCTCACATGGTACATGCCAAAAGGAACCTTGTCGATTTCGGATAACGCCAGTCTCCTCCTTAAATTCGGATCTTGTATGTGGCTGAAGTCGTTGAAGAAGTTGTGGAAAGCTCGGTTGCCGCCGTAGGTGCGCTCAGCTGAGAGCGGCGTCATCGGCTCCGGCAGCATTGTATCCATTTTCGCCGGATAAGCGGTCATCGCCAATACCGATTGTTGTCGCACTCGGCTTGGAAATAGAAGTTAAGTTTCAACTTAGTTTTCTCTGTAGGCGGTGCCAAGGTTGCACTCAAACCATGGACGGCAGATTCATGACGCTCCCTGTTTGACAGACTTCTGGGTGTCGGGAGGCATGAGACGGGGATCTGCAAGATTTCAACGTCGCGTCGCGGTGCTTACTGCGGGAAATTTGAACTTAACACCGAAAAATGAATCAATGTTAGTAATATGATCTAGAAAACCGCAGATTGTACAGATAAAGTTTGAGTATTTAAGACAGCTAGATTATATGAAACCCCCTCGGGATTATACGTAGAGGAGCCTCGTGGTGATGTGGGGTGGAAGACCCTGATCTGACGCGCTACGAAGAATGGCACCAACCCAATAGTCTGGAGACCGGATCATGGGTTTTATGTAAAAGGGGCTTGGGAGTGGGCTGACAGGTCAAGAAGCCTTGGGAGGCTCTGTCCAATGCGGTGCGGAGGAACAAGGTGGAGGTTTGAAGGGCGAGATGTAAGAGGTGCAAGGTCCGTCCATGAATGGAGGTGCCTCTAGCTTGCAGTAGAAAGGATGCCGTGAAATGCATCTAGTACCCCTGCTTGGCACCCTTTGAAATGACCTACAGGTATAGATGAGGCAGGCTATGACTAACCTTGAAAGCAGTGTAACTCTTCGTCTGGGGCCGTCGTTGGCTGCGTTTCCAAACGTCACTTACACGTGCCTTACAGAGTGGAGAGCTTGTTCAGCTGTTGCAATAAGGCCGAACTGCGCGAGCCCAGTGTTCTCTTAGCCATGCAAATCAATAATGCTGTTAGAGGGCTGAGATGGGGACGCATTACTGTTGGTTTGAGATCCTGTAGGTCCTTCGTACGTAGGCGCCGGCCTGTGGGATGAGCGTTGGAACCTCCACTTTGAGACTGTCTGTCACCTCGAGACCGCCACCTTACGCGGGGGTTCATTCTTAGACATTAGTCTCTAGGTAGGCCGAATCTTAAGAATCTAAAAACGCTATAAAGCCTCCGGTCCCCTTCCCCCTTTTATTATTCTCTCTAGCAGCAACTTAGTAAGTTTTCAACAAGCCTTTCTTCATCGCAGATTTTTATCAATCTACGCATCTGAGGCTATAAAGTGCTGAGTAGCCCGGTGACACGATGCTAGGCTGGATCTACCGGATCGGCCTATTCGGTAGCGTTACCGAAGGCGTGACCCCCCTGGTAATCCTTATAACCAATCACAAGCGTGTATTCACCAACGTGGTCCATATTCTCTATTCTTAACGGCCAAAGAAAGATTACGCTGCGGTTCTTATATACCTATACTGCATGAGTCGCACAAGATATAGCATACAGGACTAATGCCTTGGCTAGGCGATGGAAGGAAGCCGTCTTTAAACATAGGCTTCTCTGTAGCTTGGTGACTTGTGTAGTATCCCGCTTGACATGTAACAACCCTGAGGGTCAGAGAATTTGATATAAGATTCGATCACAAATAGTTGCCGCAGAATTGCACTTCAGCATGACATGTGTGGAACTTTTCCGCACACTTTGCCTCTAATTGCAACCCATGTTTCTAGCTAATAGCGTGTGAGAACCTTATAACCTACTTAGAACGCCTCATAATGTTGGTTCCTGCAGATATGACCTGCAGGAACCTCGCGAGTGTTCAACACTTTACTCATCTACCTACTTACCCTTAGCTCCAACTGTCAATCTAGAAAACTCTCCGTATGCACATGGGAGGAGCCATAGCTGTACTATGTAACTTCAGGCACTGGCATTAACATGCATGTTTCCCCCGAAGTCATGCGCCTAGGTGGTTATTTGGTACGTCTCTTACATTATTAGTGACCCGAATGTATCCGGCGTTTCTCGAAGGTCTTGGTCTGGATCTGGTGCAAGTTACCTAATAATAAGACTTTGGTAGCAGAATAAATCACATGCATGAGTGGCCTGATGATTTGCCGTTGGACTTCACCGAGGGCTTGGAACTGTATATCCCTGAGTCCTAGCGACGCAACCCAGCTGGGAGGTAGTGTCTCGGCTACGCAAACCCAATTGGATCATAATCCTTGACTCACTAGTAACTACAACACGTAACGTATAAAGACGGTGGTATCAATTCATTCATTTCTATGTTTATGCGTATCGACTGTCTACCATGCAGTAATATCTTCGACCTCTGCCTCACCGAACGTGCTGGACTTGGTCAATTGGCCGACGCTAGCTGCCTCCACGTGCTCGCCCTCTTTGGCCATAATGTCTGGCAGGGTGTCATTCAGAAATCGTAAGATGTACCGGTTGACTTGTTCGAACTGCAATAAGAAAGCATCATGACCTTCCTGGCTGTCTATCTTCTCGAGCCTCGCGTTCTTGATGTGTTCCGCTAACTCTTGCTGCTCGGCGAAGGTGAAGAGCCCGTCACTCTCAATTCCTAGCACCAGTGTGGGCTGCTCTATTAAAGCCAACGCCTCGGGAATGCTTTTAGCGCGGTAGCGCGAGACGTCGTGAGTGTCTAGCTTTCTCGTAATGGCGATATAGCAGTTGCCATCAAAGCGCTGGACAAACTTTTCGCCCTGGTAGCGAAGATATGACTGGGCTGAAAAGTAAGTCGTCGTAGGTAACTTGTCTCCTCCGGTCAGACTTCCCGTCTTTGGGCCAGAAAACTGCGGATCGAGTGACTGGCCGTTTTCATGGTTAGGACTGCTCACGTCGGCGCTGTCTGTCTTGGGCGACTGCGTGTCTGCGCGACTATTGTTTCTTGACAGTCGGCGTGTTGTTTTATGTCCATCGTTGTGAATATTAAAGTGAGCTTCCGATGGTGTACTCGGACGGGGCCTCTCCCGGATTGTCTGGCGCCTAGCCGGATCTGGGATGTTGCGCCCGAATCGAGCCTCGAAAGAATTTCGGCTACGATAAGTCAAGAGAGCCGACATACGGGCCGCGCCAAGCCCGGCGGAAGGGGGGTCATCGAAGGAGTAGTAACCATCATCATACTTGGGGTCAGCATATATGCTCTGCCGTTGGGCTTCACCCCAGCTTATGCCCCAAGCGCTATGCTGACTCGAAGTTGCGATTGGCACAATGCTTCGAACGTAGTCCTTACCAAAATATGCCCATTCGAGAACAAGCATACCCCCCATGGAACCACCGATGACGACGGCTACCTGGCGTACTCCTAAATCATCCAGGAGAAGTTTGTGCAGACTGCCCTACATTAGAGGTTGACTTTCAGCTAGCTGGATCGTAACCTACTTGACATCATCCCTGATCGTGGTAAGGGGGAACTCAGGTCCATATCTTTCGTTGTTCGGGTCGCCATCTTTAGCAGTCACCGGGCTCGCGGTGCCGTACGGGCTACCAAGGCTGTTCATACAGACAATGAAGAACCTCGAAGTGTCGAACACCCGGCCAGGACCGCCGAGCAGAGGCCCCCACCAATCAGCGACATCAGCAGATCCAGTTAAGGCATGACAGATGACCATGGCATTGTCTGCATCTGGGGATAGCTTCCCCCGGGTTGTGTATGCCAACGGCACATTATGCAAGACAACCCCGGACTCCAAGGTGAAGTCAGGGATGATCGCGATTTTCTGGTCCGGAATCAAAGCGGCAAACGGATTCTCAGGCTGCTGCTGAGTTCTTTCTTGGAAGTATTCAGCTGCTGGCCCACGTAATGGTTGGGGATTCAGACACCCACAACCGCAATATTGAGAAAAATAAAGAAGGTTCACTACTGACCATATCTTGGCTGACTGCCTCCATTGCTCTCAGCTGCTACAGCTGCCATCTTGTTACTTGATGCTGTAAACTTGCAATAGATTATAGGTTGAGCCAATAATGATAGGCTTGAAACGAAACTATGATTGGCCGTTAGACAGCTTCCATATTCGGGAGGATGAATATATATCAATGACTCTTCAGCCTATTATTGCATCAGACTCGGTTCGCACGTCATTTTCTAATAAGCTAATCAAGCAAACGAGTCTAATGGCTTCTTCTCCGGGCGCCGTTGGATGCCAAGACATTTTCTTGCTTACATAAGTCCGACTTCCGGATGGCGATTTTCTGAATCCACCTTATCTGCGCACGTACTCGGCTAGTAAGTACCGTGTACTTAGACTCACTAGAGAAAAGTAGGATAGAATAGCGTTTTCTCTACTCATCCCTCAGGTACCTGCCTTGTCAGCCTTACCTCACCCAATCGATTCCATTGCAGCCTCCACCGGCTTGTCTGAGGCTGCTGCATCGTCCAAAAATCACCACGCGATAGCTTCTTGCCGGTTGACGCGATCACTATCTTGTCAAACAGACGCCATCCAGTACAGACAAGCCACCAAAACTCCCTCCTCTCTACCGTCCGTCTGTTACACCGATGAACGGTCAATTATCTGGGGGAAGGATGGTTGCTGCCACAATCTGATGTTACCCACTTTCTTTGTTCCGCGCATTCACGTCTTCCACCTTTTCTTCTTCATCACCACCCAGACTTCCTGACTCACTAGTCTTTTTTTATATGTTCCCTCAGACAACAGTACAGTACGAACACACATACACGACTACGCGATCGGCCGAATAGACGCCATTTCGTCCATTCTTCGAGTTGCCTTCTATCGGTCGCACTGAATTAATAACCTGAGGAGCATGCTTTCTTGAGGTGGCCTTTGAGTATCTGTTCTACGATCCTTTTTTCGCCAGCATTCTTTTGTTTTCCACCCCATCTTCGCCCTCCGATGACCATCTATTGCACATAACCTGTCGCGCGTAGCCAGAATGCCTCCCAAGCGTAAGAGGAACGAGAGGGTCTCTGAGGCTGGCGGCAACCGACCTGCTCCTCACCGTCCCTCCGACACAGCCCTCGGCCATCACGACAGAGATTTCCAAGATGGTCCCTCGTCGCAAAACCGCCGCGAGTCTAGAGGTGGTAGAAACACGCGACGGAACAACGACCGCCGCGATTCCTCGGGCAGCCAACTAGGTGCTGCCTCGAATCATCGTGGCCCTACCTCCCCGACTGCTGCTCGGCCATCCAGCTCGTCCTCGCAGGCTGCGCCGCCCGCGGTCCCTTCTGCACCATCCGCCCCTCAGCCGCCCACGCAAGCTCGACCCCCCACACCATCCAACTATAATTACGTCGTCCTGACAGATTTACGGCTTTCTGCCTGGCAGCAAAGCGGTCGTCAAGAGGTCGTTGAGCATGGGATCGAATCTCGAAACGATGAAGACATCGAAGAGATCTCAACTATTTCCCAGGAGTTTACACGTGCTGTCCTGGAGGGTCGCCTTAGCCCGGCTGACGCGGGACTCTGTATGAAACAGATCCTTGGCCCTGAAGTTGACAGTACTGGCAGTTCTGGATTCAACTTTGACGCGCAGACACTGTTCCTCGACACTATCTCTATTTTCATTGATACCGAGGACGGCGCCTCTAGGCCGCAGCTGCGAGACTTCATTGCCGCAACCGAGATCTCCCCGCGGCTTTTGCGCGAAGTTCTTGATGCCCCGGCTTTGCAGCAACTCGGCTTGATTCGAGACACATTCGTCAAGCTGGGCATTCGTTATGCCACGAACCAGCTGTATCGGCAGGCTAACTTTAACCTGCTGAGAGAAGAGTCCGAGGGCTACTCCAAACTGGCTGCGGAACTTTACCGTACACCATTTCATTCTCGAGATCGGCATGACTTCCTCCTCGTACAAGCGTGTTGGGAACGTGTGAAAGGGCTCATAGGAACTTTTGACCTTGACGTCGGTCGAGTTCTGGATGTCGTTATCGATGTATTCTCTGCGACAATGCTGAGAAATATCGTGTTCTTCACCAGGTTCTTGCGGATCAGCTCTTGGTGGCCTCGGAACCAGGTCGATCATTCGGATAAAGTTTTTGCTGGTGGTCTACCGAAGTGGGCTCTACCCGAAAACGAAGATGTCAACCATGAGAATCTTAGAGCCGACCTCGCTGAGCAAGGCCACGAACGCGATCTCACGTTCTGGGATAGAGCTCGGGAAGTTCATCTGGATGCCTTTTTCGAACTGGGCGGGAGACGGGTCGATGAATCGACCCTAGAGCGCTTCGCGGAGATCAACTCGGACTCGAAAACCAACACCGATTGGAGTCTTGAATGGATAAGAAACACAAAGACGCTACCGCCGTGCGGGAACCGAGTAGCTGCACAGTTGTTAGGCTTCAAGTTTCGATTCTATGCATCCGACGCCAGGGATAAGGGCGAAACCATCCCAGCAAATCTATACTACCTAGCAGCTTTTCTCATAAAGATCGGTTTCATATCCCTGCCCGATCTCTATCCTCATCTATGGCCTGATGATGACCAGATGGACAAACTGAGGGAACGTCGATTGCAAGAGTTAGAGGAACAGGACCGAGCTGCAAGGCTGGGCGCTGAGCCAAACGCATTGCTGACGGCTGGCGCTTTGACCGACGATACCGCGACTACGTCCTCGAAACCGCGAGAATCGATGGCGGCAAAACCAGATGGTGGTCAACAGGAAGATACTACGAAGGCTGAGGAAGAGGCGAGTCTTCCAGACCCAAAAGAAGCCCACAAGGCAGATATCGTAGCCCACTTGCTTGTCGTGGGCGCACTTCCTGAAGCCCTTTTCATCCTAGGACGATTTCCTTGGCTTTCTGAGGCGTACCCCGACGAGATCTTTCCGGCCATCAATCGTATCCTACTCTACTCCATCAGCAAAGTTTTTGAAGACACTAGGCCTGTGGACGTCCGGCCTGTGACAGGGACTACACTAAAGCCAGAGGTGGCTGTTGACCAGTCCGGCACGGCAAAAGGCTACTTAAAACTCACCGATGGGCAACCTGTCAAGATATTGAAATGGCCCCATGCTGATGGGATTAGTAAAGGCACCCTATACCGGTTTTATTTGGACGAGTGGGCAGACAATATCCCAGTATGCCAGACAGTTGAGGATGTATTCACTCTATGCAGCACACTGCTTAACGTATCCGGAGTCAATATCGGGAGAGAGCCTATCCTAGTGAAGAAACTGGCAGCTATTGGTGTGAAGAGCGTTCTCCATGATCGATCGCCGGCGAATACTGCACGCTGGCAAGATCTTCTCCGACGGGTCCTTGTTCCATGCCTCTGCCTTGGCGATCCTAATGTGGACGCCGTCGCCGCAGTTTGGGATCTCCTTAAGACCTATCCGACAGAAGTTCGCTACAACATCTATGCCGAGTGCTATGAAGGACAGATCTCTAGATTGCCTGCCATGGCGAAAGCCTTCAAGGGCGCCAGGCTAGACACGTTGGCCACATTGAAGCGACTATCTCTGCAGAACATACCGGTTTCTGCGAAGAAACTTGCCAAAGTAGCCCTGTCGTCTCCTGGGATTGTGTGCAAGGTTGCTCTCGATCAGATTGAAGCCTATACCAACTTGATTGAGGCTTTTGTTGAGTGCACGAAATACTTCACAGACATGGGCCACGATGTGCTCGTCTGGTCTCTCCTGAGCTCGTTAGGCGGTAAGCAGAGGAGCAGGACCCAGGAGACGTCTGTGCTCCATGCCAGTAGATGGTTGCAAGCCCTCTCAAAGTTTTCTGGGAGAGTCTTCCGGCGATTTAGCAATATGGATCCTACCCCTGTAGCCCAATACGTCAATGATCAAGTCGGACGAGGTAATTCAACCGACCTGATCATTCTCAGGGAGCTGATTACTTCCATGGGAGGCATTGTCTCAGACGTTGATTTTACAGACGCTCAACTCTCTGCCCTAAGCGGTGGCGAGCTTCTACGGCGCCAGACCCTCATAAGTCTAGGCGACAAGCGCTATGAATCCGGGAAGAGTGCTGCTCGGCTTATGAAAGCTTTAGTGCAGACAGACATTGCTTGCCAGCTCTTGACAAATATGGCTCAATATCGCCAGTCGGCGATCTATCACTTACCCGAAGACGAGACCCATATCAAGTACCTAGCCAACGTCATCGACGACTCTCAGCAAGCCCTCGTCCAATATGTGGAGCTGCTACGAAGTAATATGACGCCTGAGGAGTTCGACGCACTCATCCCCAGCATTCCGCGTCTAATGACCGACTTTGGCCTAGACGCTAACCTCGCCTTCCTAATCGGTCGTTCCAGTTTCCAGCACTTCATAATGGGCCCAGGTGAGAAGCTTGCGAAAACCGGCTCGGAATCGGCAACAGATGCGGACGGCGATCTGGTTGTCGATAGAACAGACAAAGATGATGCAACGACTACCCCGCCTGTTCAAGACACCGAAGATCAAATGATGGTGGATGTACCAGAGACGGAAGATGGAACTTCGCGGCAATCGTCTTCGCCATCATTTGGGAACGGTCAAAAATCAGATCGTTTCTTGGATGTGCTTGGTCCTACTATCAATGCTGTACAGTCACTTTTGCCTTCCGAAGTATGGGACAAGATTAGCCCCGAGTTCTTCGTTCTCTTCTGGTCCCTCCAAACGAGCGATCTTTCAGTTCCGACTAACAGTTACAACGCGGAGATCACACGAAGGTCAAAGCAACATTCTGACTTGAAAAAGGAGCGAGGGGACAGTAAGGATAAGAAGAAGCCTTTAGAGGAGCTTCAACGACTTACCAAGGATCTCTTTGCTGAGATGAATGCTTGCAAGGAACAAACAACCAAGACTAAAATATTACTCATCAAGCAAAGCCCGAGATGGTTTAGCTCATCGAAGAAGGTAGAGTCTATCATGGACACGCTCATCGAAGAGTGTCTTATTCCTCGGATTCTTGTCTCGCCTGGCGATGCGGACTTTTGCCATAAAATGGTCAAATTCTTACACTCGAGTCGAACCCCTAACTTTAGGCTTGCTACTTTCTACGACCGATTTTTCGGCGTAAACAGATTGCGCTTGCTGATATTTGGCTGCACCGTTCGAGAGGCCGAGTTTCTTGGTCGTTTCATCAAACTGACGCTGGGTGATCTGGCAAAGTGGCACCACGACAAAACTGCGTATGCTAGCGAGGCTATTCAGAATGGGAAACTTGGCTTCGCCACCGCGTTTGACGACGACGGTAAGCCAACATCGTTTATGGAACACGACCAATTCCGCGACCTGCTTTGGACATGGCATCGGAACCTTTCTCTAGCCCTCAGAGCATGCCTTTCAGGGACAGAGTGGATGCACATAAGGAACGCCATCACAGTACTGAAGGCCATCCTTGTGTTCTTCCCCGCGGTGGACTTCATGGGCCGTCAGTTCCTAGGGTCTCTTGGGAAAATTGCAGAGCGTGAGGCTGCTTCGAAAAATGACAGTGGAGATGGACAGAGTCACAGGGTCGATCTTTCGGTCACGGCCAATACCGCAATTTCCGCCCTTAAGAAGTACTCACATCAATGGGTCATGGTTCAGGCTTTCCGATCCAATACTGTAAGCTATAATCTGGATGACTTGAGAACTTAAGAACGTGCTAATTGAACTCTAGAGCGGAGATGGCGCCGATGACAAGAAAACGGCAGAGACTGGGAAAGCCAGCCAGCCCTCGGGTCTGCGGCCAAATGCACCTGAGTTCAAGCCACCATCCACAAGGTGAGTTGGGTTCCCAAAAGTTAGGATATTTGAAATCATATCTCACAATCCCACAGTACATCCACCCGAGTCAAAGCCAATGCCGAGGAGGAAGATGGCGAAGTCAAGGACGTGAAAACGCAACCAGCAAGCACTCAGCCCGGTAGAAAGGATGCTGAACCACCCCGGCCTGCACCGCGCGGAGATGCTAGCCAAAGGCCCACGCACACACCGCAAAGGCCAGAATTGAAGTCAATCCCGAGTCGATCCTCGACACCGAAATCAGCACCACCTGCGTCGGTTCCGATGTCTGGCTCGCGATCAGAATCATCCCGGCCATCTACATTAGCTCCTACACTAGGTGGAAATGTGCATAGTCTCCCTAGTAGGCCTGAAGTTCCTTTCCCGGCACACTTCACCCACGACAAGTTTGGCCAGATAACAACGTCCACGCACCCCCGTGAACATAGAGATCCTAGAGAAGTCAGAGAGCCCAGAGGTACGAGGGAGTCGAGGGACCCGCGTGATCCAAGAGAACTGCGAGACCCAAGAGAGCCAAGAACGTTCAGAGCTGCCGAAGAACCTCGCCCAGTCCGAGGACGAGAACAGCCGCCAATCAATGACCGCCGGGTTCCAGAGAGCATACCACCAAGATCTGAGAGGGATCGGCCATCGCACCGATCAGACTCTACTCGGCGAGTTGAACCGAACGTACCGGAACGCGATCCGCGAGAGCGTACCTTACAGCCTGCTGGCCCCAGTCGGGGACCCGATACCAACAGACTTCAGCATGATAGCCCTGTTGCCTCAAAGCCCATGGCACCGCCACTTCCCCAAGCAGAACCACAGGGCCCGACCGTGAACCCCGAGCGTGCTAGACTTATCAACGCGGATCGTCCTGATGAACGTTCCAGTATGGTAAACCCGGCACGTAACCCTTTCGTTGGCGACGCAAGGCCCGTCAGTCGCCAAAGCAGAGAGGATAGCCGAGACCGCAATGGACCTCGGCCACCGTCTCCTCGACGAAGCGAGCGTCCTGATTCTCGACTCGGTGATTCGTCTCGCGACGATCGATCTGGTCGATCTCATCGCGCGGAACATCATGCACCGCGAGAGTACCGGAATGAACCTGTGCCGTCCGTTGGGCCTAGAGGAGGTAGAATGATGGATCCCGACGTTGATCGTCCAATGGTAGACAGGTCGCGCGAGCCAGTCGCCTTCCAAGGCCCGCCTCCGGGATCCCGAGGCGAATCAGATCATGGGCGGTTGAATCAACAGGATCCAGAATACGGTCGTCTAATCCCTTCAATGGGCGATATGACTAACGCACCCGAGGGACCACGCGGACGCGGTCGTAATGCAGCTAATGCTCCTTTAAATCGAGCAGACCCAAGGTTCCCGATAAATGAGCCCCATCGACCTCCGTCACCGGATAGGCATCATCCTCCCACTGGTCCTGCATCGTCCAGACCACGTCGAGGTCAGCCCGGAGGACAATACAATAACCATGGCAGTGTGCCCATGAGCTCCCCAGCGGCGGCTAGTCCCCCAGTAGCGGGGATTCATCCAGAGAGATTGAGACATTTGAACCCTAGTGGCCTAGGTCCCGCGGCTCCATCTCAGCAATCTTCATACTCGGCTCCTGTACCACCTCCAGCCTCTGTGCATCCTGATCGAATGGGCCATATTTCCTCTTCGCCTACTGGACCTTCCCACCCAGGAGGCCGCCCCTCTCTTCCTCCTTTGCAGACGTCAGAACGGCCGCCTATGCACCGCCAGCCTGGAAACAATTCCATGGCGCCCGTGCCTGATACTAACAACCCCATGTCTGCACCCACAGGCCCTGCAGCCGCTAATGATCGTGCCAGGACTGGTGGCCGAAGACAATTCTCAGGCATCAACACGATTCTACAGGGAGGCAACCCTCCCGTTCGTTCCAGAGGTTCACGAAGCAATCTAGCTGGTTCTGACGCTCAGGTCCTCACCGGCGCCTCGCCTATATCTACCACACCCGTCCAGGAGCACCAAGACGCAATGTTGCTCAACGAGCGCAACGGCGGCGAACGTCCCGGAAGGAATGACCACGAGCGGGGACGAAGAGACCACGGCAACGGTGACCGATCTTCGCGGGCTTCGCGACGTAGTAGTAGAGAACGCAGCCCAGGCGATAGGGAACTGAGATCGAAGGAGCACCGCGAATACCGAGAGCGCAAGTCCGGCGCCGGAGTCATGGGCCATCCGCGAGACGGCGGCGAGATGGAGCCACCGCGCCGGCCCGGCCGGGAACAAGCTAATGCCGGTGGCAGGGGTGACCTGATGAGCAACGGGCGTGATGGCGGCCTGCGAGAGTCCCGTCATCGGGGCGATGGAGGTAGCGGTAGACACGACGACTACGGACGTAGCGGGGGAGGTGGTGGTCGAGGTGGCAGCGGCATGGGCGGCGGCGGGCCGCGGGGAGGAGATATCCGCCGGGAAACGCGCGGAGGCGAGGACCGAGGGCGCAAGCGCCGCAGCGAGGAGTTCGGAAGCGGAGGAGGCGGAGGCGGCCCGATCGAGAAGAGACAGCGACGCTAGGGCCGGGATGACCCTTCGTCGGGCCGGGGTCAGGGTCCTTAGACCCTTACCTTACTTACTCTGTCTGTCACGATCGATGTGATGTGTGTGAGATTATATCGCGATGAGATTCACTTGTTTT
This sequence comes from Whalleya microplaca, assembly GCA_022497155.1. Classification (NCBI taxonomy): domain Eukaryota; kingdom Fungi; phylum Ascomycota; class Sordariomycetes; order Xylariales; family Xylariaceae; genus Whalleya; species Whalleya microplaca. The sequence goes on along the minus strand of MU385715.1, from coordinate 766,178 downwards.
TTCTTCTATTTTCCGACAAATGTGTATTATGGAACCGGGCTCAGTTTGGGGGGAGGGAGACAAGCGGGACAGACAAACCGAGAAAGAGAGAAAAGTAAAACAGAGCAGAGCCGAAAAGCAAGGAAGCATTCGTTTTTTGCAGGCAGTCAGGCAGTCCGTCGTTCGTCTTTGCAGCGTTTTCACTCACAAGGCGAATGAAATAATCAGGACGGGGGAGGAAACTACTCAGGGGTTCTCGACCACGTACTAGAATTACAGAACAACCGCTCTCTTTCTCTTGGTGTTGGAGGGAAAGGGGATAATCAATCACGTCGGGATCCACGAGTCAATCAAGCAAGCAAGCAAGCAAGCATTAATTCAGTATTTTTATTCCCCGCTCTCCTCAAATTTTTTACTACTCGTTGCTCCGAATTTTGTTTTTCAAAAGAGATACCAGAAAGAAAGGAGAGAATTACAATACGCAGCAGCAGCATGATATCCCACGCGTGCGTGTCACGGTTCCTCATCTTCGTTTTCGAGCTTCAATGATACCCCATACCCCCTTTTTCCGCCTCTCCTTTGCGACTTCAGGGGCGTCCAGGCATAGACAGGCACAGACACTACTAGAATAATTGGTCCACGGACGTGTCTACATAGAGAGAGGACCTAAATGTAAACCATCATCGATCGAGACACTGCACCACACACACACACGCACACACACACATTAGAGAAGAAGTCATGGCGCATAGGTAGCGGGGCGTCTTTTGCTTTCGGCCGTACGGGTATACCACGTTCACGTTCACATCTCTCTCGTCTATCTATCTCCCAGGCATGGCACGGCGCAGGCGAAAAAGTAACTAATTAATGACGGCTTTCTTTCTACGGAATTTCCCCCCCATGGGCATGGACACGGACGGGCGTATAGATCTGTGGCTGCTGCTAGCATCTGTCGCTATAATATGAATGAATGTACGATTATTAGGTAGACGAGGATTTTTTTCCCAGACAGTTAGCACAGCGGAATGAGAAAAGTAGTAGTGGCGGTAGCAAACAGCAGAGGCAGATAGCTAGATGAAGCAGTAGAGTTCTATTCTCGACAAATGAATGAATACATCATGGTGTTTTTTGGTCATCATATAATTTACTTATTTATATATTTTGCCCCGCCACCTCCGAGGCGGCGGCTGTCTGTATATATATATGTATGACCGAAGTTGCCGACAAATAACTGAATAACACTGCACATAATATTACAAAACAACTCCAGGTTAGTAGGTAACATTTATCGAGCCGAACAGTAGGTATGTAGGTAGGTAAGGTAGGTAGTAGTAGATAGTACAACATCATCATCAATCAAATCTTATGTAGTAGTAGTTCCGGGATTCTAGATGCCGGCCGGTAGAACGCCTCGCCTAATATGTGTGTAGCAGCTACTGTAGCTAGCTCTCAAAAAGAAGAAACCAACAAAACCCCCTTTACGATGCAAGAAATGATGTTTTTATCCCTGAAAACGCCATCCCAAAAACCGGATACCGGATGCCAGCCCGAAAAGAACCTCCCCCGAAAATCAATTATGCACACCTATGCACACCACATTATCTATCCTCCTTCCGCCCTTCCTTCCTTCCGTCCGTCACTCCTGCAACGGCCATGCTCTTCCGCCAGCTTGTGGGTGGCCGGCTGGTGTCGGGTTCCGGCCATCGCCCCATAGGGCATTGCCGACGCGGACTTGCGTCGAAGTCCTCGAGCCCGGTTGTGCGATAGCAGGCCTCTCGCTCCAGCCCGCCGTGCTCCCGCGTTGCCTATAGTATCTCTCGTTGGGATCATATTCATGCCTTGGGCTCGCAGATCCTATGTCGCCCCCACCGTCGTCGTAGGGCATGTAGCCCCCCGTCACACTCGGCCCGTCGTAATATTGAGACCGCCTCGGGTTGAGATACGGGCTGGGTTGTCGCGCTGGCGAATCACTAGGGTTCGACTGTGCGTGTGCGATCAGACCAGCCGCTTCCTCCGTCGCACGGTCGTTTGGTGACTTTGCAACTCCGATCGCGCTTCGCCGAAATTGGCTTGCGATCGGTAGGGGGTCTGAGCTCTTCCTCCCGACTTGATCAGCCCCATACGGTTTCATAGGATAACTTGTGTCTATGTCCTCGGTCTTGGTCTGGTAGCTGGTGTCGTTGTGGCGGTGCTTAACTCCCACAAACAACCACCGCATGCCACGACCAAAGGCTTTGATGACATCCCACAGATTAGCAGCGTCGCCAAAGGCTTTCAACCCCATAAAACCACCACTCTTAGGGATGTGCTCGTTCTCGCGAGGCGGAATCCCCATTGAAGGGTCGGGAACGGGGTAGAAACTCGTCTTAGCGCCTTCGACGTATGGCGAATAGGGGAAGGCCCACAGATGTAAGAGGGAGAAAAGCGCCATTTCAAGGCAGAGCAGCAGGCTAGGGATCCCGACTTTTATGTCCGGGTATGCAAGGACGGCACTAGGATTTACAATGTGAAAGGTAGATGTGCCGAGGGAAATAGCGGTCGTCTGCCAAAAAGACAAAAAGATGACGAGCTTAATAGCAAGGACCTTGAGAAAAGGGTGATGCTCTTTTAACGGCTCCTTCAGCTGTACATAGAACTGGATGACGCAGTACATAGCGATGGTTACAGCTAAACTTACAATTACAAGAACCTATAATTGGGTCAGTACATGTTCCATTACGTGAGGATGGGGAAGAGACGTTACCCAGACGTGAGCAAAGACGGGGTTATTAGAGCTTTCACAGTATCGTTCGAAATACTGTGTCACGACGGCAGTAATTGTCATGGCGACTCGTATGAAGCAGTAATGGTAGATACCGATCCATATTATATTGAACCAGGTCAATCCGCTCTGGGGGGTCCTCCAGGGTCCTCTTTCCCCACCGCAACACTTCGCAAACCAATCCAGCGGCCATACCCACGGTTGTATGGGACGCATATGTCGAAAGTATTCCTTCTGGTCGTGCAAGTCGGGCGCGACGTAATGACACAGAAGTGCAAAGAAGGAAGCGATAGCGAAAGCCTCGTAGCAGTCGCTGATAACTTGGAAGTAGACGGCATGCCAGTAGTAATATAAAGATAAGAAGGCCGAAGTGGCATATACCGGTACCATGAACAAGATGCGGATTATACTGGGCAGACAGTCAGTGGATTTTTTCGATAAGACCAACGAGGCTGGACTCGGACATACTGCCTCTGTTCTCCAGGCTTGGTGTAGTTGGTGGCATGCCTCCACATCAAGTAGAAGCTCGAGACATAGGCGATTACCGCGCATGCACCGGCAATGATCAGGGCCAGGTGGTGGAAGTCCAAGTCTCCAACTATCTTTTGCTCGGACCCAACTATTGGTGGACAGCGAAAGGCAGCGTCAGCACGGCACGGCACAGCGTAGCAAAGCAGAGCAAAGCAGAGTAAAGGCGAGAGCGGCATCTTGGCGCCATGAAACTAGATATGCAGGAACGCAGGAACGGCGTATGATAGAAAGCTTATCTCAGTACGTACTTCTCATCTCCTCCAACGTGGAATTACATGTTAAATTCATCGCGCCGGCTTCAACTCGCGCTCGGACGAGGTCATTCGGAGCCAGGCGGTTTTAGGGCTTGCAGCCTCGCGGGTGGCTGCTGGCTCTGGCAGGCCTTGGCTGGCTTGGGCAGGGTATTGGCGTGCCGGGAAGGCTAGACAGCCGCACCCCTATGTCGAGCTTGGCTGTCAGTCTCCCGCTAGTGTCTACCAACGAAAGTATATCCAGTTCCAGTCTATCGAGTCCCTTTGATGGCGATATGCTCGGTTCGGGGTCCGGTGCGGCTTCTCCGGTTGCTGGAGTCGACGGTCGGCGTCACGTAACGTAAGAATTTCGAGCGACAGAGGCGCAAAACTAGGAATCAGAAGGTGATGCTTTTGGTGAAATTAGCAGTAAGGGGATCGTCGTATCCGACCCGCGGGTGATGCGACAAATGGCAGTAAAAAGAAAAAGGGATGCAACGAGGGATGTGTCGGGTATCTATCGGTCGCGTCGTATCGTACAGACGGTGGCTGAGGCGATCGAGGGTATATTGCGAAGGAAAAAAGATGACGTGTGGACTGCCTAACTTGGTCGGTATTGAGTGAGATGTGTGTATGCAAGTATGTACGGATTATGAGTTGATTGATTGATTGATTGATTGATTGATTGAATGATTGATTGATGAGATGAAGGCAGGACAAAGAAAAGGCGAGCTCAGCCCCAATGGTGTGTGTACATGGAGGGTGTGTGATAGAGCGTGCGGTATCACAAAGTGTGAAAGGTGTGCAGGTGATCGATGGATTGGGTTTGGAAATTACAGGCCTCAAACACTCTAAAACATTGCGACAACCGTGGTGGGGTCCCGCAGGGTCCTCTTCTTACCTATTTAGGCAATGAATTTGACAAGTTGAGGCTGAGCTAGAAGTCGCGTTTGCATAGTTGCATTCGGTTCTCCCATAAGCTGCATATATATGCAGATAAGACAGCAATACGCCCCTATACACGCATGGATCCCCAGTTAACTTATTTTTAATATCCACATGTATACGTAATAATTCCTCATTCCATAGCACATACCACGATGTCTTTCAATGTCATTGTGTCCTTCCCGCTGGCGATAGCATCATGTCTCAAGCGCTGCTTACTTTGCACGACTTACAACATTCCAATACCTGCCTAGTCGTTGCGCCTTAGCCCAGAAATCATAACAGCTGAGTGAGGTTAACAACCTCGTCGGTCTGTAACTAGGTATCAGTTCCTCTATGGTACGAAATATGTATTGCTTATGTTAGTTAAGTGATGTCTACGTAATAGACCAATAGTCATGAGTCGTAGTTGCATGATAAACGTCAACCTATCTATGAACATAGAGGTACGTGTCATGGATCTAGTCTAATCAATCTTGAGCGAATAGCCATACTTGTTGTAGTCCAATTATCATAGGCAGCATATAGTCTCGGGAATATACTCATTCATGCCTTAAAGTACGAAAGTCCTATAAAGTTTACCTCCCCGTTTATTCCTTAGCTTTCTTCTACAGCCATAAACTACATAGTATGTAGATATACGTATACTATCGGTCGCCGTTGCTCACTCTCTTAGTATGTCAATATATATTTGCCCAGCTCATAAGCGACAGTGACTTAAAACATATTCAAGGTACCAGATAATCAAAACTTCACAAGAGTAACTCAAAAGCAGCAAGTCTAGCATTGAGTAAGTCAACGGCTTGAATATACAGTACAGTTAGCTGCTTAAGATATCACTTAGTCGCGATGTTCTTCTCTAACTATTCATCTGTAAATTCCGAAGTCTCACTCAACTAAAATTAACAACGAGATTCTCCAACCGGTTCACTCCAATAAATCGCTGCGCCTCCTACTAGAGGCAATACCTGTATTCAACAGTGGCACAGAGACACAATACCAGGCACTGCACCCGGCGGCAGTGCCTTAATAAGCACCTTCTGGTCAATGCGGTGGCTAGCGAGGGCTGTTGATAGTGGCTTATTGTCAATGAATCAACCACAGGATATCTGAATGAGAAAATAATAATGAAAAGCCTCACAACCCCTCCCTGGCACCTACTGCAATACCTATGGCGTGCTCACTCTCACCCCTCGCGCCCTAGCGCCGGGACTCAAATGCCAGCTGTGCGTGTCGCTGAAACAGAGGCGTCATGCCTGCGAGCTAAGATTACAGATAGGCTATCACGGAATACTACGTACGCACATTGCTAGGTTAGTTAGATAGTCAGGCCCCAATCGATTATTGAGTACCGTTGCGGCTGGAGCCCATCTACGCCCCCCCCGACGCCACGTCAACAGGGCGGAGATAGTGAGGTGAGGTGATGGTAGCTGAAGGGAAGGTAATGGGACGACTGTTCAACCATATGTCCTGCGGGCAGACCACGGATATAGCAGCTCGGACAGCGATGTATAAGTGTAGGTAATTGATAGGTAGATCATCGAATCGCAAGGAAGGTGGTACAGAGAAAAGGAGAACATTGGTGATGATATGCGAAATTGGCACACGAAGACAACACATGACCATAGGAAACCCGACGCAATACATAATAAAGTCAAAGCAAAAATCTGCGACCATCCTCGTAGTCGTGGTCAATCATGTAACAAAACCAAGCCAAGCCGTGTAAAGGGAGGTAAATGTTACCAACAACCTCTCATCTTGCCAGTCAGGCCCCCAATGGTCGATGAATCAGCAGCCTCAATAGTCCCAGGAAATATCGACGGTCGACATGAAAGATCGTAGATATTTCCATGCCGGATGCCGGCGCTTACTAAAGTCAGCAGCACCTTACCCTACCCTCGGGAGACGGCCCCTCAGGGCAAGCACAATACTAGGTTACGACGAAGTTAATAGACGCGCGAATAATTACCATACGCCGGGTATGCGTAGATATGTAGTCCAATGATCAATGGCACAAAACTCATCAACCCTACAAACGCCCTCGCCACCGCGTCTATGTACCGTCTTCCTTTTCATCCAGCAGGATCCTACATCCACGTACCTACTACACCTGACACCACGCGACAAACCCACCACCCACAGCGGTCGTCACGAAAAAAAAAAAAAAAAAAAAAAAAAAAAACCGCCAACGTCGTCGTCGTCATCAGGCGCGGCTAGTTCAGGGGAGCAGCGCAGCGTCAGGACTTCTTATAGGCGACCCAGGAGGCCCGGTTTAGACGCCCACGTCAGCCGCAATTTTAACCAACGTACGCTAGTAAAACAGACGAGATCGCTCGATCTTATTAGTCTAAGTTGTAAGTAACTCGGTTAGTTCAGGTCTAGTACACACACACTGTATAAGTATGTAGGCTACGAACAGGTTAGGCGGATTCCTCGGGGTCGGCCCGCCTTCGGAGTTCCAGGAACCCGTGGCCCTCCGTCGTCGGATCTATCTGGTCTGTTTGTCTGTCTGTCTGTCTGTCTGTCTAGTTGGGTGAACACACAGCGCCGGCGGCCGGGCTGCCGGGTAACTGACTAGCCCACGAACCCACCCGCTCGCTCGTGGCCCTCTCATGTTATGAAAAATTTTGTGTGGCTGCTAGTGTATGTATGTATGTATGTATGTACTATAGTTCGCAGCTACGGCTACTATAGCCTAGGGAGCTACGGCAGCTGTCCGAGATGAAGCGCTGCAGGTCCCAGGAGAGAGGTCGATTTAAGTAGGCAACTAAACTAGAGATAAGGCATGGTGGCGTGAACCGTCCAGCCCGTCCCAGCTCAATCAATCAAATCAATCAATCAATTACTACCTAGCTGCAACCCACCAGTCTCGCATCCTCGGGTTCTTAGACGTCCGTCCAGGCTAAAGCAAGCCACGCGGGCAAGATTAATATTAAATTGTGCAGAGAGCTCCCAAGCCCTCGATCCATAGGTCTGCGTGCCCAACGCCAAGGCGGTTCAGGGGCTGGAATCTTCACTAGAATTAAGGTGTGGCTAGTAAGGGGGAATAAGATGAAGAAGAAAAAGACCGTTGTTCGTTCTGCTGCTCGAATTATATACGTGTATATGTAAGATTGATGGCACATCCGAGACCACCGGCCGGCTCTTATCTGTGAGTAAGCTACGCATAATGATGCCAGTGGCTGCGAATAGTCTGATCATCCTCATCTTAACAAACGCCGCAGTCCACAAAGTACAGAGAGTAATAAGCCAACAATCCCCTGTTCCCTGCACAAGTATAAAATTTTGAAATTTCGCGTTCCTCGGTTGACACCTGCGAATTTTATAGACACTCAATCAGTTTAATTGCCGTAGTATAATTCCCTGATTAGGTAGCTGTGCCTGACGATGAATGATCGACACGGGCTCTTACAACATCACCAGCACGACACGTAAAAATAAAAAAAATATGAAGAGCATCAACGAATTCTGTTTTGTCCACTCTCCAAGATATCCAGGCACCGATTCTAATGTAGCCTTTGAAATCACCTTTCTGACCACATCGGTGAATGTTTATTAACCCTTAATCCTGTATGTACGTGTAATTGCCGTGTCCGAGGCGCCTAGTTTCATGTGCCGATGTGCCGCTCTGTCCGTCATCGAAATCGATCCTCCATATCTACCAATACCGTAAACTCAAGTGCCCTATCGCTGCCGATATCGAGGCTACGAAGGAAATCCAATTCTAATTATCACGCCTGCTTTTCATACATGCCGATCATTCATTTAATGATCACTACCACCGTAAAAACGAACTTCCTTTCGATGTAGAGACTCAAGATTCGGGTTCGGGGAGGAAGCGTGTGCGAGAAGAATCGAAGGTGACGGACCGTGCCCTGTGACCCTCGGGGACACCGTACGACGGTTATGCCATGCTCATGTGTGCGTGAAAAAGACTAACTTCTGTCCTGGAATCTCGGTCTCCTAAAAACGCCTTCCTGGTATCTCGAAAATGCAATGCAATGACCCAATGGCAGAATCCGGCCGAGAAAATCGTGTACGTCGTCATAACCGTTTCCAAGACGGTTTCTCACCCTTCCGCCAGGAAAATTCAATCTTGCTTAGTGTTGATCTTGATCCGGTGGGTCTGGATTCGTGGTTCTGAGAACTTTCCGCGAGTAATCGTGGTTATCTTGGAGCGTATTGATACTCTCGCGGCTTTTGTTGTGGTCGAAGCGACTGTAGATGTTGGTTGCGTACGGGTCCATACGAGGGTCGTGCGGCATAAGTCGACTGTTCCTCCGGCCTGTTGATCCATTTTCTCCATCCCAGACCGAAGCCATCGCTGTTGTGGGCGTACCCATCATACCGGAGGAGCTTCCTCGCTGACTCCCCTGGTTAGAGAGCATGCCTGCCTCCTGGTTGCTTCTCCTGCGGCGAATCCAGTACATAATTGCGATGAGCGCCACTATTATGACGGCCCCCAACACACCAACTGCAACGCCAACGGCCGCGCCCGTCGAGAGCCCGGAATGACTCGCCGTCATCCCAGTGGAACTAGCATCGGATTCGGCACTAGCAGCGGCACTAGTGGTTGTAGGCAGGACGGTGACTGTCTGGAGACTGACCTGACCACCACCAGCAGTGACTGTAGCTACAGATACGCTTGGTGTGGTCGCTACCGTGGTTTCCTTAGACGTGGTGTCCGTAGATTCCTTTCAATTGAACGTCAGTACGGCTTTCTTAAGTCTAGGAGAACACCAAAGAGAAGCAAGCCAAAACTAGGGTTAGTAGTGCATACACGAGAAGTGGTAGTCGAAGCAAACGTTGGAGCAATGGTGACCGTGTTATGTACAGTCTCAGTAATTGGAGCCTGACGTTTCGATCGAGTTAAATGGAAATGCTCCTCCAAACGTAGTGGGAGCACGGAGCGGTCCCCGAGACGGGGAGATGGGGGGAAGGGGCAAGAGAAAGAACCCAGACGATATAATTCGAAGAGGTACTGGCTTCTTGAGTAGAACTGGAACATGGAACACTTACCAGACTCGACGTGGTAGAAGTACTGCCACCCTTCGTACCCTGGGCAGACTTCTCCAGCTTGATGTACCCATAAAGGCCATCACCTCCGCACGTATCCGAAGGATAACCAGGACATTGGGTGTCGCATTTGCCGGTATCAACCTGGCTCGAAGAAGCCGGTACGTAGTTGGTGCACCAACAGTCCGAGTCCTGAAGGACGGAAAACGCGAAGTCGCTTACGCAGAAACCCTGGCAAAGTCCGTTGGATTGGTATATACTAGAATCTTCAACAGCGTTAGCTAGAGCGCTCGCTACCAGAGCCACGGCCGAAGAAAGCAGCAGAGAAACTTACTAGCGGAGGTCGAGGCGGTATTAATGCTTGCACAATACGCCATATCGAGCGATTGTGCTGCTTTACCCCAGAGGGCTATAGCGGCCACAAAGGGCACTAGTCCAATGGCGAAAACCATGATGTGTGAATGCTCAAGAGCCGAGACGCTGCGACGCAATTGTAAGCAAGTAGGTCCATGTGCAAATGGGTGGTTGAGAATATAAAGTGCCTTAGTTCGTAAGGCATGTATTTTATGGAGCGAAGTGGTTACGGTTACCTAGCTCCTCCTCGCAGCCGGTAACCACGGGTATACAGGCAGGGTGGGTTGACTTACTGCAAGACTGTCAAATATTCCGACCTATAGAATGGACGAAGTCCCAGTCAAAGTCCCAGTCAAACGGGCAGGACAGTCAATCAGTGCGCGAAGATGTCACAGGCGAGGGAAAGTGGTCTTGAAAATGGCCATGACCCAAGCCAAACAGTTGCTGGATTGACGGGGTGGGATGGTCAAACCAGGTCGGTTAGTTTGCAAGACAACGACAACCAGAAGTTGGTGAATTGCAAACCACACTGATAAGACAGGACCGAAGACTTGCGATGCCTTCAAGAGAGAGAGAGGCGAAAGCACGGTCACGACGTGGTGCGGACCAAGTCTCGAAGGAGAGGAAAAACACGAGTGGATGGGGAGATAGAGAAGGAAGGGCCGGGCAGGGCCTTAAAGGTGGTGCGTGGGTTGCGTGGGTGTATGGGTGTGTGGTTGGTGGGTGGAGGGTGGAGGGTGGAGGGTGGAGGGTGGAGGGTGGGAGAGACAGAGGGTCGAGAAATGGGATGGCCAGTGGTGCGCCAGTGGTGGCCACTGGTCGGGGAAAGCTTGGATGTGTGTGCACTGCAGACTGCAGGACGCAGATTGCCAAGGCCCAGGCCGATCGGTGATGGGTGGACTTCAGGTGTTGTTTTTGGGGCGCCGGAAGAAGCTGGGCTGGCTATTGTCCGGTATGCAGTTGCTGTAAGTCAGTACTGCAAGTAGTAAGTACTGTATTCCGTAGTGTGTAATTTTTTTTTTTGTTTTTCTCTCTTTTCTTTTTCTGTTCTTATTTTTTTGGTTCAGTCCACCAACGCAACAGGTGGAGAGACACAAGATAGGATTAGGATTTGGAAGTTGGCAGTTGGTCGATACACGGGATGTGACTTATGGTTGACAGTTGACAGTTGACAGTGGCAGGAAAACTTAATAATAAGTCAGCAGCGTGTAATGAACGAATGGATTGGCGACTTGGCGCCGTCTTTCCCGAAGGTAAGGAATGAGTGAGTGACAATGGTGAAATGGTGAAGAGAAGCGAGCGAAGGGAAAGACCGGAAGCCGTCGTTTGGCGAAACGATGGTGAGGTTGCAGACGGGTGAGTTTGTTGTTGTCCAAGGAGAAGAAAAAATTGTGTTCGAACGACGGCAGACAAAGAAGAGTGAAAAAAAAAATGAAAACAAGGTGGAAATTGGAATGACAGAATAAACGACGCGGCAGGCGGATCGTTGGAAGAATGGTAATGTGACGGACTTACTGTATTGTGAGGCCGGTGCGCAGGTATCTACAGTATGAGAATTGGTGGATTGGTGGATTTTACTACGCAATCGGGTACATATGTACTTGAGTTTATTACTTGAGTTGGATAGATGTACCAGAAAATCCCAGAAATCCAAGGTAAGGTTCATCCATTCCCCTTTCCGGCTTAGGGGGAGCGGCCTAGCGAAGTCAATCCAGCTGTACCTGAGCTTAGCGACTTTAGTGCACGTCCGGCCAGTTTCAGGGCGATTACAGCGCCGTGGTAGCCGTATCCTTAGGTAATATGTAGCTGTATAAGTAGAGGCTAGCAGCCCTAGGCAGGCCCAGGTAGCCTGCGTGAATCCCAATTGACTCCTGTTGACGCAACCTAATTTCAGTCCAAGCCTCAATAGTCTGTCGTCGACGAACGACACTACGCAGTAAACGGCAACGATCCACATCTACCCCTGTCCTTTCCTGGTAGCTACCTAATTACTGGGTCTGAACTGCGCAAACTGGCAGGACTGGCTGCTGCTGGCGGTTGTGCGGTTGTGCGGTTGTGCAGTTGTGTCGTCACCGTCATCAGCCGTTTAAATGATATGAATGGCGTTACATGTATCCGTGCGTACAACTCGCAACACAACTCGCAAACATCCATTTGATGACAGGCAGCCAGGGGCGAACCCGTCTGTCATCCTAACATCCTGCCATCCTGCTAGTTCGTCCGCTGGTTCGGCACATCCTTGATAAGGTTACAGTTTACAAACTTACACGATGAAGGCCCTCTATCGGTTTCATCTGTATCAGTTGTATCTCGCTCACTATTGCAGTGTGTCTCAAACTGTGACAGTATATATATCAAGCCACCGAAGCACCTGAGCACCTGAGCACTTGCGCACCAGACTACAATGCAAGGATTCGAGTAAACGGTGCTTTGTCTTGTCTTGTCTGGTCTCGATTTCCCTTGAACAAAGGTATAACACAGCTTATTACCTACTATGTAGGTCGCTACATGTGCGTACTGATGATTCTCATCTTGCTTTGTCCCTTGAGGCGCTGAGCGCGTATCCTGGAAATACCAACCCTGTATCTCAGGCTGTTCCGCTTCTCGAATGACTCTTTTACTCGGCCCTTCACACAATCAGGTTCCCGGGCACTACTACACAATACTTCACTGTGTTACACAAAAGTCGCTTGTACGCAGTAACCCATTTACAGCTGGAGTACATATGTATGTACGTAGACATCCTTGGCTACAGTCATAATCATCTTGTCAAGGAAACACTCGTGTCATCCAGCGGCTACACGACATCGACAAAACCCATATACGTAAGCCTCTCGGCAAAGGCGACGAAACCAGATCGCGGACATTCGTGAAAGCGGGTTCCGCTACCATCCCATTGAAGAAACAAGTAACTTCAACGGAGTCTGTTAGGTTATGTAACTTATGTTTGGTGCTTACAAGTCTGTGTCCCCTCTGCATCTCCACTTCCTCGACAGAATGGCATCTCGTGAAAAGATGTGTGGCAGCCCAATAATCACGCCAATAACGCCAGTTCACCGAGCCGCTTTACCAAGGTTCGTCCCCCCACACTCTCGGGTACACGAGCCATCTAAACTCGGATGAGTTCCAGGATTACGGGTTGTATCTCGTACCCTATTTACACTAAATTTCCCTCTGATTGCTCAATGGCTCGTATCATCTTGCTCAAGTGCACAATACGGGTGGCTGTAAATAGCCGACCATCGACCTGCATATCGCGCGCGCTGGCTTGCCGAATCTCCCTACATATGACACCGCGGCATTCGTGAGGGTAGCAAAATGCATGATTCTAATAAGCCTAGACATGCACGTTTCTATGTAAAGAGAAGCTCGTCTGTCTAGTTAAAAGTAGCACCCAGGCCGTCGTCCAGAAAGTTGTTTAAAGAGTCGCTTGAACAGTCGCCCAGGCAGTCCATTCTATCACTCAAAGACTCGCCGTCAACTAGTCAGCTTCGAGTATCTATCTACGTGAGTTATCATCTTCCAGTCTTAAAGTCAGTACTACTATATTCCAATGGCTAGGAATAAGATATGGTTAGAGTGTCGTTAAGTACAGACTTACCCCTCCCCGATATCAGTCGAGACCTTCCCAACTCTGGAATTCATGAGGCGATCACGAACCATGCAAGCCTATGCCATTTGCTGTACATATAGCATCATGCAGCACGATACGCAGTCACATCGAGCTAGCCCTGGCCCACATGCCAGGATCTACCATGAACATAGCATACGCATATTCCATATATTCTTCGTGCTCATATACAAACATACAAAAGCTCAATCCTTCATATCGTGCTAGTCACCAGAGAATGCTCCTCAAGAAGATGGTGTCAAAATTGCAGGGTTTGCGACTTAGAAAGGCCGCGGCGCGGGCTACACATGAGGCAATATCGATGGGCCTAAATCCGCATTTTACATTCCATGGCGCTTATCTTACAACTCGTCCTACGGTGTTAGCGATAGCTCTCACCAAGCAGAATATCATATACATATATATATCATTCCCATCTGTTCCAATGTAGGTAAACTGATTATCAGGTTTCCCCATGCCTATCCTAGGTTACTATAACGGCGTTCCTACCACTATGAGTCTAGCAACGGTTGGGTGGTCTGGGGACAGACACAAGGGTGTTTCCGAGATCAAACCGCATCTATGCTCTGATCCTAGGCCAAGAGATAACCGACTAGGTTACCATGTGACGGCAGGGCGATAAAAAGACTCCTACATATATCTCATGCGATTTTGGCGACAAAATGAACCTCATATGCAGAGGTCACCGCCTCCGATAAGCAATCTGCCCACTTGATAGTACTCCACAGGATTCGTTCAAACCCCTCAAATGCTACTTTCTCTCGGCTCCCCCGGTTTCTCGAGTATAGGTTTCAATTCCACTCGCTTGCTACTAGGTATTTTTCTACATGTCAGAAAATTTCCCCTCCTGATTCTTCCCGCTTTATTCCCTTCGGCTTTCGGCTATCTGGGTATACTGTCTTCATAATAATGATAAGCAAAGGTTTGCAAGACGTCAGGTTCAGTTGGCAAAGACTCTTTCCGTTATCATACAAAACCCTCTACGCCAGAGGCCCAGTGGATCGACAGCGAAGTTATAACCTTATAGGTGTATGAGAATGAGACCCAAATGAAGTCTTCTAGAAAAGTCGCTAGTGTCGGTTTACCGCGCGACAAATCCCTTCCTTGCTTTCACGTGCAATCAAAGCGTTAGCAGCCATAATTGAACCGTTATAGTGTGCCCATGTCCACAATTTTTTTATCCCTAAATAGAATACGAAGTCTAGATTCCCTCGAGAGACACAACGATATGATCGGCTTATGGACTTTCTCTTGTTTCGAATGCAAGGAATACGATATAATGTGCTTTAGCGTTCCTCGTAGGCTAGGGAGGATTACAGGCTGAAAACGTGGCGCTCAACAACCAGATATTTCAAAACATGGGATCATAATAACCGTTTCATCAATAACAGGCAGTTGAAAGGCCAAGCATTCATCTTCTATATACGTCATCGATATTTATGTGTGCTTGGACCGTGGAGAACCCGGACTGGGTCTCGGTATTGGTCGTGTTAGCCAAGCCAGGTCGCATCAGGCGCGTCCACCACCCCTTTCGCCCACAGGCCCAGATCAATCAACGGCTGAGCCGCATCACAACTTCAAACACAGCTGCCAGCAGATCAGCAATAAACCGGATGGAGGGCGGCGCTGACATGATCTCAACAGGTACAGACACGGCATGATTGGCCCATCTAGGCGACCCATTTTCTCCGGTATCTCCGCATCTTCCTCCAGACGGAGCTCTCCTGTCTACTGTGTATGTACGTATGTATGTAGATCGAGATGATGATCGGCCGCCCTCCTACTAGCTGAGATCTATTTATTGTTTCTATATGGAAATGTGGGAATACGCCAGGTGACCAGGCCGCGCGGCAAACGTGTCGATGTGTTATTGTCTATCCACGCGTGGCAGGCAGGATATCTTGCTCTCGCTACCTACCTGCCAGGGGCCTGCAACGATTGAACAATAGCCTCTTTCGGTTACTACTGCAGCCGTGAGACAAAGGGGAATATCTGCAATTGTCTCTCTTCGGAACCGCTGTCGGCCAAGACTAGGACCATATGCTCTCAACGTTTTGTCTCAGATCTTTCGGATGTTGGCATGTCAGCCGTAACCTTCATACCAGCTCATGTTATTTCATTAGGCTATTATTACAGACGAGTGCTTACAACATATCTCATCTAGAGAAAACAACTTTGCTGACACACCCGATAGTCTACCCGGCTTAGTAGAGACATTTATATTTGCTTCTCTCATGTCCCTCGGCACCGAGTCAGGGGAAGCGGGCTTTGCAGCATAACCGTAACATCTCGTCTCACGTCTCGAGGTCTATTTCGATCCTGTCACTGGGAAATACCTACATCGATGCAGGTAAGTAAGTCGTAGGCATGTAACCTACAATCCTCGCGACTACATATGTAGAAGCACCACGTCGCAATCCGTCATCCGGAATCCCAACCGACGGGGCTGCAGCCAGCAGCGGTATGTAAACCGCATACATACATCCATCCATACATACATGTCTCAAGCCAGCCAGCTGCCAGCCCCAAATCTCCGCCCCGGGTGATGTGCCGAGACGCTGGAACACATGGTCTGCACGCGTCCGCATTCGGCGACAGCGCTTGGGGCCCTCGTGCGACGTCGGGCGCGCGGTTTCGCGAGCTGAGTTGCATGAAGTTAGAGGCTAGGTGGTGTTGCTGTGATGGATACCGGCCGGGCACCCGCGTCTTACCTGTGTCCGTGTATGTCCTAGGTGTCATGAGACGAGCGAGGGGACGTGGGAGCGGTGTGAGCTCGATTGTAGGAGGAAGCGAAGGAGTGAAATATCGAGCAACAAACCTTTGGATCGTGCAACTCACCTGGTCAATCGTACAGGCGCTTGATCGAGAAGTTGCAGTCCGGCAAGTTCATCCTATCTATCCCCTTATTACCAGGTAAGTGGCTTTCAGGTTTATAGAGGGAAATAATTCATTGGGTTGGCATGAACGTACATGGTACGCACTTTAAAAACACCACTTCTCATTATCTGGCTCACCAGTATTGTCGCATAGCAAGTGACATTCCCTAACGGGATTCCTCGCTGGCATTACCAGTGGTCCAGGGTTTACACCCTGGATCACTCACTTTTTTTTCTAATTTTTCTTTAATTTATTACCGTTACTATTATAAATTTCCCTTCTCTCATCACAGTGTTCTTTTCGATTACTTTTTCATTGTTGTACGTCATTTTAGTTCTAGTCCCGAGCAACTAAACCGGACTCCGGAGACTCGAAATATATGCTCATGTAGCACGGGGACTGCATTGTTGTAGTAAGTTCGCTTAAGCGAAAGACGGAAGCATATCATTGTTTGTTTACGCGACAGCGAAGTCTCGGACGTAACTATTAGTGTCCATTCTTTAAATGAGCATTCGCCTAGATGTGTCTACTGTTGAACTCTAGGTGGATAGTGAGAACGCCATCAAACGCCGGGTCCATATAGTACTAGGGGAAGCATGGTCCTTTTAGGACTCTTGGAAGGTCTTAATAGTGGCAAACTCACTAGGTTGTATTCCCCGAGAAGCTGATTGCCTCGCCTCCCTTACTTGTTGTTTGCAGCTCAATCAAAAGCGAGAAGTACATTAAATAAATATTATTCACTATATGAATACTAGCTTAGTACCATACCATCAATATGCTCTGTACTTCCGGTTGAGAGTTAGCTGTTTGGGCCCCTCTTTGTTAACGACGACCCCTTCGTAATTCATAGATTACCTATAGTCGGTGCTAAAATTGGCATGGCCATAATAGAACCGCAGCTGTTGTTAAGGACACATTAGTAAGACGTATCTCAGAATCTACTTCTCGATATCATCTATCAGGGGTAGCCCAGCAAACAGTTCAAGGATCCATTATGAACCTTGGATTCAAAGATATAATAATAGAACCTCCCTCGTTTCGACCAGGACATATACAGCTAAAAACAGAGATGCAACAGTGAAGCAAGATCATATGTATTATACACCTTTTAACATCAATATGAATTTTGAAGTCTTTATATTCAAGACCATAGCAAAGCACAACACCGACGAGACAACCGTCCCAACCATTTTTCAAACAGATTCATAAACATAATGCTCGCCTTCCATTGCCTAAATACAGTAAATCGACCAGTGATTGATTCCCCACGCCGAACCCAGCCGCAACTGTCTGTATATCACAATGCCTCGATACTAACACCAACGCCTTCCTGCCTGTTGGACCGACCGACCAATCAGTCCGCCTCCTTACACCGCTGACCGCTGACACCTATACGTAGACCTCCCAAATTCCAAGACGAAGCCAATAACCATTAATGACTGGGTCATCGCGTCGGCGAGCTCGCGGGACTGTTATCGCGGCTCAGGCTCTCGATACTCTCCACCATAGCAAGGACGCGCGTGCGCGGGCGCTCGAACGTGACCGCCTCGGCCGAGCAGATATCGCCCTCGCTATACATCGAATCGCGGATCGGCGAGCGGGACATGCTCCTCCTTCCCGGCGTCCGCGGGCGCCGCATCCCGAGTTCCTTACTCCCGAGCAGCCGGCTCGCCTCGTTTTCCTTTTCTGGAGTGTCCTCGGGCCGTTTGCCCTTATCGCGACTGCGGAGGGTCTCCTCCCATTCGCCCTCCAATTCCTTGCGCAGGGCCTCCTTTTCGGGGTCCTGCGGTAGTGCCGGTTCCGGACTGCTCCTATTGCTATCCTTATCACTCACGGGGCTCGGGCTCGGGAGCGGGAGCCGAACCGGGAGCAGAAGCGGCGGCGGGATCCCCAAGTCGCCCCTCTCCTCCTCGGTGGGTTTCGTCACCAACGGCTTCGCTTCGACGACGGGGGCGGGCGCGGGCGCGTCCTCCTTCTCCGGATCGACGACGACGACGTCCTTGGCGCTCTCGATGTCCGGCTCGGCATTCACGACACGCAGGCGCTCCTTAGGCACCGTGAACAAGACCTGCACGAGCCGGTTCTCGACCGCCTTCTCAATGTCCCACTCTTCGTCGTATCCCGGGGTAGCGCGGGGCTCGCCGGAAGGGTGACTCGCTGCGTCTCGACTACTGCTACTCCCACCCTGTTCTTGATGCGACGCCTCCCAGGCTCCGCGGCCCCCCTTGCGGCGCAACACGCCGTCCGCGGCGATGCCGCCGAGACCGCCCAGACGCATGTCGTAATCGGCGACCTCGGCGAAGCTCTCGTCCATGGGACTGACATCCCCCATGCTATCGGGCGGGCTCGGCGTCGAGCCACTGAACACACGGCGCAGGCTGCCCAGCCAGCTGCGGCGAGGCTTACTCTTACTCGGGCTGCCGGGCGACTCGTCGCGGTCCTTGCCGAAGAGGAGCGCGGGCCCTTCGGCTTGCAGAGCCGGGAAGTTGCTGCTCCGCGCGGTGTTGTAGCTGGGCGTGCCGGAGCTCGAGCCGCTGCTACCGCCTCGGCCCTCCATGGCTGCCGTCGCTGTGGCTAGTGCGGCAACGCCGAAGCCCGCGCGGAAGTGCGATAGCACGGAGTTGGAGCGGCTGGGTGTTAGGTTGCTGCGGTTCGACTCCGAGATGTTGCTCCCGGTGCGGTCCTCGTCCTCTGCACCCTGACCGCCGAGTGAGCGCGTCGACTTGACGGTTCCGCGCCTCGTGGGCGAGCCTCGCCCGACGGCTGCGGAACGAGCTCCTGCTCGACCACTGAGAAGTGCATCGGCGGCATCGACGTCGGTCATCCAATCCTGGACTTCCGGGTCCGTGGTGGGCCTTTTCCCTTCCGGACTAGGGGTTAACGAGGATCGGCCCGACGGTGGGAAAGAAATTTGGGGACGTTCTTGTGTGGGTGTGACGAAAGGATCGGAGTAGCGTTCGCTTTCACGGACTGGGCTGATGGGCTCGTTTACGATGTCCCCATCATGCATCGAGCCATCTTCGTCTGCTTCGATAATAGGGTGGATAGCACCGGCGCGACTCGAGCCAGAGGGAGAGTCGTACGCTCCCATTGGGTGGGGCTGGTACTGTCCTCGGGCTCCTCTTGGTGGTACTGGTTTTCTTGCTATCGATACAGGTGGCAGGTCGCCAAACCAGGATTGGCGGCTGTTGTCCATGCTGCCGCGACCGGACTGTAAACTTTGATAACCAAGAGTATTCCCTCCGCGCATGTACGGATCTGGACCGCCTGTGTACCAGCCTGCACTGCCTTGATTGTGTTCCATCATTTCATCGTCATGGGGTAAGAATCGTGATGTATCTTGAGCAAGGGCGCGTATAGCCGAATCTCGAATCGTCCGTCTGTGGCGCAGGCGACGGCGGTAGCAGAAATAGAGTAGAATGGCCGCGATGATTGCTGCGAGTCCAAGGCCTATACCTAGACCCAGGCCTAAGCGTATCTTGGTGGAATCGTCAGTGCTATCTGAGTTGCCGTCGACTCCTACTTCAGTGTATGTTGGGTTTGTGTAGTCATCAGTCCACGACATGGAAGTGAGGTTCAAAAACATGGGTACGTTGTTACCACTAGAGTTTTGCCTCCTTACTTTGCTACCAGATGATGATATACTATAGCCCCCGTAGACCATCATGATGTTACCTGGGAGTAATGCAGCGCCGTGTCCATACATACCGGATCCTCGTGGTTGCGTATCAGGAACGGTCCACTGCCAGTCTCCACTACCACCATAGTCAGCTCCAATCTCGAGAATCGCAAGTTGCGGGTTGGCGGCCTGGGTCAGGTCGCCAACCCAACCCCCCAAGATTATCAAAGAAGTGCCATCTTCGTTGACCACGGCCGTATGGCCAGATCGGCTATCTATGCTGTCAATGGTGCTTTTAACTGCCAGTTCCGTGTTGGCGGTTCCTGAGCCTGCCACCTTGATGTTCGATATGAAGCCCCAACTCTCCTCCGGTAGATTCCAGATTGCGGCGGTGCTCATGTTGATGAAGGCGTGCTGCGTGTGACCACCTAAGAGCACGTAATTGACTTGCTGGGTTACTGTCCCGGAGCGGTTGGAGATCGAAGGAGAGAGGCCAGTGAATGTAAAGCCAGCTTCAGCGACTGGCGGCCCTTTGCTAGCAATTGAGCTGACCGTATATTGGTCTGCATTTCCCGGAGACGGCGATATCTTGTACATTTGATTTGAATAAGTTGCCATCGACTGATACTTGCTCCCGTCCGAAGTAGCGTTCGGGCACATGCCTCCATATACATAGGTGTTTGCCCGTGTGATCTCAGGCTCCAGAGTGGTCGAAAAACTAAAACTACCACCCAAAAAGCTAGGTCCCGCTCCGGTATCGTTGGCATCGACGGTCTTCGAAGTGCTCACTTGACGCCATGGTGACGAGGTGTCACCATTGGCTGACGGATTAAAGGTCCATATCTCTGAATCCGACGGCGAAGAACAGTCGCCGGCATAGATGATTAGTGACCCATTGTCTGCAATAGAGGGCGTGAACGCGGTGCTATTGCTCTGTAAGAAGGGTAGACTTGATGATAATGTCTGTAGTGATAATGACGAGGCTTGGATGTTGCTTGAGTAGTTGAGGGCCAACAGTTCGACAGAGTCATCCTGGTGTGAGAATATGTAGGCAACTGAACCAGTCGCATTGTCCTGTGCTAGTCCCGGGTTCGATCCAGGAAGAAATATAGTTGTGGGTATGTATGGTAACGATTGCTGAGCGGCAACGACAGTCGAGAAAAGGGCGCAGAGAGTAATTAATATCGAATATCGGGTAGCTGCCGTCGCCCGCGACGACATCAGCGGGCCTGACCTTGAAGGATCGCCAACCAACGACAACACCATCCCGAGGGCAGTTTTCGTATGAATGCTCTAGCCCAGTCCTGTGAGAAGCATCGTTCCACTCAGCTAAGTCGCATGGAGCAGAACCTCAGGCAACGAGCAAGGAGGAGACAACGTATGCGACAGGTCAATAGTACAGGACGATGATGAGTTGTCCGTACAAGTAGGGCAATGCGCGCAAGGGCTGGTACTCGGGAGCGCGGGGCAAGGGTCTTGCTGAAGTCAACCACCGATTTGTTTGCGCTGACGATCAACACAGACCTGGCAGTTGTCGGAGCTTTGGTGGGGGCTTACGGGACAGGTCAATTTGTGTGACGCTGTTGTCAATGTTTTTCCCGGAGAATAAGTGACGAAACTAGCCACTAAAGATAAGGTCTCTCAGTAATAACAACAGGAAGAACAATTATGACGCATATGGCTTAAAACTCGGTGACAGCTGAGAAAGTCAAGTCATACTTACATATACACTAAACTTCTCTCACTTTAAGTAAGATAGACAGACCAGACTTGAATTTGAATAACAGCGGCGCTTACGCACACATAATACAAGAGTTGCATGAGTGCATAACCTGAAAAACAACGGAGTGCAAGTCCGTTGGCAGGGCAACCGCCTATTAGAACTCCCCTATCAGAGTTACTACAGCTTAGCAAAGTGGCTCTCACATAGTATTATTGTTCCTCGACACTAGCATCACATGCATATTCGCGATTCAATCCAGACTTCATCGCATCTATCACTGTGACCAACTTGCTTCTATCATCCATTGCTAGGAGACACATGACTTGAAATGCTGTTTGCATACCCTGACCTGACATAGAAAATCATCTCATAATACAGAAATTGAAAAGTATTACTTTTCAATCAGACAACACAATTAAGACCCAGTGACGATTAAGGACAATCCTGCAACCCGCTCATCCAGTTGAAATCCGCCAGGTTCAGGTGCCCTGCGGCTGCGAGCCCCTTAAGAATATTCCTGGACCTCTCAACACCATCCCTAGCATTCTCTACTGCGTTTGATCGAGCTTGGTATACCTGCATCCAGGACGAATGTACGGTATAAACCAGGTCATTGCCCTCTTGGGTTGCTCCGATAATAGTGGCAGGGTTGTCGGCCTGTGCCAGTTTGCCTTTTTGTTTGAACACGCTCAGTTCGGCTTGAAGCGCTTTGGCAGTTTGCGAGAGTTTGTTGAACTGTTCCTCGTACTGGTTCCTCTCCGTGACAGCATTGGCTACTGCCTCCGCCATCTGCTTAGCGTCCTTCCCTTGACTTGTTTCGTACATGCTGTTCACATGGCGTAGTCTGTCCAGCTGGTGGGTTTGCAACTGGTTTCCACTTTCTAATTCGGCTATTTTTCTTTTGAGGCTAGAAATCTCAAGGAACTGCTTTCTGTTTTCAGTATCCTTCTGGTAGTTCTTCTTATCCCAAGCGGAGGATCGGTCTGGGAACGACGGCTGTGTTATCGTGACAACGGTCGGTCGCTTCTCCATTTCCCTTGTGTACTCCGTGCCGGGGCGGTCTGCAAAGGCTGGGAGGACGAAGATAGGGCCGTGACCACTACCCTTGATACGGTAGAATCTGGTGTTTAGGTCGACTTCGACTATACCGCGGAGCTTGCTAAGATCATCGTCCTTCCGCAATGCTCCACCGACGACATTTTGGTCCATGTAAGCTTTGTCCCGCCGGTCCAATACTGCCTCCTTTCTATCAAGCATCTGGTGTATGAAGCTGAAGACGTCGTCCCCGGCGTTAGCCAAGATCCAGCGGTCTTGAGGGTAGACTATCTCTCTGCCAGACCGTCCGTCAGGCCCATGGACGCTGATGTGTTGTGCTGGGACGACAGCTTCGTTATCAAGCAGGTCAAGGGAGTTGCCGTAAGCGATCTCGAGCTCATGCATACGGCTGACGAGATGCTGAGTGTACAAGATCCACTGGCCGACCAGAGTCTCCTTAGCGCTTTTGAGACCCTCTAGCTCATTCACATCCTCGTTTTCGAGGGGAATGATCGAGAGCAGCCCACCCATGGCGGAGTATTCGTGGTCTAGTCTCTCTAGGCACTCGTTGGCGTGCATGAGGAGAGTCATGTGCGTTTGGAAAGGACGAAATTGACCCCTTTCTTGCTGCTCAGCGAACTCGAGGCGCGTCGTGGTTAGGGGACAATGATACTCCACGCCTTCCACATCACTATTCTCCCGAATTAAGTTGACGAGACTGTTTAGTGGTGCTTTGTGTGCAGCATCGAGGCTGTCGTAGTGAACCTGCAAGTTGTTCAAGTAGTCGAAGGCCTCATGTTTTGGAAACCGGCGTTTTTCTCCCTCCTGATTTTCATTGTCGATTTCGGCTGAGGTTGAACTTGGGGCGAGACTGGAGATCAACACGGCCAGAGACTGGGCATGCTGCTTCAAGGCGAGCAAAGTCGGCGGCCGGCCTGGGGTGGACAAGTAGCCGCAGTTGACATGCGCAAGTAACGCCGTATTGGTCTGAGGGTTCTCAAAGTTGTGGTTGCTCACATAGGGGAGTGCCCAATGGGTAGCCCCAATGTAGCCCTTTTGGTCCTGCTGGACGTCTACAACCTGTTCGTTCTCTATGTTGGCGGCCATGCTTTCACGACAAACACACAAGACTTAGTGGTAGGGAAATAACGGTCTTGTTGGCGGCAGAGCTACGATCTAGCGAAAAAAACAGAAGGGAAGAGGGGAGGAGGAGCATGGCAAGCTACAAGTCATTGTTGATTGAGCGTGAAAGGGAGAAATAAGTCTCTCCCTGGCGTGGGAATGGAGAGACAGTCCCTTCAAAAATGCGACATTCCAGAACCACAATAGCATTTCGAAGACTTCTTGGACAATGAAAACGGCTCTGGAGAATATTCAAATGATTCACCTTTCTCAAAGCAGTTGGAATGGATGGCGTCCTGTCAGTGTAGATACTGAAAGCACCACACCCATGAAACTACCTTGCAGTGGAAAAGGTAGTCGCATGCACGCTTGAGATTAATGCCTTGCAGTGGAAAAGGTAGTCGCATGCACGCTTGAGATTAATGCCTTTTGATATTGCCATGTAGATTTCATTTCAAGATGGATCATTTCTAAATACCTTTATCTATCATGCACGGAATCTACCATTTTACCTTACAGATTTCTTAGGGCGAGTTGATGTCACGAGCGCCGCGGCATCTAATGCTAGGTATCTGTATCTATATTAGACGTGTATCTGAATCCGGTTGCCTCTAGCAGCAAACATCAAAATAGACTTTGGAATGCGTCATTCTAAAAACAAATGCGCCGCCGCATATCTCGATGGTCCCTCATGAAGCTAAAATAAGCCGGTCGTACAAAATGACTTAATACAACCCACTACTTTGCCAACGGGCCTATTCAAGCCTGGGCCCTAAATTCTGCAACACGTCAACGACTTGAGTTTCTAGTGATTGTCGGCAGGGCGTGTCACCGAACAGAGGCCATCCGATCTGGATTGCAACAAGTCGCTAGGCGGTGTTGGATAGATCTTACACAAATGACCAACTAAGTATGACAGAAGAAGATAAGAGGTATTACATGTGCGAAATGATCTATCTCTGACTGTTGTATAACCGAATGCGGTATCATAATAGTCACTGCATTGTAGCTGCCGAGCAACGCGATGTCTCGGGAGTCTGACCGATTAGGAGTCACGGAGCAAGCTGGAGAAAGCCACGCGACGACCGCGAAATGATCAAAGTCAATAACTAATCTTAGTTGCAATACCGTCGGATTTTTTATCTTAAGACAGCATCATCTCTGTAATCTCCTAGGGCAACTCCCTCTCAGCTATAAGCGCATGCGTAGGTATAGCAAGGCGAGGAAAGCCAAGCGGACTTCTTGTTAATCCTACCATGGAATGGGCGACATGCGCTTACCAGTTCGAATTCATTAGTTTATAAAGTTAGTTAACTCGATGGGGTTTGACAGGCGTCATAAACCCAAATCGTAGTAGCATTTCGATAGTTCTTGAAGTGGCTTGCTGGCTTAGGGTGATGTCATTTATATGTACAACAGCAGACATTGCGACCGGACATCACTCAAGTGAGACATAACAGAAGAACAATAGGTAGTTGGGATGAGATGAAATGCAAATAACTCGTTCAAGTCCCACCCTCTCATCCCCCTCCCCCCAACTTTGACAGATTCGCTAGTAGCCTTCCTGGTGTTCTCGCTATCTCCAAGCTGCGTCGCGTTGTCCCTAACAGCCCTAGTCGAATCTCGGCATCACTTTGCCAGCGGTCAAGCTCGAAAAGCTTGGACATACCACAGTTAAAAAAAAGTCTACCCCTGGCGTCTAATAGGCGGATAGGTGCAGGGTAGCTCCCGGCATATCTTGCCCAGCTTGGGGTTTTTCCCGTCCATACACGAGCGGTCCTTTATGCTAAACAAGTTTAACTCGAGGAAGCTTCCCTTGAATTCGTTGGGTGGTCGAGCAAAACCAGTTTGTTTATCAGTCTGCAGAGGTAGACAGACAGGTGACAGGCGAAGGAGAGAAACCGACTGGCAACTGGTGTATTGGTCTAACGAGGTCCATTGGCAATACAACCTCTAGTTCGGAAGTTCCAAGTTTAATCGATAGGTGGATCAAATCCTACAGGGGTACGTGCAAATCATCGTCATCACCTCTCCACTCAATTCAATGTTGGGAAAGCTTGTGAAGGTGACAGGGGTCAGGTCTGTCCCCCAGACGCCAAATCATACGGTGGCACCAGAGCAGCTCCTGAAATGCGAGATCTAGATGTCTTGAGGCTCAGGAGGGGGGAAAGATCAAATTAATTCCAATTGTGATCCACTGTGTATTAGGCCTCCAGCTCTCTCGTCAATCTCTTTTCTTGCCCTCCCTTCGGGCCTTGTCATTGCTAGTCATTGGCAGGTTATAGTCCACATTTCCTGTCTGACGATCACTGACGACTTGCTGGGTTATAGTTACATATTCTGGGCCAGCCACCCGCGTTTGTGAATTTTAGCTGGAGTTCTTAATTTACTTGACGGCTAATCAGCCCGTGGCTTGTGGACTAGAAAATCCTGTTTTTCTCAACCACGTCGACCTTCGTCTTCACTGCATCGACCTCTGGCCTTTTTACTCGGATCAGATCCTCAGGGCTTGTATGATCGTACCAGGCGAGATATTCGCGTCGTCTTCATAATTAGTGAAGATGAGCGACAATACCGGGTCGGCGCGTGATACTCCAGCAGCTTCGGCAGCCAGTACGTGTCACATGATTATCAACATACCTACCTCTATACTCAAAACTAACTCTATCGAATAGATCTCTATCTCACGTTGGGACCTGTTGCCATAGTTGGCGCTGTTTATTTCTCGATTTTCTTGTGTCTGCGAAAGAGCCACAGACGCTACTATGCTCCCCGAACCTATTTAGGAAGTATTCGAACGAAGTGAGTTTTCGGACATCATGATACTGGAGATAGGTTGACGACTGACTCCGTGTGCCTTGCTAGTGAGCGATCACCCGCCCTTCCAAATGGCTTATTCAACTGGTTCACCACCTTCTGGCGGATGCCTAACACCCATCCGTTGCAGCACCAGTCTCTAGACGCCTATCTCTTTCTTCGGTTTCTGCGCACACTGATCATCATCTGCTTTGTGGGATGTTGTCTGTTATGGCCTGTTCTATTCCCCGTAAACGCTACTGGGTCGGGTGAGGCAGAACAGGTAGATATACTCTCTTACTCGCGTATTAACAAGGAGACGGAGTCAAACCGCTACTATGCGCACACATTCATGGCCTGGATATTCTATGGATTCGTCATGTACATGATCCTGCGAGAGAACATCTACTACGTCAACTTGCGACAGGCATTCTTGCTGTCGCCGTTCTATGCCAACCGTATCTCATCCCGAACCGTGCTTTTCGTCTCCGTGCCGGACCCGTATCTCGATGAGGCTCGACTGCGCAAGGTTTTCGGCGACTCAGTCAAGAATGTCTGGGTCGTGGGGGATACTGAGAAGCTCCAAGAGCTCGTCAAGGAACGCGACGAGGTCGCCATGAAGCTTGAGAAGGCCGAAGTCAAATTGTTGAAGCTCGCCAATGCTGAGCGCATCAAGGCGGCCAAGAAGGGCGGCGCCGCTGAGGAGACAGCCGAGGCGCCTGCAGACGCGGAGTCGGGAAGCCTCGCCGCTCGCTGGGTTCCGGCTAAGAAACGACCAACCCACCGTGTGGGGAAGTTTGGTCTTGTGGGCAAGAAAGTCGACACCATCGACTGGTGCCGAACGGAATTGGAACGCATTATCCCCACCGTCGATGCCGCCCAGCACGAATACCGTTCCGGCAACTACACCAGGATCCCCAGTGTGTTCGTCGAGTTCTTCACTCAGGCAGATGCTCAGTCGGCTTACCAGATCTTGGCGCATCACCAGGCTCTGCAGATGGCGCCCAAGTACATCGGTGTTACCCCTGGCGAGGTTGTCTGGAGCGCGCTGAAGGTCTCGTGGTGGCAGAGAATCATCCGCAGGTTCGCAGTCCTCGCTTTCATCAGCGTTCTCATCATCTTCTGGGCGATTCCTGTCGCGGTTGTGGGTATTATTTCGAACGTCACCTACATTGCCAACAAGGTCTTCTTCCTCAACTGGCTTCTGGACATCCCTCCCACTATCCTGGGTTTCATTACTGGTCTCTTGCCCTCAGTCGCTCTCTCGATCCTCATGTCGCTGGTGCCCATTATTATGAGACGTAGGTTTTTAGCTCTTGGCGATGCTTCAGCCCTCGTTATGACAGTACTAACATCGGGATAGTGTGTGCCAAACTCTCAGGAGAACCCTCTCTATCGCGCGTCGAGCTGTTCACCCAGAACGCATACTTCGCTTTCCAGCTCGTTCAAGTTTTCCTGATCACCACGGTCACTTCTTCTGCGTCAGCTATCGTGACCCAGATTATAAACAATCCTGGCTCCGTCACAAACATATTGGCGTCGAACCTTCCGAAAGCCTCTAACTTCTACATTTCGTACTTCATCGTCCAGGGCATAGGCATCGCCTCCGGCGTAGTCTCGCAGGTTGTCGGTTTCGTCATTTTCTCACTCGTATACAAGTTCTTAGCGGGCACTCCACGTGCCCTATACCAGAAATGGGCCAATCTGAGCGCTATCTCCTGGGGCAGCGTGTTACCGGTCTACACGAACATTGCCGTGATTAGTAAGTCCTATCAAGCTCCCAGGGTGCGTGTCCGCCTCGCTAACCATTCTAGGTATTACGTATGCTTCGATTGCGCCGTTGATGCTCGGGTTCGCTACGATCGGGCTCTCGTTCTTCTACCTCGCGTGGCGCTACAATGTCTTCTTCGTCACAGATACCGCGATTGACACTCGAGGTCTCATCTACCCCCGAGCTCTGAAACAGCTGTTCGCCGGTATCTATATCGCCGAGTTGTGCATGGTAGGACTCTTCGCGGCCTCGGTCGCTATCGGGCCACTGGTTCTCATGATTGCGTTCCTTGTCTTCACCGCGCTCTTCCACATCTCGATGAACAACGCCATCAACCCTCTGCTCTACAGCCTGCCCAGATCGCTCGAAGTTGAAGAGCAATCCTTGCAGGTGGAGAGCTCCACGGTCAAGAACGGCGACGCTAACGACGCCTCCAACGCCGAGAAGGTCTCATCCGGCGACACGGCCGTCGCGGGCAAGAAACCGAGCTTCCTGGCCAAGTTCCTCAAGCCGTGGGTGTACTCGGACTACGAGGCGATGCGCAAGCTCATCCCGCACGACTTCGTCGACCCCCGGAGCCTGTACACGGACGAGATAGAGCGCGACGCCTACTTCCCGCCCGCCGTCGCCAGCGCGACGCCGCTGCTCTGGATCCCCGAGGACTCGATGGGCATCTCGAAGCAGGAAGTGAGGGACTCCGGGAAGGTCATCCCGATCACGGACGAAGGCTGCACCTTGAACGAGAAGAACAAGCTGGAGTGGGACACGGAGACGGTGCGTCCACCGATCTGGGATGAGAGGGTTTACTATTAAATGAGATACCCGTGAGCTTTATTTTTTTGGTTTTAGCCTCACTCAAGGAAGGCAGGCAGGCTATTATGAGCACGGCCTCCGAGAATGGATATGAGAAGCAGAATAATATGATTCAGGTCCTGGGCTTCGTTCTATTCATCAGATGCTCGGGAGTTTCTGTTGATTCACGGCCGGCTTCAAAGATATTCGCTGAACAAAATTGTTGTGTTTTTTGTTCGTTTAGGAGAGAGAGAGAGAGAGGGAGAGAGAAAGAGTGGTGGTGGGTGGAGTTTGTTGGTGATGATGATGGATATTATTGCAGGAGTACCGCGTACTGACGTCTTATACCCGTCCGACTGAAAAGGAAGGAAGCTATTCATTCTTACCTACTTTGTCAATTTTAATCAACCCTAATGATGGCCTTCATGATATGATACAGGAAAGTTCAAATTAAACTTTATAATCTTTGCAAGTGTATATATAAACAGTAAATTGTGCTGAGCTTTGATTGAATATCTAAGTAGGTACTTAGGGAGATACTTAGGTAATGATGGACGGTAGGCTCGTGCTCCTGTATCGGTTACAGTACTGTAGCAACACCGCCTGGAAACGGACAAGGCTGGGGCGGCTCGACCAATGAAAAGGGGCCGTGTCCCGTCTCATGACGTCCCACCGTGCCCACCCCCAACCTATTGAGGGAGGTACCGCCTACCTACATAGAGCTGGTGGCTCTAGCGCCATCGCTCTCATATCTTCGCTCCCTCTTTCTGTTGAACGCCCTCTCTTTCTACCTTCTCCCCCCCCCCCCCCCCCAATAACCGTTTGATCATTCACGTCAGTTCCGTCCTACCAGTACTGACTGACGATCCTGCATAGTCTGGATCGGATCCCATTTTCCCCATCTTACCCTTTCCATCCAAATCGCCATGAGGCTGTCTACCGCCTGCGTAGCGGCACTGTCCGCTAGCGTTGCCTCGGCCACTGGCTGGTTTGGTAGCTCGCAGGAAGTCATCGTCGACGACGCTCAGAAGGTGCCCGGCGACTCGCCGCTCGAGTTCTGCGACACCGACCACAGCAACGACATCGTGAAGATCGAGAGCGTCGACCTGCTGCCCAACCCCCCCGAGTCGTACGTTACCTCCAGCACCACATCATTCTCCCCCTCATCATCAGCATCCTAGAGGATGGCTCTTGAAACACTTACTCTATGTGTATACGGGGGTGGGATGGATGGATGGATGGATGGATGGATGGATGGATGGATAGATAAGGATGCTGATGCTAACCTGTTTGTTGTTTACAGCGGTGCCGAGCTGGTCATCCGAGCCACGGGCACGGTGTTCGAGCCGATCAAGAAGGACGCCTACGTCAACCTGGTCGTCAAGTACGGGCTCATCCGCCTCATCAGCACCAAGGCCGACCTGTGCGAGCAGATCGAGAACGTCGACCTCGAGTGCCCCATCGAGAAGGGCGTGCTGTCCATCACGAAGTCCGTCGAGATCCCCAAGGAGGTCCCGCCCGTACGTAATTTCCGTCCTGTCTATCTAGTGCACTACGTAGCACACGTTTACTGACATGGCACGATCACTGCAGGGAACCTACAACGTCTACGCCGAGGTCATCAACCACGACGAGAAGCCCATCACCTGCCTCCAGGCTACCGTCAAGTTCGGCGGCTCGAAGGAGTCCGTCAGCGAGCTGTAGAAGGGGGAACGAAGAAGAATGGAAGGCCATTCAAGAATGGATTGTTGATCGAGATTGGCAATGCGAGATGACGAGGCATGGGTTTCACAGGGACGACACAAATGCATGGCACTCATTTTTTGACGGACGCAAGGGGCATTTTTTCTACCTCGTCTGTATTTGTACGGATTGGTGTTGACACTACGTATTTTTGATCTTGTCACCGAAAGTTGTCTCGAGATGTTTTGATAGCGCATATTTGTGAAGGCACGTTTTCACAAGGGTTAGCATCAGTTTTTGCGCGTTTCGCGTTCGCATTCCATAATGATACCACTACAAGGGCTGTTTTTGACTCTTCTGCTAAACTTGGCTTATGGCCTATGGCCTATGGCCTCCGGGCTCTAACACACGAGGGGCTCTCTGGTGTTTGAATCTTCTGTAACCTTCTGTATGTATAACAGTGACATGCAAGCTAATTCATATTCGATGTATGATTACTCTCCAAACAAACGTCTCACCCTCCTCAACACACTGTCCTTCTCGGGGTCGTAAGGGTGTTCTTTGCTGGGGATCTCGAGGACGGTAGGGAAGGCGGCCGTGTAGGTATCGATGCGATATCTGATCTTGTCGGCGACCTAGATAGAAATCCGGTCAGCAAACAAACAAACAAACGGATTCATTCAGCCCTAGTCCGTTATTCCCCTGGATGGAGCCCTAGTAATTACTGACATGCTGGTTGATCAGCACGATCCCGATGTCCTTGCGCTGCGTGGTAAACGAGTCGAAGGCGGCCTCTATGGCCGGGGTGTCGGTCTTGTTGTCGACGACGAGGAAGTTCTTCTGCGAGTCCGGCGGGTTCGTGACGTGCTAGCAGAGCCTCACTCGTTAACCAACTTTCCTTCGATCGTCAATCGAAGCTTTGAGGGACCAGGGCTTACACCGATGCCCGCCAGTAACAGGCCCGTCACTGAGTCCTAACCATCATGGTGTCAACTTGGGGCAACTAGACATATGTATGCCATGCATGGACAGGTAGAGGTAGGTAAGTGTCGTCTGCGCACCTCATCCCCGATCACGGCGAGGAACTGCCTGTCCTTGTAGTCTGCCTGAGACGCCATCTTAAGCTGATCGAAACCAGCGCTGTGCGGGAGGGAGGTATGAGCCGAATGCGGTGCGGGATCGTGGTCGAAGCTGGAGAGGTCGAGCTATCGATGATGAGGTACGGATGTACTTCTACGCCAGCTGAGACAGACAGGTGGGAAGTGATTGCATGCGGCTGGCTACCTGAGCTTTGACCGCCTGCAGCGGCTCTACAGTGTAGGTACAGTACTCCGTACACTGGGCATCAGTTATGTACAGGTCGAGGCAGCTGAAACCCCGCCATTCCTCAGGTACGTACCCCCTAATCGAGCCCGGGCAGCAGTGGGCTATCGCGAGCGCCTTATAGTGGACGATAGCGCCCTGCAGGTGGTCAATAGCAACCATAGGTAAGGTACCCAGTAAAATTTCCAGCGGCCTGGCAGCCTGGCCAGCAAGCTGTTTTTAAGCCGAGAAAGTCAACAAAGCCGGCCGCTTCTCACCACCATCACCACCACCACCACCACCACCAACGAACTGACCAACTAACACAACAGCCACGACCAGCACGCCGGCCCATCCTCCCAACCCGGCGGCTTCAAAAGGGAATGGTCGCAGCATCGCCGTCGCACATGTGAGCCCCGGTATACATAGATACACCCATATATACCCAGGTTTACTTGCCCAAGATGCCGCCGCGCATGATCCGCCGGCGACCGCTCCTCGAGCGCATCAAGGCCAACCTGAACCCCATGGACCACCTGCTGTGGCTGTCCGAGGAGATCGAGACGCGCGACTGGGACTCCAGGCTCGTCGGCACCCAGCTCGGCGTCGCCATGAACTTCGTGTTCCTGCTCGCGAGGGCCAATAGTGGCGGCTCTCGCGTCGCCGACCCGGTCTTCGACGACGGCGTCACCTCGGGCTGGTCTACCTTTTTCGTGAGTTTTTATTTTATTATTTATTATCTAAATTTCTTTTTTCTGCATTTCTGCATTTCTTTCATG
Organism: Whalleya microplaca; assembly: GCA_022497155.1. NCBI lineage: Eukaryota > Fungi > Ascomycota > Sordariomycetes > Xylariales > Xylariaceae > Whalleya > Whalleya microplaca. The sequence goes on along the minus strand of MU385715.1, from coordinate 733,232 downwards.
CTGTCTTCTTTGCTTAAGCTGTTGCCCCGTCCATGTGTGCGCGCTTCGATGGGAGGGGATGGGATGTCATACCGACCAACGGAAAGGAAAGCTGTGTTGCTAGACTTGTACTTACCTTCCAACGCAATCTAGGTCGCCGCCATGGTCTGGTCACTCGTCGGCTTCTCCGCCGTCAATGCCTTCTACACCATGTACCGGTCCCGCCACTACCGCCTGTTCGAGGCGGACGTCGAGAAAGTGCCCGAAACACCCTCCGCCCGTCGCGTCCGCGTCCAGTCGTCGCCCGTTTCGTCGTCGCCGCTGCGGTTCCTGACAGATGTGATGACTGGTGAGAGCGCCGAGTCACGAGCGCATCCGGATAGCACGCGGGACGTTTGGGAAATTTCGGTCTGGGATCCGCTGCCCATCTCCCTGCGCATCTTCGCGTTGTTCAGTCCGGGCCATATCCTCGTCTACATGATGTTCCTCCCGCTCACGGCTCGGGATCCGAGACCGAGCGTGACCGTGTTCAACTGTATCTTACTGCAGGTTATTCTGTCAGTGCAGCTGGTGTTGTTTCAGGATAGGTTCTCCCAGCAGAACAAGGACACGTCCATCATACAGAAGGAGGTCATGCATGAATACGACACCAAATTCGTCCACCCCCGACTGTATCCTACCGTCCGAGACGCAGCGACGCAGTTATCGCATGATGAGGACTCTGGGCGAGGGGAGGAATTCGTGGAAGTTGGCACACCGACTGTGCAGCTCCGTCGCAGCTTTAAGACGCGACCAAACCCGAACTATATTAAACATATTGATCCCGATAGCGCAAGTTCATCTCGTTCCGGCAACGTGGCGAACTCCGGACTTTTCACTCCGCCTGTGTCTACGAGATATTCTAACGTCTTTGACAGCGAGCTGAGAACCCGTCCCTCTGCCGCTAAAACGGCGCGGAGAAGTACGCCGGGCGTTCCCACATCCATGAACCCGAGCTCATCTCGAGTGATGGCTTCTGCTTCTACTTCTACTACCAACCAAGGCCAAGGCAATGGTGGTTACCTTGGAGTTTATAACCACCCTAATTCACCCCTGAAGAAGGCCACTAGTCTTGGCGAACTTCAGTTCAGATCACCGCGCAATAATAACGAAATGGCTCAGCTCGAGCAATATCAGAGTTATAACGGAGGTGGCCGTGGAGACCGCGGCAGCAGTCCTTTAAAGAGTCCTAGGAAGAGCACAGGGACTGCGCCGTCTCTGAACTCACAACCATCCAACCTCTGGGGAAGACCTCAACCTTCTTATGAGAGATATCCTTCCATGTGGCGGTAACACACAACCTCCAGGCACTTATTTATACTGTCGGCTACATAATCGAGAATGGGGGGAGGGGTTTAGATTCTACCATGGGGGAACCTTGCATTCACGGGCGTTTGTATGCTTATGTAGATGATGGTGTGTGTATTTAGGGACCTTGGGCACCTTGGGAGTTACTGGGGCTTTGTATTGTATTGGTGGTTACACGTGGTGTGCTCAGGCCCTGAATATTAACGCAAACTCTCTAGTGAGTGACGAGGTCCTTGAGTTGATCAAGAGAACCTAAATTATTCTGATTCCAGTCAATCAGACGTCGTCTAAACCCGCAGTCCCTTCAACCTAAATCGCGCTCTAGACGCACTTTCCCCAATGTCTGAGTCCGATGCTACATGTACATACCTGCTTGCTGAATGTTGTCTGCTTTCCCGGGAAAGAATTGGAAAGATTGATTTGCTCTTCGTTAGTTGCTAGTTCTGTTTCATGTTTTCATGCCCTTCGGACGGTAATCACGATATCCAATGTCTAATAATAATAATAATACCAGTATGACCTCTATAGACGATGGGAACCTCGCTTCGTCATCATTATCATCGCCGTCCGTCGGTCCGAGCCCGGACTGGCCTATAATACCTCCTAGACGATATTCATTGACCCGGCGTCTGTCATCGAGGAAAATGGGTGGCTCATCGAGAGACTTAACGGCCAACACCAGGCCGCGGTACCACAAGCGAGCGTCGACCATCGCCGGCTTCTTCAGCAGGATTCTCCCCAGCGGGCGTTCCGAGCATGGAGGCACGCGCCGCGCTAAGGACGCAACTAGGGATACCGAGCCTGGGGTGAACCCGAACGAACTGAGGGATTGGAACCTAGCCAGAGACAAGCCTCAGGGCCAAGCTACGCCGGTCACCGTGGCTGGAGATTCCAGCCATCGCCGGGTCTGGACCTGGAGTCCGCAAAAGGGGGAATCCAAGTTCGTCGAGAACCTGCCCCGAGACATATTGTACCGAGGACAGGGGCAGAATCCGAGCACATCAGACCACGAATCATCACTACCGCCGCCTCCGCCCCCGAAAGCGCTAGCTCGCAGGTCGCAGGTTCTGAATAGGGCCGAGGTCCAAGAACTGCTCAAGTCGAAGGAGGAGGCCAGAAGGAACCGTCGAAATCTTAAAGATAGCGGAGACTGGCTAGGCGTGCAAGGGGCCGATCCGTACACGGGGGAGTTTCCGGTCCTCACACCCACGGACACGATGAGCTCGGGGACAACGACGCCTTCCACCCGCAGCAGGCTGGCTAGACTGGCTCGTAAGAAGAAGGCCGCGAGGCGGGAGTACGAGCATATCCAAAGCCTGGAGGAGGAGGAGAAAGACAAGGCCAAGAAGAACAAGGAGCAGGCCAAGCTGATCAAGATCGACCGCGTCAAGGAAGACCTCCGACGGCAGGCGCAGTACGCGAAGTGGAGCCAGCACAAGCGGCAGTGGTCGTCTGCCGCCTCGCCGAACCTGAGTCCGATTGCCCAGTCCCTGAGCAGCGTGGCGCTGGGAAGCAGTGAGAACTCCAGTATAGTGTCTTCGGGACCGTATGCTGACTACTGTGTACCAGACCACGAGGAGCCCGCCACGACAACTATCCCTAATTTCTCCCGCCCTTCGCGACACTCCACTGGGACCCGGGTACACCAGTCGGAGTTGGTCGAACATCATGAGTCCGAGATCGTACTGCCTAAAAGACATCAGCATCGTTTAAACAGATCATCTGATACTATCATCCATACTTCCGTAGCTGAGACGGGTGTGCAGCAGCATATACCAATTGTAGACACTGCCAACGAGCGCCCTGTGGTGCAGCAGCATCTACCAATTATAGACACTGGCACCGAACCCCCAGTGGTACCACCCGAAGTCGAGGATCCAGGTCCCACGCGAACCAAGACCCAGAAGAGCCCGGGGAGCCAAAGGATTCAGAAGCCTTTTTTATGGAGTCGCCGCCGAAGGGCAACAGATCCGGGGGATCTGGCTGGGGATCAGACTACGGGGCCTATAACGCCAGCGACAGAGTCGAACCTCATGTCCAGTTCCAGAGACTACCTCTCGATGTCGGACCATTTCGGCGACCTGTCGATCCCGGATTATCATCTCCATCTCATATCTCCAGAGTCGGTCGCGACAAGAGACAACCAGACGGGTACACCAGACAGTTTCCCCTTGAGAACGCGCCACAGAAATCACCTAGAGGTAGCAGACGAGGGCATGATGGTCGTAACACCAGATATGAATCTCCCCGGCCACCAGCGGGAGGACAACCAATACCACAACCAATACACAAGCGAAGCTACAGCGATCTCATCCCCGTCGAAGCCTCGGCGGACTCGGAAACGCCCCCTGACACCCCCCGGATTGGACGCAAGCCAACCGGCTACCGCGCAGACCACCACCGAAGACGCGACGGCGACGGAGTACCACTACCAGAGCCCGCCGGGCAGCAGCAACGAGTCCAGCCACCACTGCAACGACCTGTCGGGGGACACGCTGGGGTCATCGTCGCAGAGCGAGCAGCAGGTCCTGCTGCTCGACCACCGGGACCAGATGTTCAACAAGTGGGAGGGCCACGTGCTGCGCCACATCCGCAGCCGCATCGACGCCGTCCAGAGCGAGTTTGCCTCCATACACACCACCACCACTACTGGCTCCGATCCCCCCGACCCCGATCCGCCGAGCCTGCAGCAGGCGCAGCAGCAGGTGCAACATGTTTACCACGTCGTGCCGCAACCGCCATCATCACCGCCGCCGCCGCCGCCGGAGGCACCGCTGCAGATGAGGGAGGAATCAGCCTCCCCTCGGATCATCGGCCAGCTCGACGGCGCCATGGACGACGACGACAACAACAACATCAGCAGCATCAGCAGTATCAACAACGATCCAGATCCAGCTCCAGCTCCAGCTCCAGCTTCGGATCCGGATCCACCAGCGACCCCGACACCCTGGACGCGACGCGAGTCAGCAGCATCCTGCATCGCGTTAGCCCTGACGCCAGGGGCCACTTCGACGACGGCGGGGTCTTCCCGCCCCACCACGCCGCCGCAGAGCGGGTCGCTGAGATCCGCGCCGTGCCCAGGGACAGCCGAGAGCGAAATTACGTGGGCCCACCATGCCACCACCACCACCACGACTACTACTCCAGAGGAGAGGAGGCCCACGCGCGTCTCGACGCCGACGACGCCGAGGCTGCTGTGCCATCTTGGACTGGTGAATGCGGATGCGAAGTCGGGTATCATGGACGAGGACATGCACAGGGACAGGGAGCAGCCGGCTGTGGTCGTGCAGCAGCCGGCGGTGGTCGTAGAGCAGACGGAAGTGGTGGCCATAGAGAATGTGCCGCCTCAACCACCACGGCCACCACCATCTCCGCCCAAGCTCAGACCCGCGGAGGTCATCAAGAAGGAGGTCGTGAGTATGCAACCACAGGGGACAGGGACAACACCACAAGCCCCAAGATACCCAACATACGTCGTCCACCAGCCGACGCATCCACACCCGCGCTCACACCAGCATCACCACCACCAGCAAGACAGCATCAAAAGACCCATTCCCATACCTATACCCATACCCGTACCCAAACAGCAGACACAATCACCACCAAACCCCTCCCCCCAACCCCAGGAAGAACCAACTCACCCACCTCCACCTCCGCCTCCCCCGCGCCTATCCCTTTCGCCCGAGGAGCAGGCAAAGCAGAAGGAGGCCATGGTGCAGGAAGCGGCGCGCATCGCCATGATGCGATCGCGCGCCAAGGCCATCGTCAAGCGCAAGCGGGCGGCGCGCCAGCAGCAGCAGCATCAACCCCCCCGCGGCCCCAGCAGCCCAGTTACAGCTACAGCAGAAGCAGCAGCAGAGCACAAGGCCGTCGCCGGGGTGGACAGGTTTCCGGCAGACAGGCCCCCGCCGACGGTGACGGTGACGGTGACGAAGACGAAGACGGCGGAGGAGCTGATGCCGTCGCTGCGGCGGGGGAAGGCGGAGGCGGTCACGGTGCTGAGCGGTGGCCGAGACGACGGAGACACCGGCGGTCTTTCCAGTGATCACGGCGGTAAAAACGACGATAAGGGGCAAAGAAATGGTAGTGGTGACGACGACGACGCGGTCACGACGCTCGCGCGCCATTGCCAGGCGCTCTACTTCCTGTTCCTGGGCCTGCTGTACGCGTGGTGGCGCGTGGCGGCGCCGGCCTTCGACCAGCGCAGCGAGCTCTGGCGCCGCCGCCGCCGGAGGCGCAGCTCTTGGCGCGACGTCGCGGTGTTCGCGGCTGCGGGCGCGGGGGTTCTGCTCGGTGCGCTGGTCGGGTGGTATGTGCTGAGGCTGGCGTGGTGGGCGGCTGAGGTCGTGCAGTATTGATTGATTTGTTGATGGGTAGGTGGACGGGTAGGTGGGCAGAATGGTGGAGGGGCGGACGGGTAAGTGTATTCTACATACCTACCGCCTGTGCCTGTAGGTATAATAGGCGGTGATTAGGGCTGCGCGACGATTGGCACGCTTATTCCGCTGGCTCTGGGACAGCGACATATGGCGAGTTTGGGAATTGAGACTTCGGCTTTGCTGAAAAGGGGGGTTTGAGGTTACCGGATTCGGTAATAGGGGTATATTAGGATGGGCTAAGACGGGTGGTCTGGGCTCCGTTCAGGTCCGCATGTGTACATATAGGTAAGGAGTGGAGCCGCCGGCGCATTCGGTGTTCGGAGCGGAACCTGTTCTCTTCCCCGCTCGGGCCTCGTCCGCCTAACAGTGCGGCGATTCATATGTATATTATTAATTCAAGCCGTCTCGGCTATTGTCGATGGATAGGGTATGATCAGCATTACTGTACAAATTCGGAGGGAGAGGGAACGAAGCATGCGTAGTAAGCAGGCTGTGCGAGGTAGCATTATGGATACTACCTAGTCCTTAATTCTCATTACTTGTGGAAGTGCTCTCTAAGTTTATACCTATATGATTCTTGACGCTCTGTTTATTGTGCTTGCAGATATGTTGAACAGAAGCTGGGTCGTTCGTGTACGTTTGTGTTGGTAGGGGTGAATGGTTATGTGTAATATGATGGTATTGCAAGATATAATATTGTGTACTACTTCTTGGCTGCTATGGTAGATGGAAAAGGGGGTTAGTATTCTGCAAACGAAGTCTCGTTGGTTGAATAAAGGGGTCTCGAGAAAGGCGAAGTTATTGAAAGGAGAAGCAGACATTGTTTTCACCTCTTCCGCTAACACCTGCGACCCAGACTCGGCCTCGACTGCTAGTAATCCTAACGGAAAAGGTAGGCACAAGATAACTGGGCAAAACATGAGGTACATCACAAGGCGAGGGAGAAGGAGAATGGCCAGGCTGGTCTGTCGGTAGGTATCATTCCTAGGGTCATGCAGTTGTTAGAACGCATGTGGCCCTGCGGCACAGGATAGATTACTAACGGAAGGGGGCGTATGCTCCTTGTAAGGCACAGTATTGCACGTCACGACTTTTATAATGGGACTGAGAAAAGGGAAATCCGCGATCATAGCAGAGAGGCCTTACATGGTGGCATTCATATAAAGCTAGCGCGAGATGAATCCCTGACTTAGAGATATCAATCAGGGCAAGGGACCCGCTAGCTAAATGGAAGAAAGAGGCACGGCATCGGCGTAGGTTAGAAGCTACTATTTGGTATCATGATCAGACTCAATCACCTCCATCTTACGAATAAATGAAGTCACGTGTTAACCCAGATCATGCTAATATAGGAAGGGAGGCTATGAATCACTGCTGGGTAGCTAGGCAAAATCTGTACTAACAAATATTTCGTTATACCATATATAAGTATCACATACGGTCGCTAATCGTGTTACAACCACACGAGTATACTATCCCTTTGACTAGTGACTTAGTCTTGTCTTTGTCATTGGGACCAACATCACTCTTCGGCAACATCGAGTGACTATCTAGTTATTTCCACGAATGGACAAAGAGCATGTATCACAGCTCAACATAGGTGAGTATAATACGGTATTGTAAAAGCAGAAGAAACAATCCTACAAATACCTGCCATCATGGCCTTTGTTGAGAAGATGACTTGCAACAATTTAAGTAACCCATTTACGTCCTTTATCACCCCTTTATAAATGATAGATTCTGCCCTGAATTTCATATCAGATCCGCATTTCAGCAAATTTGACACAATACTATATACACAACATATCTCTTCATCCATATCTGTACCCACATCTATCTAGCATGTCCATCAGAATCAAGATCTATAGTCACCTTAAGCCGGGGGGTAGACACCTTCAAAATGACGGGGAACGCTTTAAAGTCGACGAAAAATTCTGGATCCCCTGCTACGAATTTTCAGAATACCTGGATACTCATTGGCTCCGTGGGGATCGCAAGGAACACGTCCTTCACGTCACAACAGCTCACCCCCTAATCACGGAAAATCGCCTGGATTGGATTCGGAGGAGCCCTGGAATTCGGTTTAATGATGCGAAAAGTTCTGCCTGCGCACCTGAGACAGGCCAGGATACGCTCACTGAACTGGTTGAGCCAATTGAAGAGCAGGAGGGTAGGGAAAACGAGACGAATCAGAGAAAAGAGGCAACGGACATTGGAATCGGGTCCCAAGTTACGCAAGATCGTGAGGCCGTATTCAAAGATCTAGACATCCTTTTCGAGGCCTTTTGGGATTATTACGGCAAGGGAACCAAGTCTTTAAATAGGCAGTTGGACGATTTAGCCGATAGGGAAAGACGTATGCACGCAGAAAAGGGGCCCATGGGCAAGGACAAGTCTGAGGTCAGCTCTGAGATTGCGCGTATCAAAAAGGACAAGGCAGTTCTTGCGAAGTGGAAAAAGGCGGTGATAAAACGCTGCGAGGAAGTCGATCACTCCTTGAAGAAGAAAAACGACATACGTGCCAAGGGTGGAGAATTATATGATTCAGACTATCGTCAAATAAACTTTGGACACGATATCGTCAAATAAACTTTGGACACGATCCCTAGAGCTATGTAAGTTAGCCTCTCTAGTATCCAAAATTCTCCCGGCATGACCGAAGAGGTATACCATAGTCAGGCGGGTTTCCACCGGGCAACCATATAACACTATACCACTTCATAGCTAACAAATAGAAGAGAGATATTTCTATCAAAGCATATAAGCATTAAACTAAATAGAAGCATTCGTGAATTAGTTGCCGAAGTTCCCACCCAGCCTCATCACCAATCTAATAGAACCATTCCAGATTCCTCAAGCTCCCATACTTGATATAATGCTTTGTGACACTATAAAATGACCGGGCGTAATCCTTGTCCAAGCAAACCATAGTCTTCAGCTTGGGCAAACCAGGATGTCCAACAAGAGCCATAAACCGCTCCTCATCCTTACCCCCCACTTCAACGCCCAGGACCATAAGCTCGCGCAGCGACGGCGGGAGGATCTCCGCTGGGTCGTGCGTCCCGTCAAACGCGCTCCGTGACACGACGAGGCACCGGAGATTGTGCAACGGTGCGAATGATCCCAGTGGCAACGGCGAGCCCTCCGTAGTGTCGTTGGGCTCGAGCATGATGTCGAGAAGCACAAATTCCAGAGTGGCGGCGCCGTACGTACGCAGCGCCTCCCCGATAGAGACGTCCCACTTTGCTGGCAGGCGCCTCCGGAGCACGAGAGAGCGCGGCCGTTTGCAGGCGGCGAGGATCGTGGCGAGGCCGCGTCCGGTCAGGAAGGCGGACGCGAAGGTGAGGTGGATGGGCTGGTGGATGAGTGGCTTGTCTGGGGGCTCGGGCAGGTCTTTGTCGATCAAGCTGTACGTGTCTCGCACTATAGATTCCAGAGTCAGATCTTCCGGTCATGTAAAGAACCGGGTGAATCGTTGGTAGTTCCAATGCCTATATCAGGAGTAAAGGACTTCCAGACATGCCCCAGTAGGAAATATGTTTATAGGAAAAGGGGTGGACATGACAATTGGTATAGCTTACTGCAACCTAGTTCAAGATGCTGTAGCCTCGGTATGCAGAGCAAGGCCAACGCTTCGCTCACGGTGAAGCCATCTGTGGAACCAACAAACTTGAAGTGTCGGACAGCACTTAAGGTACCTCTATGAAGGTGCCCTTCCGGATGCGATTGAATCAATACACATGCATGATCGAGTAGTTCTCTTATAGCCCGCCCAACATTCTTCACGTACCCATCGATATTGAGCACCTCCAATCTAGTACACATTGCTAAGATGAACGCAAAAAACCCCTGAGCAATATTGAAGTCCATATATAGGCCTATTGCCTCTATCATATCCTTCGGTAGGGTGGTGTGGTGGGAAAGCGCGTTCGCATACAACTCGCGCATCTGCTCTTTGGATATTCCATCTGGTAAACTGTAGTTATTTTCCAATGCAACCCTCACCTTGAGTTCTTTGATGAAGCCCGCGAGGTCTGGCCGGAGTGCAAGTTTCCAGGATACACACCTTATGAACCCTGGAGGATCCCACGTATGGGAGAAGCTCGGGGTTTCCTGGTCATAATAATAACTTCCGACGGTCATATAAACGAACGGCGTGGCTATACGTCTGAAAGCTCTGTTCACGGCGCGCAAGCTAAGGAAAGTTCCAAGGTTAGATTTGCGGTCGAGACTTTTAAAAATAGCTAGGATTAGTTCCTCTGGGAGATAAGTCAAGACAGGTTCCATCTTGGTTCTTGTTAGCGAGCTGTCCATCTCGTTGAAGTGTTCGGTCTGTCAATTTCACTTGAAGAAAACTAGGAATTCGATCTTCGAGACTCAAGTATTATAAGAGTATTGCTTTCGGAATTCATGGAAGCACAACACGTAGCTACATAGTTGGCTGAGTTGTGTTAGTCATTAGTGTATTCAGCCAACTCATGTTTGTTTGTAACAACTAACATGACAACTGTAATTCATTAGGCCAGGTTATATGCTTAGGTGGCTGTGTATATGTCTATATTACTGCCACATAGCTCATTCACTATATGCCGGTTGTGATACTGTAGTTGAAAAACATGCCGTCAGCTCTGCCGGCCGCTGCAAACATATTTACCTTGTAGTAATATTTCTAGTACCACACACGCCTCATAGCATCCGCGATACGTATCGTAGATATTGATATGTCCCGATTCAGGATCGTATGCCCGCCACCCCTAACCTGCTCTGGCTACGTCTCGGGACTAGCGAGCATCGATGAAGCCCTCATTTACCTTGTGAGTATCTCAAAAAATGTTTGGCGTACACAATGATAGCAAAGTTCCGTAACATAAGTCCAACGACTCAGAGAGTTAGGGTGTCTCTACCAAGTTCCCTTCTACCTTTATCATTATTTGGCCAAGGTGCTTGAAAAAGGTTCGACGGAAGACAACATTACACTTGCACATTTTTTATAAACCAGAGGTCGTACTCAATTTCCTTTCCTCATCACGGGCTATGAGGATAAAGATACTCTTCATTTTCCGAGGGATATCTTAGAGTTCCATGCTGTGGCGTCGTCGTCGTCGTCACCAGCGGAGATGGCCAGCGGCGCGGCTGCCGCGGTTAATTCCCGGGCAGTGTAACCTCAGCCCCTAAATAAAAGAGGGTAGATTAAAATAAGCGCCGTGCGACGGTGTTACGGCGTCTAACCAATACATATGTAGTTATTCGGGATATCAATACGTCATTCTAAAGGTGAATACATACTGCCAGCCATGATCTCTCTCCGATAGTCCCCCTGCGCTGAGTAGAAGACACCGAATATCCAGTCGTGGCCCATTATGTCAGATTGGCCTAGGAAGGGATCAAGATAACATGAATGCTTCGCAATGCTCAAATCCAATACTGCCCTGTCCCGAATTCCAATGGGTATCTTGATTAGGAAAGGAGTGATGCTTACCAAGCCGTGCCAAAAGCACCGAAGATTCGACCGGTTCTCTGGGTTGCGGTTCCCCAAAAGTTTAATACTACATGCTCCTTAGTGGCGCCTTTCAATTGCACCAGGAGGGAAGATGACTTCACATGCTTAGCTGCGCCGACATGAACAACAGAACACATACGGTGCTATCTCTGGCCGGGAGGCTGTATATCTGCATGCTGTATGGGTAGCGGACGGTAGTATGCGGAGTACCCGTCCCCGGCACAGTCCTTGCCACACACGTGCTGCCTCGATAAATGTCAGATGGAACCGGCATAGAAGCTTCCTGGGTCGCCAGAAGGCCGCATATCCGCCATTTTATTCGCCGCCGGCGGGACGCCCCGCGGTCACACAGGGTTGGCCTCTATTCGTGGCTGTTTGAGGGCTTCGTGTTCCTTACATGAGGTCGTCAAGTAGGCGACACGTTACCTCGGGGTTAAGCATCATATAACGGCATTCGAAGAATAAGTACAGTAATAAAAAGCCATGTCTCCCCTTTAAAAAATAAAAATAAAAGGTCTTGAGAACCTTCACGATCGTCATGATGGCGACTATGAGACTTCAGGGTCACTCAGACTAAGACTACGAATTCTGCCAACTGAATTCACATGCAGAACCCACCACACTAGGCATTTTCGCCATGGCGCTCACTGTGGAAGCGATAGTCGGTATCATCGGCGTCGTCATGGCCCTACCACCAGCACTACTGATATTGTGGAGATGTACCATGAGGTGGTGGCGAAGAGTACGCCGAAGTTCTAGTTTGTGTACTCCGCTGTTACGTCTTTAAACGGGCCCAATGACTGATTATAGTCTCAAGGAACCGCAGTTCAGGACGATGTATACGGTCTACAACATACAGACCGGCTTCAACGAGTAAACTCTCTAGGGACGTCGGTATATGTGGAATTCAATGAAGGCGGCTCGAACCACAGCATTACGATCACACGTACGCCATCATCCGAGTTTCCGGTTTGAAAATGGCATTGTAGAAGGGATAGTTAAAGGGGCCTATTAAACATTCAAGATATCGTTGATGGAGTTAACAAATGGGCGTGGATGCTTGTATACTAGACGGTTGATTTGTACAGTAGAGAGGGTTGATGTTGATTTAGACTTTGAGATCTATCGGAGATAACGAGCGGACCCACTAGCTGAGATCTATATTTATAAACTATACGTACCTGTGTACCTCGCTAACACCATTCGCAGACATTGGCTATACTATGTGTAATAATAGAAGTTATTAACTTTCCCCATCTTTTAGACTTTCAATCCTTGGTGTATGTATCTGATCAACTACCGTAAAGCAGCACTTCCATAAATATTAGGGATAAGTGCTCATCAGAAAACGCATAGGCCAGTCTATATCTGTCATCACTCATATTCGCCCTAACAACAAGTACTGGATCTAATGGTGTTACATCACATTATACTACGAGCTGAGAAAGGAAGGGTACCATCTGTTGGGCTAGGGTGCCATGGAGCTGTAGCTCAAGGTGCTGCTTCGCGGCAGTTAATTAAACAGGTGTATGTGTCATTGAGCTAACCAAGTGAGTTCAGCTTGATCTCTGACGCTTGTTAGCTCATCATCTATATAGACATTGGGCCCCTATATGATCCTAATGTCCTATTCGATAACACCCGCCTATTAGCAAGTCTAACTATATCACATCAACACAAGAACAGCACGAGCACACACCAAACCCAACAAAACACACAATTCAGTAAAAAAAGCAATACCGCATTCCTACGAAGAGGGGGCCCGGTCCTTCCTTCTTCCCTTCACCACCTAATGAAGACCGACCGACCACACTCCTCGCTATCTATGTTACACGTGCTGCTAAATATCGCACAACGATCCTCCCCACCCACTATATGTGTAGTAATAGTAGTAGTAGCGCGTTCGTAATACGTCGTCTATTCGTCAGACCAGACCAGACCAGACCAGACATGAGACATTGCAAGCGCGCATGCAAGAGAGAGAGAGCTTCCCAACGCAATTAATCAATCAATCCACCACCACGATCCATGGGTAGGATGGATAAGATACAGCACGAGAGCTAACCGCCAGCACGCCCCGCCACATTACCCAGCGGTAGCAGCCCCGAACCCGCCTCGCGTGGTTGGCACAACTTGCCGTCTGTCTGCCTGTCCGTCCGTCTGTCTCAAGGGAAGGGGGAGAAACCGAAGAGGTTAGATAGATAGATACACAATGGCTCCTCTATAGTGAAAGCCCATATATCTCATCTCTCTCTCTCCCCCTCTCTCTGCCCTTCTGTCTCATGCCATTCCATTCTCCCAGCTCTGATATCTAATAAAACGCGCGCAACTGAAGAGGTGGGATAAAAAAAAATCAAACCTATGACAAAGAGTTTTTCTCAGAATGCCTTTATCCATCCCTTATCTCTCTGCCAACTCCCACCCCCCCCAAAACCAAAATGCTATCCGACAGTGTGTGAAAGAAGAAAATGAGAAAAAAAGCCATCCCATACAAAGAGGTCTCCCCGCCATTAGAGATTCCCAAAGCAGCCCCCATATCATATCGTAAACCGTGAGAGAGAAGAACTCCAACTGTCGAGGACACATTGGATGATGAATGCCGCACTCGTGGAGATCCCGATGAGTAGACAGTGTTCTAACCCCATCGTCAAGACACCTCCCCCTGTGACCTAAGCTCGCTATCCGCAGATCTTCCATCTTCGGGTGCTGTTGCGACACAGACGCATGATTCAATCGAATTATGGGTTAAATCGATGCACCCTGCTGGAGCCGCCATAACTCGGTGCGGTACTGCTGCGAAGCCTTTCGGCGCTACTGAGACGAGAATTCTTAAGCATTTCCATCCGGTAGCACTATCTGACCTGGTCTCGGAACGCCATGAATTCCCGGACTTTGACCCGGTGGTCTTCGAAAGCATCCATCCACTGCTTGCGGACGGCCTGATCCTGCTCGACTTCATTGAAATATTCACGCGCGGCATCGCCGCCCGATGCGTCGAGCCACATGAATGATGATCCACTGTGTTGGCGAGGGTTCTTGAAATTCTCCTGGCGGGTCGTGAAATGCTTCAAGATTTTATTGTTGAAGGCCTCCCATTTGTCCATGTACTGGTAGAAATCCTGAGCATATTTGCGGAATTGCGCGTTGTTTGGCCGAATGCCGGGTACGACCACGGTTGGTGGAAGGCGCGGGGCAACCGGAGGCGTAGGGAACTCCAGTGGCTGAACCGGACGCTCGATGTCCAACGGGATCTTCTCTGAGGGCCTGCTTTCAAAAGGCAGAGTTGATTTCAAATCAGCGAAATCCTGGAGACCCGTAGGGGTTGGATCCGCAAACGGCTCCACCTTCTTGAAATCAGCGAATGTGGTGCGGAATTCTTCCGTGTCCTCGGAACCGCCATTATGCGGCACAAAGGGCATCCCAGGCATAGGTACAGATGCTTGCGGGACACTGGCTCCTCCACTAAACGGTTCTTTTGCCGAGTCCGATTCCAAGGACGGGCTCGTGGACTTGGAGTGGACGCCGTTCAGATCTCCTGCCCTCCACTCTGCCCGATGAGGTTCGACGGGAATGTTGCGAGCTCCATTAGTCTGAGAAGCCTTGGGAGTGCTGTCGGCTTTCTCCGCTGGAGGAGAATCGATGTCCATCGGCACGGCACCGGAGGATGGCCGTTGAGGCGTTTCCTGGCCCTCCTCACTTTCATCCTCATCTACTAATCCGGCTGAACCTGCCGTCATTTTGACCGGGTTGGGCTTCTTAGAGTGAGTGCGACGACTTGGAGACGTGGAAGAAGCGCTATTCGAACGCTGTGGTTCAAAGTGTTGAGTCCCAATCTTCTCATTCCATTCACCCGCCGAAAAGCCCTGTGTGGTAGACTCTTCCGAGCTTTCCTGCGTTGAAGGCATCCGACTTGTCTGAGCCGGTCTCTTAGGAGTATTTCTGCGGGTAATACGACTGCGAGACGCCGGCCGGCTTTTTGTAGGGGTCTGTGGTTCACTTGCCGCCGCATTACCTGCCGTGAATTTCCAATTCAGATGCTCATCTTGGACAAACTTTGTGTTGATGTTATCAGCACTGCTCCTAGCGAGGCCGTTTACACCAGCATCCCTGCCAGGTATGTCGCTTCCACCCGAGAAGTTGAAGCTAGAAGAATGAGTTTGGTTAGTGCCGGTTCTAGCTTTCTTGATTGTTGTAGGGTTCGCATTGTCTGTTGCTTTGTTCTTAACTTCAGATGCGACCCTATTAATGTGGGTGCCCAGCGTTCGTGTATTGCTGACGAGACGCTCGAGTTCTCTTCTCATTCTCTCCTCCAAAGGTAGCAGGTTAGGGGAGGCAGGTTGAACCCCTTCACTCGAAGGGTCTGCTACTGTATAGCCGGAAGTGTAAGACAGCCAATCAGCAGCCCGGGGCGCCTAGCCTTTGGCGCGATCGACTTCAGATCTGGCAAAGCAGTACTGGGGCGGGGGGATGCGAGAGGGTTTGGTAGGAGGCGTAGCATACAGTGAAGGGCCGCCATTGGCCTGGGTCGAGCTCCCACTCGTTGCAGACGCTAGCATTCTGGTTAAACATGCTTCCCGGACTTTGTTCAAATTGGATACTTACATGTATTGGTGTGTGCAGACGCAGTCTGAGGGTTAGTAGCAGTTGCTGGCCGAGGCTGCTGACCAGTATCGTTTGATTCAGGTTCCGGTTGATGCCGATCGCTAGTGCGTGACTGAAAGGCACCTCTGCCGCTCGGCATCTTTCGATTAGCTGGTCCACCGACACCTGTGTTGACCTTTGTCGAATCTTCAGAGCCTCCATCATTGCTAGAGCTCCTCGGCGTGCTTGAGCTTCGTTGATGTGGATTTGGGAATGCACCGGGCATTTCCGGCCTTGGAGGCGCCCGAGTACTGGCAGAACGACCAAGACCTGGCACATCATCATACAAGGTCGTTTTCTCACCGCCGGGGGAATGGTACGGAGTGCTGTGGCGCTCGTCCCCGTGTGTTTCTCTGAATCTGTCTCTGAACTGGGCAAGCGGATCCGCGGGAGTAGCTTCATTAGCCGAGTCGTTGAAAACGTTGAAGAGGTTTGAGTGCATCCGAGTTGTGGAGTAGTTTTTGTTTGTGACCGGCGGCTCGTCAGCCACTGGAGAGCGTGGAGTATACCCGGATCTTCTATTGCCAAAGGATGCCTGAGCCTTCTGCTGCTGATAAGCCGTCCTTGGATTTGCAGACTCTGGCTCGGACGCCTTCGAATCCCGTGTTGAAGAGGTTGGTGCTCTTCCAGGAGTCGCAGGTGGCCGTCGTGTCGAGCCCGATCTCATGTTGTCCCAGGCCTCGGCAGTACTCCTACGAGACTGGGGATCCTCTCTGGGCGGAGGCCTAGGGGCCCTTGACGGCATACCGTTTGTGAAGCTGGCATAGCGCTGGGCACCAGAAGCAGGACGGCCCTGGCCGGCATTCGTCTGACGTCTAGTCGGAGGTGCAGGATACTGCTTACCGATATCCGCCCACGGGTTGCCTTTAACACCTGACGATGTAGGGAAACGCGAAACGTAGGTTCGACGAGCCTCGTCATATTGTCTCTTCAGGGTGTCGTCGGTCAGAATCTCATTGGCGGACTGGATGAGCTGGAACTTGGAGTTCACTTCGGCTTCTCTGCCGGGGTTTCGGTCTGGATGGTATTTCAGAGCTAAGACGGAAGCAGTCAGCAGGTGGAGGTCGACGTGAGGGAAGCGGCAGAACTGTATTACCTAGTTTTCTGAACTGCTTCTTGATGTCCTCGGACGAAGCATTCTGCGATATCTCCAAGTCCGCATAATAGTTGCGGGTTTTGTCCCACTTCGGCATGATGACAAGCTTTGGAAGGCAAGTCACAAGCAACGGAATAGAATGCGCGCGTGATACTAGCCTGTCATTCCCAGCATAAGGTGTATGCGTGAATATACGTGGGATAATAGAAGCTGACTCTTTTCAGAAGTAGAAGAGGTGAAGCAGACAGGGCTCGAGACGACGTTGGGTTTATGTAAATGTAGAGAAGGGATTTTCGGTGGCAGGATGAACGGTTGCCGTAGACGGGAGGATCCAGCTAGGTGGCAGGGTGGCTAATGCGCTCGACGTGTTTGCGCACTGATAGAGGGTAAGGAATATGGAGAAAGCAGTCAGAATAAGACGGTCGAGCAGAGGCAGACGTCCATAAAAGAATTGGTGGAAGAGAGAGGCTGTACAAAGCACTATGTATTGTAAGGCTCTCGCCGCGTATTATTTCCTCTGCGCGTGTTAGGTGACCGACAGTGAGACAGGGTAGGTAGGTCTAGGTATGTCCACCTAGGTCTGTCTGTATTCCGTACGCACGCAAAAAAAAAAAAGTATACCTAGGGTAATGTATGGATGTACCTAGGCAGTGGTGGAGATAATGGTGGGGATGGGGGGCAGTGGGAGAGAGTGGGGCAACCGTGCCTGCCGTGTTGTTAAGTCTTCCCAGGTTCAAATGTTGCTAAAGAAGGCAGAGCGTTCTTCCAGCTGAATCCAGTACGTATCGTATGTACATACATACATGTATATGTATATATTGTAGTACCTCGGAAAATCACCATCCAATGGCAAGGTCGAGTAGGCCAACTCCAGCGACAGATCCCGATCTACACCTCCGATTGGTATTGATGAATGCAGGAATGGAATCAACAGTAATTGCCAGAAGTCGGTCAGAGAAGGAAGTGCAGGCAGCGAGAGAGGATACGGTAATCTCTTCTACCTGACAGCCACCTATTATCAAACTCGGGTGCAAATCTGTAGATAGGTAGGAAGTGATGGGTTATGTGGGAAGGTAGTCAGTCGTGTCTCAGATGATGGACGTAGGTAGTAGTTTGCAGATAACCCTGATGAACTACCTAGGTTAGGTGCACATGTATGGGTAAACAATGGTGAAGAGGAATTGGTTGACCAGAGCATTGGTAAAATAGGTAACGAAGCTGACGGTGATGATGGAATAAAGCCCTACCTTCTGCCTACCTGCCCACCTGCCTACCAAATAATTGGAACTCCAGTGGCCAAAGGAAATTGCGGGCCTTATTACTGTGTGTGCATATGAAACTGGCATGTCTTCCTGTCTGTCAATCAGGTCATAAAGGTTATGTAGCCAGTGAGCTTGCGGCCTGTTTTATTCAGTTCGTTTTCGTTGGGTGGCAGCATGTTCAGACCTAACAAGAAATCCCGTTTCTGTGGTGTAAACATTCCATCGCCAGCATGATTGCCTGCCTGCCTACCTATTATAACATCAAATTGACCCCACCCTCGTATTATGTAAGTCGATGAATACAGGTAGGTACATGTACATGTACAGAGGAAAGCCAGACGACTGGAATGACGTCAAGTCACGAAAGTGGCTGGTAATCACATGTATTTCCAGGCTGTTGACCGCATTCAATGATCACCCCTCTTCAATATCAGAAACGCGACAGTGAACAGAAGGCAAACCTATAGATAGTGGATTATACCAAGCACAATATTTCTCGCATATCCATTCAAGTTCTCCATTAGCAATAGCTCCAGCCATGAATTAGGTAGAGAACCACCCAAGCCACCAAATATCTAGCTTACACTTAATGTATTGTATGTATGTACATACATACTCCATACACTACTTATATATGCGTAAATCAATGTAAGTGGGTGGACAGCCAGTCCACGACCGGCACCAAAGGCCGAGCCTCACTACATACGAGGCACGAAGGCTAATCGCCACAATACGTATGCCAGGCAGTTAGTCAACCATCTTCACTGCCTATCTACATGTAGCAGCAAACGGTGGTATTAAACACCCGGAAAAACAATCCCTCAATCCCAGATCCCAGCACAACACACAACAAGTAACCACATACTCTCTACCTAAAGGTATCAGGACCCTGTAGCGGACACTGGCATTAGTTTCGAATCCCATTGGCTCTCCTCAGCGGCCTCATCTTCACGGGAGCTATCTGCATGTGTGCTGGAATAGGAAACCCTCTCGACGTCACGATGCATTTCCCCGGACATGCACTCTCATTGCCAAGACCTAGTTACTTAGCTACTAAGGTAGATAGATGCGCGCATTCAATGTCACACAGGTCGTCTGTCTGATGGTGGTACTAGTAGTCATTAAGTACCTAGGTAGTTAAGTAGAGGGCGAGAGGCAATAAATAGACTTGACTTGACTTGACTTGACTTGACTTGACTATGACCTGCTGCAAGCAGCCAGGCCTCACCAGCCAGCCAGACAATATATATTCACTTTCCTTTCGAGTCCCTCCCTTCCCCATAGTCCTGTAATATGTGTGTAATAACCCTGCATACCGTGACAAGCCAGCCGAATCCTAACACAAACACCTTAGCCACACGCGCGAACTGCCAATACCATAAACTACTTAAACAACAGTGAACCGACACCCGTCTGATGCAAAATATGCGAATCCTGCCACATACATATGCAGGCTTGTTTGTTGTTACCCTCATATTCCGAACCGGTAGACTACACACCTACACCTACACCTACACCATATCCCGACTCATCTCATAAGTCCAGCCGCCCTCCCGTCTCATCTTGTCCCGCGCCGCAAGATCCTTGCGGATGTCCTCCTCCGTCAGTCGATCGGAGCCCTCCCAGTTCGCACTCGACGTCCTCGCGCGGAACTTATGGAAGCGCTCCTTGCTTTTGGCGAACACCTCCTCCATGTTCAGGGGACCCGGCGCCCCAAACACCTGGAACGGATCCTGAGTTTCCTGCTCCATCAGGGCCCGCCGGAGATTCGGCGAGTCCGCCCACGCAGCCACCATGTCTTTGGCCTCGTCTTCGTAGTCGTCGTCCTCGTCGTCTGTGTTGATCTCCGGCAACTCGATCGACTCGCCGTTCTGGAATCGCGGAGAAGATCTTGTCGCTGACTTGGCAGTGGACTTAGCTGTGGCGGTGCCTTGGGGTCGTGCAGGCGTCTTGTAGGATGGGCCGGCTGGGTTGGGGTTGGGGGCGAAGGGGATGGCTCCTTTGGATACCTGGGCCATGTCCAATGGATGTGCGGTCTTGATTTGGCCATTGTGCTGATTCGTAAGCGTAGTCTTGAACAAGTCCCGCGTGCCATTTGCCGTTGCACTGGCGTATCCTGCTGGGAACATTGACTTGGTCGGCATGTCCTATCTACTGTTAGTATCCAACTGCAGCCTGTCTCGGAAGAAAGTCTTACCTTCTTGTAACCACCCGATGGGCGAACAGGTGCCCCTTTCAAGCTGGGTTGTTTCTCCATCTCTGCATCATTGTCCATTTCTTCAGTCATACGCATCCGCTTCGACTCCTTTGGCTGGAAGGTAGTGCCACCACGGGCAGGGGCTTGGCGAGAAGCACCGTCGTCGTTGTGGTCTTGTTGCAGTGGTCGTTTCGTAGGCGCCTTGGAGTTATTTGACAAGACTGTATTGACTGGGCGTCCAGGATCATCCTGAGTCCGCTGGACCGTACGTGAGGCAGGCCGAGCAGAAGAATCCGGCCGACTGTAATCAGGCGGACCATTCGGCTGACTTCTAACAGCTGGTGGAGGAGCCCTAGTCTGCTTCGCTTTCTCGAGCATGGCTTGCCTATGCGAGCTCTTCTTCGCCTCAGCTTGCATCGCCGCTTGTCTACGTTCTTCCTCCTTCTGTCGTTCAGCTTCAAGTCTCCTTTGTTGCTCTTGACGCCTCTCCTCTTCCTGCATAGCAGCTCTTTTACGCTCTATTTCAGCCTTCGCTTCACGCTTACGCTGTGCTTCGCGTTCTTCTTGCTCTTTCCTCCGTGCGGCTGCTTCCAGGGCTTTTGGTCTGCCCGTGGAGGATGTGGAACTCTTCAGACTCTGGATCGAGCCTTTCGACTGCAATGCCACTTGACTGGGCTTGGCCTTGGGTTGAGGTTGAGAAAGCGTCTCATGAAGGTTGGACGCCAAGGTACTGTTAGAAGGATGATACTGAGAGTGCTGTGAACCCATATTCACCCGAATCACTGTCGGTGCTTGTTTAGGTCTGCCAATTGGCTCCTTGGCAGGCCTGATAGGCCGCTTGATCTCTCGGCCCTTGGTAGCTGAAGGCGGTGCCGCAGATCGGGGTGCGGAGGGAGGCGGCATTGTGTTGGCCGCATCGACCATCTCGACGTCATCAACTTGCCTCTCATCAGAAGAAATCGCAGTTACTGTCTTTTCTTCCGTAGTAGGCTGTGTCTTAACCCTGCGTGGGCTCGCTCGAGTCGTTTTTGGTGCATTGCCCGGAGTTGCGACGGCATTTCTCTTCTCCTGCTCCTTCTGTGCGGCGACCTGCTTTTCCATCTCAGCAATTCTTTCTTGCTCCTTGCTGAATACTCGGGCCTTCTCTCGCTCCTTTTCGCGGGCCTTCTCGAGCTTTTCCATCTGCTCTGCCACCCGTCGTGCCTCCTTGACCTCTTTCTCCTTTCGCTTCTGCTCAGCCTTTTCCCGCTCTATCGAAGCTCTTGTTCTCCGGCCTTCCGTCCGTGTTGGACTGGCCGGAGCTGGTAAGGGCTCTGCATTAGAGCCATGCTGAGACAGGTCTGGGTAAAGAGGTTGCACATCCCTACCCAGGGGTGATGCAAGAGTATCAGTAGAAGGCCCTGCATGCAGGGCCAACCTAGTAGTGGATGGTGACAAGAGAGAAGATTTACCCTCAGCACTAATGGCAGCACTACTGGCCAGCAAGCCCTTTGAGCTTTTCAGGATCGACGACAGCTTATTCTTAACCTGCTTCAATGGACTGTTCCCGAAACCGCGTGATGGCGACTTGGGTGTGGTAGGCCGCTCAGACTCCGAAACAGCCGAAAGGGCCGGATTGGATACCGAAATGGCCTTTTTCAAGTTATCCCCGCCAGCATCAGCCTGTTCTATCTGTGGCAAGATAGGAACGGATACCGACTTATGGTGGCCCAGCGTATTAGTTGTTTGTTCTAGAGCCGCTGGACGCTGAGGAGACTTTGATTGGCTCTGCCGTTGCCGAGTCTTATGCACTGCGAAGGCATTGCCACCAACAGTATCCTTGCCAGATACTCCCTCCATTACATCGGTTGAGTAGCTCTTGGGCAATCCCGGACGCGGGCTGAAAGAGCCAGAAGCGTTATCAGGCGAGCCAAGAGGTTGGATCCAATCATCTTCATCTTCTGGGAAAGCACCTGGGGTCGTAGTCTTCTTTGGCGAGGACGAAGGCTTCGCCTGACGTTCAGATTGTGTAGATGGGATAGTGGCCGGCGTGGGCTCAGAAATAGGCGGGTCCGGTATCGACTTGGAAGGTCGTGCAGGTTTTGCCTGTGATCGCCCTAACTTGCTGATCTGGTCCTGAAGTCGTTGTGTGTAGGTCTTGCTGTGGGTAGCCGCATTTTCAGGCTCTGTGTGTGCTTGGGTATTTTCCGAAAGAGGATCTTCATCTGTATCCATGCCGTCATCCTCGTCATCGGTGAGTTCATGCTTAGCATGTCCCAAGCTCTTCCCCCCCGTATGGCGATTGTAGTAGCTCGTTCTGTTTTGGTCTAAATGACTAGTCCTCGATATCCGATTACCTATGCTCTTATGGGTAATAGGTTCTCTCGCGGGTAGGGAAGCAAAGTTGAGACTACTCTTGCGTACAATAGGTTGAATAGGACTGGAACCATCCGATGGAGTTCTCGACGGCTCCTCGAGCACGGTTTCCATCGCATCTAGCTCAGCTTCCTGTTGTTCAGGAGCTAATGGTGTGCGCTCAACTGCAGACGCCTTTGTGGGAGATGCAGTCTTGGGTGGGGTAGCACTGGGTGAGCGGACAGGTGAGCCTGCCGGTGTGGTGCTCTCATGTACCATAGGCCTTTTAGTAGACGCTGCTCCCGGCCCAACATGGGCAGTGAAGTATTGAGTGGTAGCATCCCCCGGCACCGTCCCTGTAGTAGGATCTGGAGAGGTCCGGGCTGGACTATCATGCTCAGGGTGATCGGAGGGAATGTGGAAAGCTACCTGGCCATCATGTAGATCATCCTGTGAGAAGGGCTGTGTTGGCTCCTCTGCATCGTCATAAACATCGTCTATTTCCATCGGTTCTTGCGATTGACTGCCATGATATCCGGAGTCTACCAGGGGAGCTGCCGGCTTGGAAGTAGTAGGTTGAGGAGGGGCAGTATGCTTGAAGGGACTTGGTACAACGACTGTTTTCGTGGGAGATGGCTGAGGGTCTGCGGCAATCTTCACTTTAGGCGTGTTATTCCGGTTGACGCTTGATATGGCAAATGGGTTTGGCGCCCTCTTGGGGGTAGCAGAGAAGATATCGGAGAGAGGCTAGTAGTTGTCAGCAACCGTCTATTTTGATATGTCGCCCAAGTGCAAAGGGTGGGGACTCACGACGCGGTTTTCTCCTGGGTTTACCTTGCGTACAGTTCGAGGAGTCTTGCCTCGTAATTTTCCTGGCGTTTTAAATATTTCGGCGACGTTGCTAGTATGTTATTAGCCGGGCTGTCTCACACGTTCAGTCAGGTGTTTACACACATCTGGTTCTCGCCAAATATCTCAGCCATATGCTCGTTCAACCAGTCAAAGTCGTTTCGCGCCGAGAAGGTGAATTCTTCGACCTCGGACTGGGCGATCTGCAGAGCAGATGCTCTCTCCTCCGAGATCCATGGCGCGGAGCCAACCTGCAAACGCGCACCTCGCGGCCCCGTCATCGCGACTTGCTTGACCTTAATCAACGTGGATGGATGGATATTCGATGACCGCGTCAGTTACGTGTAAGATCGGACGGCGTGCAATTGCCAGACGGCAACGTTCTAAAAAAGAATCGGTGAATGATATACAATCAAGTTAACATGGCTCAAGTATGGAATGACGGCGAAAAGGCGTTGGTAATGAGAGGCACAAAATTCCAGGCCGAAAGAGTCAGGATGTAGATTTACATAGCAAGGTAGGTTAATAGGTCGGCAGGTCGGTACGGTGTAGGGCGTAGAAGGGTGGTGGGCAGCTAGCGAATAGGTTGGAGGGCACTTGCGCTTCTCTGCAAGATCATTGGTCGGATGCCAAGTCGTGTGTAAACAGAGGAGCTTGGGCCATCCAACCGCCGCATCGAAGACGCTAAACATCATCGGGGTCCGCTAACTTCCCCGCCAATGGAATCTACGATCTTCATCTTCCGTCTTGACGGGCATGCACTGCAAAGCCTGCAGCCTGTTGTCCATCCCAATATTTATGTCCAAGCCAATGCCTCGAGCACATGACTTTCTCATTCTCATTATATCTTATTGTTTTCATCCTCCCAATCCATTACACCACTCACTCAATTCGCTTTCATCAAGGTTTCATTGTTGTCTACTGTGCGACTTCATTTGTGGATGTCTAACTTTGGTTCAAGTTGGCTATATTAATACGTCTTAATTTCCAAACCCCATATCGCCATATTTCCATCATTACTTTATTAATACGTACAATTTTGATTCCGAATATCGCGTATCAATCTTATTCATACCGTTTGAAAGCGATTCATTACTTGGTTATAGCCTAAATATAGATGAGGGAATCTGTTGTTTTTAGTCCCAAGGTTCCGACTACATCACTTGAGTTAACTTTCGCCATTAAAGGTGTTATACATGTATGCCTATAACGTGGTTACACTACACTCAGCGCATTGATTTGTTGGTGTAACTCAGTCAAACAGCTACTAGTTTTATATACCGATTTAATCCTAACTGAAACATTCATTATCGAAACTCTATTCAAATAGTCGGCTCTTTTCCTTATCACAGTGGCTAATTGAGATGGACTGCGTAGATCTAGAATATGCCACCGAGTTTAGGGAATATAAGCATACATTCAAGAGAAAATTAATTCTAGCGATTGATGTCACATTACCAACTGCGAAGATGGACGATTCTATGTGCTAGGATGTGTGACTGACATTGATGCCACGAAAATTCATGTACCTGTCGGCTCAGCTAGAATTGTCAATATAACTGTAATTTCTTACTAACCTAGACAACTCGTGTCAGACATCTCACGCATAGCCTCCAGTGTTCCTTATTTTGAACATATTCCAAGTTTGTAGTCTTACTCACTATCTTCATGTTATGTCTATGTTTATGTTTAGGGTATATCAGATTGTATTAAGCTTCGCTTCGCTTCGGCCACCCTCGGTCCACTGTAACAGTCTACTGCATACAGTCTTTTGCGAGGTAGGGAGAGGCTTTCTAAACGACGTCTTAGTTTGAGGGTAAGGGGTCTAATCTGTGATTGCTAGTCCTTGCATTACGCCATTTTATACACACTACTATTCGTTTGAAAAATAAATAAATAGTTAACAAGCTTTTATACTATATCCTAAGTATTCTCAGACAGTGTATGCCAAGTAGCCCTATTGCATACCTCTATTAAGACCAACCATCATGAGTATCGTAAGATAAATCTCAACAGCTTATCCTATTGTTATGGGGCTAGTGTGCCGTGGCACATATATATATCGCTTGTCTTTTTCTTTTACTCTCAGATAGAACATACACAGCTCAGACGGCTCTGTCGCCGATAATAGACACATCTCTCCTTTCGATCAATCGCCGTTACAAGTGATTCTTTTGTTTTGTTGCCTTGATTACCTCTGATCAGTTAAGCATGAAGCGGCACTTCCTATACCTCCTTCACCCCGACACCCTGTCCCAAGACACTATATTAAGACCGTTTGAGTGATCAGATGATTTCCTCATTGGCCAACGGCTGCAACCATTTCAGGGATCCTCCGTCTGCACAATGGCCGTATGCAGATTTCCCCATCTAGGATCTTGTCATACGCGACCCACCTAGAATTCCCTCCCTTTTTTCCTAAACTTCCCTCCTCTCCACTCTATAAAATTACCTAAGTATAGATGAGATATTGACACTAAGTATATAGAGTACCTACCTATACGCTAAAAGCACCTATCGCGTACTGTATTTTTGTAACCATTCCACCTACGCGTATATAAAGGGTTCGGTTTTTTTTTTTTTTTTTTAAAAAAATAGCGTGTACTTAAATACTTATTAAGCTATCGGAAAAACGCTACCTACTTGCCTACCTTACAATAGGTAGGCTATTATCGCAAATAGCTTCAAAAATAGTATTGGAACAGGTTGTAATTATAATTACTATTAAAGAACTTGGCTCGGTATATTGGATTTACACGGATCGACACTACCCGACATTAATTTCCGTACTAGTCTGGCTGGGCATCTATGTCAGCGTATGACAGCCCTGTCTTAAGTGGATAGGAGGGAAGTTTAGGAAATAGGGGAAGGAATTCTAGGTGGGCCGGTCATACGCAAGAATTCGTCGTATTGGATACCACCACTGCTTAGGCGAAGGCAGGGTAGGTAGTATTGATCGGCACGCATGTACACTCAACGAGTTGTATATAGCCAGACTGCACGCCTGGCTCTAGTCACAGTTGCATAGTCCTATGATTTCTCGGGAATCTTCTCAATGAAGGCTTTGAATTAGTCACCGGCTTTCTTACGCTCATTTGGCTCTTTTTTTTTAAAAAAAAAAAATAGGAAAGTTCCATAAAAAATCAAATGTTCTATCGGCACCTCACCTCCCTCGTCGTTATTGGGGCCATCTCGTTCATTGCTTCATCTGCTCCTGTTAGTAACGAAGTAGACTACGGCTCTTTAGAATGTCCCCAATCGCCCAACGAAACGCTCATTACGCCAACTTGGTATGTACCTCCTTATAAGTCCAATTTGTTTCGAAGCCTCAAGCTGTCGCATACTAACACCTTATAGTAAGCATGATACTTTCTACTTTTTTCCCAACATACTTCTCTCGTTCACTCATCAAAGGTAAGCCCCAGAAGCTAACACTCGATATTCAACTGCCACAGACGGCACCAAAGATGCCATCTTCGGGATCTGCACGACGGAGGTCATCCACGCCTCCCCTGAAACCATATACGCCGCCCTTCTGGACTTCCAGTCCTACGCGCTCTGGAACAGCTTCATCGTCGACGTAGGCCTACCCACCAACGTGACGTCTACACCGGATGACGTGTACGTGGGTATGTCGATGAAGTTCACGTCACAGGGCCTACTCGAAGGAATTGATACGAGCAGCACCGAGGTAATCAGCATTACCGAGAACACGGGGAACGCGGG
Source organism: Whalleya microplaca (assembly GCA_022497155.1). Lineage (NCBI taxonomy): Eukaryota > Fungi > Ascomycota > Sordariomycetes > Xylariales > Xylariaceae > Whalleya > Whalleya microplaca. Next base: position 705,922 of record MU385715.1, on the reverse strand, counting down.
ATACCTGCTCGCGTCGTGGTTCTACGACGACGGTGTAGGCGGTACCGGGTCCCGGTCCGAGCACCCCAGCGTCCTCGTAGATCTAGGGAACGGCTCGACGCGGTATCTCTCGTACGAGACGTACTATGCGGGCTGGGAGAGCGGTGCCGTGGTGCTGCTGAAGGACGCCTTGCAGCGGCAGTTTGAGGTACAGGGGCGGGACTTAAAGACCTACGTCGAGAACTTGACATAGGTAGAGACGAGAGAGACTAGGCAATGCAAATCGTGGGTTGTGGATACTTCTGATGAAGCAATTGATTATTAAAAAAGCACAAAAACACTAAAGACTGTATCTACACTTTTTCACCAGAAGTCACTCCCACCATATATCAGGTGTAGGATGGTGTCCATGCAGCCCCCCCCCCCTCTATTCGATCTTCTTCCACGAGTATTCACTCGCCAGCCACACACCAGAACCTGTCTGCGGGATATTAGAACTTGTCTTGAGTTTGGAGGTAAAGGCCACTAGAGTGCCTTCAGTACTTACCGGTCTCATGGCGGAACACCGCCAGCAAGAAAACATCCACCCAAATCCATAAAACAAATTTTCATGGGCCGGCTGGCCCGGACATGTCGTACAGTTGCGAATAAAAAAAACATATATACTCAGACAATACCCCCACGCCCTTTTTGCCTCCTTGGTGTCCTTGGCTTCGACATGCTCAAGCCGCCTCACAGGGGTCCCGTCCGTACTCGACGCTCACCCGATCAGCATACGTACGCTTGAGATGGTCATACGCCCGTCTCGCCTGTCCAAGGTAGGACGCAAAGCGCCACTCGATCCTACTCTCACCGTCTACGGCCGAGTAGTAGCGGCGGTCGGTCTCATACAAGATCTCCCGGGTCGCGAAAAAGACCTTCAAGAACCCGTAGCGCACGATCTGAGGGTCCCCCTTGATTATCAAAACCCGCGAGCCCTCGTCATGGCAAGGGTCGCCCCTGCGGTTGTTATACCGCACGGACGCCATACGCCCCCCGACCACCAGCGGTCGCTGGTTCTGCTGCTGCTGGATCAGCGCGCGCGCGCCGTCAGGCGAGAAAAACGCCAGCGAGGCCGCAGCGGTCCGGGCGTGCACATTTCCGTGTCTGTCGTAGCGCACCGGCAAAATGGCCAGGGAGAAGACTTTTCCGGCGCCGCGGATCTGCGCGAGCAGCTCGCGCGGCGTAACCGTCGGCGGCAGGCCCGTTATCCACAGGGCTGTGTTCTGCTCGTTGGGGTCGTGCTGCTGAAGACTGGGGTGCAACGAGGGTTGGATCTGGGCTGCCGGTCCACGCTGGGAATCCGGGATGGAAACATGGCGAGTGCTTCCGCTTGCAACTTGGGTCATTCCATCGTTGTACTCTTTGCGCTGGTAGTCTGACACATTCTCCTTTTTGTACTGTTCTAAACGCTGGCCCCAAGGCGGCCCTGTCCAGGCATTGGACGTCGTAAAGAGGTGCGCGTTGTCTATGGTGGGCACATTCTGGGTGCCGGCCCCTATTCATATTAGTAACATATCGAGGAGATATCAACATGGCGAGCAAGCTTACCATCAAAAGCCAACTCCTCGGGATCTTTCCCCTTTCCTTTGTAATTCTTAGAAGAACTCATGTCGTCAGGTTTCTGAGCCGTCTTGTATTCGTCCTTGATTAAATGTAGCGGAGACGGGATTCTGGCTGAGACGGGATTCTGGCTGAGACGGGATTCTGGCTGAGACGGGATTCTGGCTGAGACGGGATTCTGGCTGAGATGGAATTCTAGCTGAGATGGGATTCTAGCTGAGATGAGGTTCTAGCTGAGATGCAGGTTCTAGCTGAGATGGAATACTAGCTGAGAGAAGAATTCAAGCTGAAAGAATTCCAGCTTGGTCGGCAGCGTGAGGAAAACAGGGGGTAAATACAGTTGGGCAACAGAGACGCGCCAATTCAAAGTAGGTACGAAAATGGTATCCGGGTAACGCGTGTGGGAAACGCGTTGCAGGCGACTATGTACAGTCGAACCTGTGCAAAGGCAACTACAGAAAGAACAACAAGCCTAGTAACAATAATTCTAATAGGGGAATCACTCTATAAAAACGAAAAACTATTTACGACTGGATAGACATGTCATTAGGGCATATATATATCAACTTGCCGTTGCTCGAGGAAGATGGGCTTATTCACCGTCTGCCTACTGCAGACAATAACTCATTGTTAACTTGCTGGTACCGCGATAAGTGTCTTTTAAACCAGTGCCGCAACAATCATAAACATACCGCTGCCAGCTCCAAGACAACGACATGAAGCCCCTGACCCCGTACCTGACTACAATACCAAATGCCCCAAAGGTCATATTTCTGGGTGACTGGACGCGATTAGCCGCTGTAACTCTCAACATATTTACACCGGACATCATTACATAGTAAATTATAAAGGCTATAGGCTAAGACCCGTTGAGTTTTATCAAGTCTAAGTCGAAGCTGTATCTAGAGCCTACAGCAGATGTTGCTGAGCAGTATAATACAGCATGAGGGCCACCCAACCTCCTATACTCCAGCATAAATATTTCAATTGAACAGAGTGGGATCAAGGTAGAATATATAGTACTATGTTTCAACGGTTTGTTGAGTTTGAGCCCGAATTAAGGATAGAGTAAACCACTAGACGTCGCAAATATCACTTCCAGGGGCAAGCGGATTGTCTCCTAAGCCAAACTGATATAAGCTGTAAGTTTCACTTTGCAATGGCTTTTTCTGGATTCATAACATGGGAATAGCGTGACGGTCTAAGAAAAGAAATGAACCAGTCGTTTGAAAAAGAATACCCTAAGTCTAGGGACGTTCTACTGATATGAAGAATAACTCCTAAGCAGATATCAGAAGACTAGTAGAGATGATGCCGGCCCAGGGACAGGAACTTGGCACATTCATATTGGCAACTGGCTACCGTCCAAACTTAGCCATGTCACAAGAGGTTCGCAACCTCCAATCATCTACTGTCCAAATAGAACAGGACACCACAATCAAGACATCGCAGATCACATACCACACAGTTACTTAAGGCATCTCAAGCAAGGGGTTACAGTACACTACCAGCACAAGTTATTACGAAGGCAGCAGCAAGTTGTGTAAGGATTCAGAAAATCCTCTATTGATGTATTCCGTAATCAAGCATCGAACAATGCCTCTCGCGAAGAACGCAATCAGTATTGTGCCTGCTTGACCTGCCCGGGCATCAGGAACTGATGCTATGTCCATTGTTTGCCCACAGCTTACTACCGATCAATCAATCAATCAATCATAAAAGCCATCCGTTATGCCCATATGACATTGAACCCCCCCTTTGTTTTCCCTTAGGCTGTGTGTGTATACTCCGTGAACTATGTAACGCCAGACAGCCATTTTTTGCACGATGAGATGATTGCTGCGCCTTGCAGACAGACGGCTCAACAGCTCATTAATACAAAGACAACAACAATCCTTCACGGCAAACTTGGGTGGTTAGTTTCCAAGTCTGCGTAGTGCAGCGTAAGGGTGCGCTGTATATCATGTTAGTGACGTTTTCAATAAAAGGGCTGGGCTGGCCGCTCAGGAAATCATCACGTACTCGCTCTTTCCGCCATTCAGCAGTGTTCCAGATGATGTAGTAGCCTTCCTCGTGCTGAGAACTCAGGATCCGAGGCTGCATAATGTCATCCTTGGTCAACCATATCTTCAGCTTCTTGTGCCATCGCCACTGGCGGTTGAAGCTAGCAAAGGTCAGCGGTGTGAACCGGATAAAATGGGGATCTCGGAGTTGTTCTTACAGTTCGCTTGCAGCCATATGCTGCTTGATGTCTCCCGGACAGCTGTAGAAGATCCACATTAACGTCTCCTCGTTGAAGCTATTTATCTTGTGCTCTAGAGCTTGCACGTTGTTGACGTTATAGCATTCTGGAAGTCGATAGTCAGGCACAGGTGGCCGTGGCGAAGAGTCGTTGAAGAGCGAGAGGATTTGCGTAGAGAGAGGCCTGTCATATGTTAATACTGAAGTCACTATAGCATATATCCTTTGTGAGACTTACGCAGGTGACGTGATCTCTACCCCCAGGGTCGTCGGATCCAAACCCGTGACGGCGGCATTGTAATCCGGGTAGTTGTTCATCAGAGTACGGAGACCCTTGATTCCCCATCTGTCGATAGGTGCCATGCCTGCTAAGGGATCATGCGTCGATGGCGATTGACTATCCTTCTCCTTCGTCTTGCCCCCTGATGAGCTACCTAGATCGTTGCTACCGATCGCACCTAGCGGATTCCGGCCGTCTGCGGATTGCGCTGAATCTTGTGCAGATGCTTGGGAAGCCAAACTATCTTCACGGAATCCGGGCGGTTTTTGACGGGTCTCTTCATTACCACCTGCTGCACTTCTGATGTCTTGCGTTCGCGTAATACCTGATCATTAGTCAGCATTCAGCCATACATGATGAAAACGGAGCAAGAGGCTCTATACCGGGAGCAGAAGATCCATCTGGAGATCGTACATCCGTTGTTCGTGTGTTAGCAGACAAGGCGTTGAGAAGACCATTGCCAGATCTAGTGCCTTGTAACGGACCGGGCGTTGTACTTCCTTGGCTGCCAAAACCCAGACTTGACATCAGACTTGCTCCACGTTCTCCTCCAATCTCACCATTCCCATTTCTGAGACTACTATTATTCAGGGGCGGAAAGTCATCGATGCTGTTAGGCTGGGGCTGAGATGATTGTGTCACGTTATTTTGGTTACCAAACCGAAACTGGCCTTGACCGGAGCTCATCCGCGACGGAGAGAAGAATTCATCCTGCTGGCCTTGTTGAGAGAGGGGAGTAGGCTGGTTTCTTTGTATCGGACCACCCATACTTCTTGATCCTCCCGTTGACCACAACGAGGAGGAGTTCGCGCTAGGTAGCTGCGAGTTATTCGATAGGGACGGGAATTCGCTACTAAACAGGTTAGTCTCAGGTACGAAAGTTGCGCTTATGAGAGGCTGATGAAATGATGAAAGGCTAGAATAGAAGACTGTAGTGAAATTATGACAAAAGTGCCAGGCTGTTAGTAGCGCTGTCACATGTAAGAACAAATCGCAGTTATTTTACCCCTTCGCAACAGTAGCATATGGCAAACCACCTGACAAGCCATGTGGCGCATTAGTTGCATCAGCTACCGCAGTACCAGATGCGGCTTTCACAGGGCTGTGTTTGGCCACAGAAGCATATGGCAAGACTTCAGGTATTTCTGGAGTCGGAGTAGGACCGCTAGACTGAAGATGGATCTTCTGTACCAGCTTGGGCTTTCTTGATTTCGCCGCCGATGTATGTGGAGGTGCCATGATGAATAGCTTTGTCGCGAAAATGCAGGGTAACTAGACACGAGGTGGTACTTGGGAAAGAGGCAATAGAAAAAAAGGTGTTTGCACAAGAATTGTGTTGGTTGGGTGAGTGGGTGGGCGCGTGGGTGGGCGAGGCAACAAGAGTCGGCGGAACAGGATGATTGTAGGGGAGAATGGAACACCTACGTAAGGTCAAGAGGTGTTGCCGGTTGTGAGCCGCTCAAGCTTTGCGCAAAGCTCAGATTTCCACCCAGTTGTCTTGACGAGTTTTGCAGACCTGCACCGCCCATAGGGACACCACCGCCAAAGGCCCATCCGCCTCCATTGTTTGCTTCATCACGGATTATCACATCAGTTTACAACCTAGCAACTACCGACACCTGGATCAGACATCCATACCTAATTTTCCGTTTGGTAATCGATTTGATACTGTTCTACCTGGTTGTTGGGGTTGTTGCTGGCCACCGTATCCAGTCGGCATCCCTCGAAGGGTTTGTGGCACGGCTCCTGAGGACGTCCAGCATTAGCCAAGCTCGTATGAACTTTCTCCATTGATTGATAGGTACGGAGGCAGCAGGATGGGATATTCAAATAATCTGGCAACCATAATTCCAACACAACGTCGCATACGATCCCAGTCGCTCGTCCGCGTCCACATAAGGCTATGGCCTCCGGACCTGGGGCTGAGGCTGGGAGGTAGAGGATAATCATCCCATCCCCCATCCCGAAGCCTTTGTCCAGTCCACTGCTCCATCCCAACCCATAACCTCAAGACTCCATAGTATACAGTTCGCAACGGGAGAATGGGAGCCAGCTTAGGGATATGGCACGGGCGGAGTGGTATGCGCGCGACGACGTGGTTCGGGATGCGGAACGAGTGAAGGCAAACAGCGGGGCACGCGAGGCAGAGGGAGAGAAGAGTCAGCACTACCTGGTCGATTCATGACTACGGTGTCAAGCTGGAGAGCGTTCCCAGTGGACTCTCTACGGGCTTCTGAGTTGTCGGTTCGTCCAGACTCGCGGTTTCAAAAATAAGGCTCGACTTTGCGAAGAGGCACGTATATGTAGGACCTAACGAGATGGGGAGCTTTGCGATCGCAGTGGGAAGATTTATTACTGGATGTTACTGGGGTTTGGCCAACCCGTAAAAGTGGACGCGGGTGCTAACTGAATAGCGTTAGCTATTCAACTATCCAGTACGTGGATGTGCTTCGATATGCTTGTATAGCGTAGCAAATTGGTCCGTGCCCGATACCTACAAGTAGGTACTCTATGTATGTACTCCGTACCTCTCTGCATGTGAGCTAGGTAGCGTCAGCGTCAGCCTCGCGTTCCTCTTCCACAGGTAAGGTAGGTGACGACTGTCCAGTGAGAAGCGGCTTCCCACGAGTTCGCTGGAGTTCGCTGGAGTTCGCTGAGAGGAGTCTCCACCACTCTGCACCTTCCCGAGTATATTAATTAACCTCATGGATGCATCCCTTAATGGGTGGTCGGCCATTCGTCAACCATCACACTAGCTTGTATTGCTATGCTTTCATTCATGATACTTGCCTGGCACCATACTACCCAGATAAGTGTCAAAATTGACTCTATGTAGTTAGTAACCTAGGTACTATACTATCTACCTTGAATTGCATCCAGAAAGCTCTTCTCAAAGTTGACTCCCTGCACGCCTCTTCCAATGAGGACAATCTTGCCTGTTTGCAGAAGCGTGTCGTCTTCCGTAGACGTCTGTTCCCCATCAAAAATCTCAAACACTTCTCTGACGCCTTGCACCATCTTGACTTTGCCGTCTTGGAAGACCAAACGGGCCTTTAGACGATGGATTTCGACCGGCGTTGTCTGATTTGTTGCTTCGCCGGGCACCTGACTCTCCCATAGTATTGACCTGAGCCAACCATCGACGCGGTTGAGCTGTTCTGGCGTTAGGGCTGGCACATTAATTGTGACGGTGGAGATGGTCTGTGCATATATGTCAGCTTTGGGGCGTGAAGAAATTTCGACTATGTTGACCAACAGGATCAAGATGGCTGTGACCCTTCCCCACAGTGTCTAAGACCTCGACCTGGTCATACGCGTGCAAATCTAGCAAGAATCCCTCTAACCGGGGCACGACACTGCGCTCCGTTATGTGAATTTTCGCGAGGCCGTTGATCGCCTGTATCCGCGCTACAACTTTCTCGAGTTCTGCAGCCTCGACCAGGTCTGACTTATTGATGACAATGACATCGGCATGGGAGATCTGTACGTGGGCAGTTGTCATGACTGGTCCATGACCGTCATGGTCTTCGTGACCTTCTACTTTTCCAGTTGGGTCGTCCAGGCTGCGTAGGATATTCTTGGCGTCGACTAACGTGACAATACCGTCGAGGTATATAGTACTCCCTAAACCATCGTCGACCCAGAATAAGGGTGCTAGGTTGCCCGGATCGGCTAACCCTGTAGTTTCTAGCAGAATATAGTCGAATGCGCCCTTCTTCTCCATTAAGGACTCAATAGCGTTCACTCCAGAGTCCCTGTGCCAGAATTAGAACATGTCATGCCCCCTGAATGTGATGGAATGGTACTTCACAGAGCAACATAGGCAACCGTTGCCAACTTCAAGCCACTCTTCAACTTGTTCGCCACCCTTGTTGACTGTGAGAGATTTTTCGATGTCAACGGCTGTAACATGATTTAGTCTGGGCAATAATACCATATATAAAAGGTTATTCTGAGCTGACAGTCACCAAATTCATTCATTATGACGGCAATCTTCTTGCCGTGCCGTGCAGTCAGAATGTAATTGAGAAGTGTAGTCTTTCCAGCTCCAAGGTAGCCTAATCGGCACATCAGTGATTGTTCACGAACTTAGAATCCTATATTCTTTCTCATTTCTCACCGGTGACGATGGTGATGGGCACCTTGATAGTCTTCTCTTCTTCTGTGCCCGCATCAACCTCGACGAGGTCGGGTGGAGCCTCTTCGTCAAAATTCATAGTGTATTGTTTAGAACCCGGCTTTAGCAGTAGCAGCTAATATGGTATCTGAAAGATTTCAATGAAAGCCTCTCAAAGGGAACTCGGCTTTTGATTCTGAGTCTATAAGTTGTCACTCACGCCCTTCCAGTCAAATGTCACAAAGGGAGGAGCAAACTGCCGCTTAAATGCATGCCACGAATATGCAAGTCCTCATACAGACTAATACCTAGCGTATATGCATGCATAATTACATAAGTCTGCAGGGGTTAGAGATCACCTAGGCGATTGCCTTAGCGCCCAGGCGCCCTCCAAAGCGCGTCTTGCCTACCTTGCATCGTCCTACCGGCGGGCCAATCGTATCGCAACCCGTTCCCCCAAGCTTCAATACTCTAATCTCGACCTCAACTAACCTAGTGACTGATGGATATTTGATGGGAGAGAGACTGACAACAAACAACGTCCCCCTTTAAAGCAACCATTCGCACCTGAGGCCTTCGCCTCAAGGAAAAATCCTCGATCATGCGAGCACATGGTTCGCCTCGACTGCCCAGTCCACCGCCGCCGGCTGAGATTCAGATCGGTCCCACGTCTCCTGGAATGAATCACACAACGCCCCAGATGGAGCAAACCATGGCCGACGCGAATGCGAAGCGGCGCATACATCCAGGCACCAAGTCTGAGGACATGGCCGCCGGGCCTCCTCTTGTACCGCTCAATGGGGTGTGTAGCCTTCATTATCAAGCGAGCTATTGACCGAGACCGTTTGGCTGACTGGCTTGGGACATATCTAGCTCGACTCGGCCTTCCAACTGCAAGAACACCTCGCCGCTCTACACTACCACCTGAGTGACGCTAACACGACCCCTATAACCCGCACGACCGCTGTCCAGCTGAGTACGCCACCTCCCGGCATCGACCGCACGCTGTGGCTGTACGAGCTCTGCCGCTTTCTGATTGCCCAGTGCAACAACCTGATAGTGGGCTTCCTGTTCGACAACCCGCCCTGCTCCTCGGTGACGTGTCCCGAGATGCGCGCCTCCGAGTGGCAGTTCCTGTGCGCCGTGCACGACCAGCCCAAGAGCTGCTGCGCCATCGACTACTGCTGCCACACGCTCGACTGGGCCGCGAACGTGGTCACGAACCCCAAGATCTTCCCCAGCCGCTTCGTCGTCATGTCCGAGGGCCACGACAAGGGCTCCGTGCTGAAGAACCTGGTCAACGTGTTCCGCCGTCTGCACCGCATATTCGCGCACGCCTGGTTCCAGCACCGCGGCGTGTTCTGGTCCGTCGAGGCCCAGACCGGCCTGTACGTGTTCTTCAAGACGGTCTGTGACATGTTCGACCTCCTCCCGGCCGAGAACTACAAGCTCCCGCCGGAAGCTGAGGGTCTGGAGCCGGCGCCGTCCGAGAAGGAGGAGAAGAAGCAGCCGACGGTGACGGCGATCGCCAAGCCGCCGCAGCAACAGCAGTCGTCGGCGCAGCAGAACGAGGGCCCGGACCACGACGACGATCGTCATAATCTGCACGCCCGTAGAAGTAACACGGCTAGACACTCGAGTAGACCGTCCACAGGTAGTGCCGTGACGACTGTCATCGAAGAGCGAGAGGACGAGAACTCGGACGTCGCAAACAAGCTCAAGGCCTTGAACATCTCGGCCCCCGAGACCGTTGAGGAAGAGTCCGAGGTCGAGGTACCCGTCATCGTCGAGGGCGAGATCGTAGAAAACCCCACTAGTGCTAAAGCTACCGAGGTGTCTGAATCTTCGGAGGCCAAAGACGACGTGGAGCCCCGAAGTGTGACAGTAGACGTACAAGAGGACGTAACTGACGATTCCGACGCCGTCACGGAAATAAACGTCGAGTCACAACCGGCGGCAGACAACACAACCGGGCCGCTACTAAAGCACGAAGAGACGGAAAAGCCCAAGGACGAACCAGCCGAGCAAACCGAGAACACGGATGAAGTGGCCGAGGCGGAAAAGGAGGACAAGGAAAGCACGGAAGCGGACCCGAAAGACAGCGCGGGCGAGAAGCTCCCGCTCTCCGTGGTAGAATTCGCCGACGGCGCCGCGGAGACGGAGAGCGCAGAGGCGACGGACCTCCCGAAAGCCAGCACGGACTAGGAGTCCGAAGACGCGGACCTGGAACACTTCGGAGAGTTCGACATGCCGCACATCGACCGGCTCATCGGGCGGACCCGGCGGAACATGGGGGAGTGGCGCCGCCGCACGAGATTACGCCGCAACAGCGGCAGCATTGGCAGCAGCATTAGCATCAGGAGCTCCCCCAACTGGAAGCGGGAGCAGGAGCAGGAGGAGCAGGATGACGATGATGACATCGCGGATACGAACCGGATCACCGAGCAGACGAGACAGGTCACCGATAGGCTGCGGCAGAGCCAGCGGCAGTCGCGCGTATCGGTATCGGAAATCACCGATGACGTGGTGGAGGTGGAGGAAGTGGAGGACGTACACCAGGAATGAGGGGTGTCAAGAGCCAGCCAGCCACTTACCACTTATTATTATTGTTTAAAGGGATATCATTTATGTATGTGTACGAAACGTGTTAGAGTGAATTGGAATGGGGGTGGGGTGGAAGGGTAGAGAAAACGAGATAAAACTTAGGTAGTGTACGAGACGAGGTTGACGAACGGGTTTCCCCCTGTATTCGATGGCTTCTTCTCGTGGAGAAGCCTTCTGTTGTTACTATAGCTTATTAATTACTCGAAGAGGGCTTTTCATCCCTTGACCCAGTTGTGGACCTCGAGATCGTGAAGAATATTCCGCATAAGAAATGATAAATAGGGGTTCGTAAATCTGCATGTATGTACCGATTTTTCTGCTGCCCGTGGAATAGGTTCAACGCCATCTGGAAGTCTACCTAAATACTATTGTATCTTGACTTGTTGGATTGATATTGGGTACGATTTATATATTAGTTACAAGGCATAGTCAGTGATTTATGTGGCAGAGCCATGGATTGCATTTTCTCCATCTTCACAGTACAGACCCCAGCACCTTTATACTTCTTATATATATACTACAAGTGATAATAAATCTCTGAGTAGAACAGGTTGGCTATAGACATTAAGTAAACACTAAACATTATGATACAACATAAAAAGAAAACGCATGCTTGAGATGTAGGTATATATTCTAACGAAGCCTCCTGAACCGCGACGCCGTCTGGGCTTTCCCCTTCCCCCCTTTTCCGGATTCGTACCGCTTTCTCCCGACCCCTGAGAATAGTCTTACTTGATGCCTCCTCCCTCCTCCTTCTTTCCCTTGGTATAATTCCCCGGCTATCCCATGGAACGCCGCGAATTTGTCTATTAGCTGGACTCCGTGTGTGTTGTATATGTGTAGAGGCGTATTTGAAAGACGCTCTTGTATTAATGGTTGATGGGCCATCTTACCACCAGGGTGTTGAATATCGGTGTATTATATATATGTGCCTGTTGCGGCTAGAGGGAATTGATAATGTGGTTTGAGATGTCGTATAGGGAGTGTTGTGCTAGTGATGTGAAGGTAAGTTTTGTCCTAGGCGTGGCTATGAAGGCATGAATGAGTGAGCTGAGTCTGGGTCATTGAGACGTCTCTATGTCCATGATGCATAGGGTATAAATTATGAAGTGAGGGCTTAAGGCGCCTGTGACGTATTGCTATTATGATAGTTAGGTAGATATGCGTATTCGTGAATGTGCGTGTGTGTGTAGATAGGAGAGATATCTTGCAACGGTCATGATTGGCGTAGTCTCAATTGAGCTTCTCAGATTCCAAACCCGTAGAACGTTAGAACAATGCGCCAAGAATGGGTTTGGAAAATACGGATCCATGTAGAGGCTTATAGGACAAGAGTTAATCGTGGAGTTTGCAGTATGAAGTTAGATCATGCGAGCTGCGGCTGTGGGGGGAGGATATCCATTCCCTTGCAGCAGCTGAGACGGCATCCTGGGGGAGCTTCATGATCTTCAATGTGCCCTCCATCACCAAGCGCTCTCTCTGCGTCGTTCGGGTCCGAAGCCCTGGGTTACTGGTTCGTCTGATGTATGAGGCTGGCAAGGGGGTTTTTGTACGGGACGCTAACAAGACCGGGCGTCTACTTCGACTATGCGTGCCAGGGTGTGATGAATTGATTGCCGTTAGATATGCTTGTCGGCGTGCATGCATGACTCCATCTCTCATGGTCCCGATTTAGCAAGCCAACGTAGTAGTAGCCGAAGAACCGGTTCTTCGATACTCATGGTCACCCTGGTCCTGCAGCAGAGTTGCATCTCGGCTCGGTTCCTATTCCGAGTCCCATTTCGCCGCATCGACAATCACGTTTCACACCCCGGTCGTTCGAGACGTGACTGCATATCACGGGTAGTCCACCAATGAGCAAATCCCAAAACTGCGATTGGTACCAGAACCAACGTCACCGGGAGGTTAATCAGAGCTCTGGCGGTCTCAATATTGACTCAGTTCAAGTGTCAGGGATGACTTCATTATTGATGCACTCCTACGAGGTCACCCAATAAGTGCCCAAGTCTAGCTTGAAGCATCCTTCCCCTTACCTCGAGACAACGAAGTCCCGCTGTTTGGTGATGGGGGATCCTGATCTAGGCGCATCTTTGCAAAAATGGCGCTTATCTCTCGGAGAGATTCAGTTTGCTCAGAAACAGGATTCGCATTACGCTCGTCCGCGAAGGCGCGAATGTTACGCAAGACAGGGCGCAGTCCTTCACCATTTGGGAGCCACCACTCTATACAAGAAGGATCGCGGAAGATCTCGGCCATTCGAGCCCGTATTGTGAGCGAGAAGACATATCTAACGTAAGGAAACCCCAAATGTTAGTCAAATTGTCTGGACGTTGGGGGCATAATGGAAAGATTAGTGAAGACAAGCGTTATGTAGAATGTCAAATTGCCAGGCATAACAACTTTTGATGCTGTAGCTTGCTACGTTTGTTCCCATAGGCTCGCTCCATAAGAAGGTGATGCATGTAGTCGTACTTACCCTAATCCCTCCAACATTGCGTACTTCCGTCTAAACCACATGGTATGTCTGGTGTCTCGGGGCATGAACAAAGCTGCTATGGCGAGACAGGCTTGAATCGGAATTAGGGCGCCATTTGGCGCCAATGGCCACAGCTGCACAGCCTCGAACATCTCGCAGATCGTATACGCCATGCTTCTCAGCTCCTCCGATGGTTCTTGCTGTAGTGCGAGAGCCTCTTGGCTCTTGTGCATGACGAAAATCGAGTGCCATTCTGCCAATAAAATTGTAGTCCGAAACAGTGGAAACTTGTAGAGGTAGCCTGGCTTATAAGGATCGACTATGTTGTCTGCATCAAGCGGTATCTTATGCTTGAATTCAGTTTCGAGATAGTCTGGGTTGGTTATGGCAGGATCAATCATAGCTCGCCATTCGTGGAGTCGGGTCGTAAGGCGGTTATGTTCCGCGGCAAACGCCTCACCCGAGACCTCACCTCGGCCACCTCTTGCGTAGAGAAGAGACATGTCAACCGAAATCAGGCGTAGACTAGTAGCATGGAATTCTGTTTTCCATAGTAGATTCTGGGGGTCCTTCTCGATTCGTTCCCGGCCATATTGAACTGCGTACGAAAACCATTCCCGCGGTAATCTTGTCTCGAACCCTCCCATCATTCCAACGAAAACATCGAATCGAACGTACCAGGTGAGCAATTGCCGCGTGTTAGAGCTCATAATCGTCTGAGGTGTGAACAATCGTGTCAAAATGTCGAGTGCAGCCTTCTGGTGTCCCATTAGATTCACCCAGTCGCCCAAGTATTCCTTTATCCTATCAGTAATAGTTCTTCCCTATAGGTGATTTATTGGCCTAGTTTACCTCGATGGTTGCAAGTTGCAATATCGTCAATAGGGTCGCTACGTTCTGGTTCTCTCGCCGTTTGAGGTAACTGAGAAGCAATGTAACACTTTTGTTGTAGTAACGCAAGAAATCCTGTATTCTGCCATTGGTATCCCGAATCGTGCGGTGGTATGCTGAGAAGCCCACGACCGCATTTAGTAAAGCATCATTACCGTTCTGTACAGCCAAGCTAGGCAACATCGAGCTGAAGAAATCGTCTGTATCGTTGACCATTCCATAATTGAAGTGGGTGATATTTTTGCAGTAATAACTCAGATGAGACCGAATATCTGGCGGTAGATGTGACCATTCCGGATGAGATAAGCTCAACTGATGCGTCGAATCGGACATCTGGAAGGGTGTCGCGATGCTAGTATTAGTACCTGTAGATACCGCCGATGATGAGCTCCTAGCACCTTCTAGAGATGGCGTTTCGGAGCTTTGCCGGGTAATGTTTGCTTGGGCGTTCGAGGTTGATGCTGTACTAGTTCTTCGTAGCTCGGTCAGGGGCCGTGATGATTGCAAGTACGACTCATTGGGTTCCTCTTCGTCTAAAATCGGTTCAAGCTTAACGTCTTTCTCCGCCTCTTCGTCTGCTTCTTCCTGTGAGGAGGTCGGGCTTTCTCCCTGACTTAAGGAAGTCGTTTCTTTCGACGCTCCCGAACCAGAAGACCCCTTTGCCGCCGAGGGCTCGGGGTAAACGCATTCTCTCTTGCCTTTACGGCAACCTGCGACCGTCAGCCCGGTACCGTATTATTACAGCAAGAAAACATTGCTTACGTTCACATATAGGGTGCGTTTCGTCACACTTGAAGTCAATCTTAGTATGGGCGTTCTAGCGGGAGATAACCATCACAACTTACCTTGACTCGTCGACTTCGGCAAGTATAACAACCCGATCGTGTTCGGCGGTGTTTGACATGGTCCATACCAGGAGCAGCCTTCTTGCGGTTCCGGTTACTTTGTGCTTTAGGAGCTTGAAACATGATCGGGTCAGGGAATCCGGTAAAGTAGCCAAGATTTTGATACGAATTCGCTATAGGAGGAGGGCTGGTGTCTCCTATATTTGCGGGTTGGCTCCCGGGTTGATATGGCGCATCTTGGGGGTTTGGGTTCGGCGAGTCCCCAGCGCCCGTCAAAGATGACATGTAGTGCTGATAGTATTCACTCATTGGAGCCGGAGTTCTCAGCGAAGTGTTTGATGCGCGTTTATTTGAGGCGACTGGGACTTAAATCATGTCCCAAGGAGGTTGCGCAACGTCGCCTCATGGAAGCCCGACTTTAATGGGTTGGTCGTAAGGCCGCAATTCCTTGCTGAGTAGCAAAGGCACAACGCGAGATGTCCTAGTAGGTGGAAAAGTAATAGAGAATCTTATCAGGGCAAAACGAGGACTTGGCCTGGTCTTGAGGCACCATTAAGCTGTCTTCGGGGTTCTCTGCTAGTTCGAGAACCGACTTAAGAGGCGGTAGTAGTGGGGAGGTGCTGGTGCTAGCGATTCGAGATAGGAAGACGAGATTCAATCCCAGGTGCGAGATGAACGTATAGTTAAGGATCCCGTATGGCCGGCGTGGTTGTTCAGTAGGCTATAGAATAGATTTCCCACACCTACAGCGTTCCTGCCCGTCTCTCCCGGCGGTTCGACCCGTTCTACGGTCTTCGGCACGAAAAGATTCTAATGGAGAGTAGGCGTCTTCGGATAGTCAAGAGATGTAGTAGAAATGGTTATTTACGCATGGTGATTCCTCGGTGTGTCGGTCTCGACTAGTCTAGCTGTGTTGCTAATGGTACTTAAGGACCAATCCAGAAGCTTAACAGCTATGGTTACCAGTGACTAGGAAGCGTTGAAGATGAAATCGCTGTGGGGCTCTCGTTGTCTGTCCACCTTGCATTACTCCCCTAACGCTGCTAGAGACCGCCTATCAGAACCACCGTCCCGAGGATCTGCTGACAGGATGATGGCTATAGCGGGGCTTCTTTATTATGCGGCGGGTAGACAAGGAGGCGAACACAAACTGTCGTAATAGATGCTAATCTTAAGGCTCTCTGCAGCTACTTTCGGAAACGTCTAGGAAAGATTCACACTTCCAAAGATGTCCCAAAGTAAAGATAATGCCTGGCAATAGTTGTGTGCTGATGCAACAGCGTACATCAAAATAGGGAGTGGCTGACTGTCAATGCTTGTTCCTAGTTTCAACTATAGAGTGTCAGTAGGGGGCAATGATGAAATCGGATACTGGTCGTCCTCGTTGGCATCGATCTGAAATTTTCAAGCTAGATAGACTAGTTGTGAAGTACGAGATTTATGAACTCTTAATAGACAGAGTATATCAACTTCTTGTCGACACGAGGAAGAAGCTGTCAGGAGTCGATCGATATCAAGACAATGAGGTGACAGCCAGGAAGTCAAAATGTTGCTCAGTTCGGAGATAATTCAGAACCAGGGATATCATCGGCCCAGGGCTTCCGCAAGTGCTGAGCAAGGGTCGTGCGTGCTGGAGTCGTGTGTCAAGGATGTAGGGCTTATCTACTAGTTTGACCTTGTCGATTTTCAAATTGAGAGTGGTGACTGTGACAGTTTGTCGAAGAAATATCGATACTCTCTGCCTGACTACCTATGTTGAACCTTCTTGAAGTAGGGGATGTGTGGCAGAATCTTCACTCGTAGACCGAATGACGGTGTCCGTTTATCTTTGCAATGAAGTTATGGATGAATAGAAGAAGCCCAAGGCTCTGGTAGAGAGCACAGTACGCAATAAGGGTTGTTCCGTCTGAGGATGCCTATTTGGTGCTGTAACAGGGACCCCTGGACTTGGCGGATGCAACTACTGGGAGAGTAAAAGTTGGGACGTGAGGGAGGCAACCTGATGACATGCAGCCATCAGATGTTTGTCCATGTTATCTGCCAAGCCAATCTCAGCTTCGAATATCCGCGGCGATGAATAGTGTCACTTTCTCTAGGAGTATCATCCTACAAAAAGTATTTCGTACGATGCGAGAGTGGGAGAGAAAGCCGTTGACGAAATAGGATGACGGCAAGTGAGACAAGGGTCACATCCACAATATGGGGGCGCCGGGCGAGCCAGGCGGCGGGGAACTGGGGCACACCCACCGGCGAGCGGAATGAATTTTTATTTTTTTGGCAAGATCCTACCACGCGGTTTGATCAACGGCGGCTAGCCAGCTACCAGAAGGTATTGGTTCTGTCGATTTTCGACTGCATCTTGACACCTCTGCCTGAAACTCACGAGAACACCTAAGGCATCATTAGGACAAGCTTCAGCTATCATTACTGGGTTGAATCATGTACATGGGTAGTCAGACATGCCAACTCTGGATAGGCAATTATATCGAATATTGCAAAATTTCACCACGAAGCTGACTAGCATGCCAAAATGAACCTACCGCGAAGGAAAATTGGCGTCGTCAAATACTGTGCGGGCTGCATTGGCAAAGGTCAAATCACTGGGGCTGAACATGTGCAGCAAAGACCGTGTTCATATAAGTATCAACAAGGTCCTGTCCTTGAGGTCTTATTGGAATCTTTGTCACTGAAGTGACTGGTCAAAGTCTGTAGGTCTCACATAGTAGGGCCGGTCCTTCGACCCGGCAAAAGGCCTTTGGCTTGGGTCGGGGATGCTACGTTAAGCTGCAAGACAGAATTGGTGTTGATGAGTCTTTGGGGATCGCATCACTGTTGATTGGACCCATCGTGATCAGGGGTCTCCCAGCAAGGGCCAGGAACTGTGCATCCTCAAGCACGGACCAGACAGGGTGTGTTACGCATCCGTAGCACTACAACCATGAGACGAATGGTGAGGCTTAATTACCATGCCCTGTCTGCTGGAAAGGGCTAGCATGCGTGCGTGCTTACGCAGTAGAGGGAATGACGGGTCATTAGTAGACAGCAGATATCAGGCTCAAGGGTCAAGGCTACCCATGAGGAAACTAGCTGTGACGACACTGACCTATGGCGTACGTGTAAGGCGTCAAAGACTCCAACCATGTAGTAGTAGTCTTAATTTCGTGGTGAGGTTGGGAAGGTCCAAGAACCGGATACTATTCCGATGAGGACTTTGACCAGCGGGCTAGAGAGAGCCGAGTGTAAGTCCTAGCTGTACTTGGACAATAAAGCCTCCCCAGCCCTGTGGAGGATGTATCGTGCTTCACGATGGTCTCCCCCATACGATGAGAAAGCTAGGTAGCTTGTGATCGACAAAATGACAGAATGATCAATCGAGAGTAATCTTTCCCTAGTTGAATCTTTCCAAGACAGGATCACCTTACAACCCTGGCCCTAGCAATACCAGCCGTAGTAAGAAACGCAAAGACAGGTTCTTCGGGAATTTCCACATGCGGCGATATAAACCCACATGCGTTAGCAGAATATAGCCTTCTGGTTCTTACTATTGATTAGATATCCTTGGTGGATCGTCCCATCGTTGCATCGGTCATCTTAACTCCCGGCTGACACCCGACGGTAAGATCTGTGTGTTACGAGGACCCGCATGTACCAGCTATACATAGTATAGTCGAAAACATTAGTATTCTGTTAGAAGGGTGCTTGCAGGAGCAGAGTGGTCGCCATCTCTTGGCATAGAGTTCCGACTTGTTATGAATTCTTAAATGAATTGGAAAAGTCAGTTGAAAAGGTCCGGTTGTTATCTGCAAGATGGGAAAAAGCAAAGAGGGGAATGGGGGGGAATATGTATCTCCTGAGGCTTCATCTGATTGGAGCGCGGAAAGGTGGCAGGCTTAACATATGCAGTACGAGGCACGTGGGTTGCGGAGAGTCTGCGGGTGCCCTCTACAGCTAATTTAACCTTACTTATTATTAGTAAGTTGGTCAGTTTAGTCAATTGCATAATTCTCAGGCTACCTCACCGTTTCTCTTTTTCTATGCGGTGAACATATGCAGTCTCCATCAATTGTTTCCACTCAAATGCCTACGTTGTATTCTAGGTATGTACAATATGTATTTCCCGAAGTTCACTGTCGCAATGTGTATATGTAGAATGAACACTGTGCACTAGTAAGGCCACACTTGCTTTTTATCTATCGATTGCGCCATAGATATCTTGATTCCAAATACCACATTTGCTACCATGTACCTAAAGGATGTATTTACGCAGTACGTATAAGCATGTAACTCACGATATCTCCATTGACTTTTGCGCAGGAGGAAACTGACTGATTCAATAGGTGACAGCTTGACGGTAGTTGATACAGGCACCAACCAATAACACCATGTATCATAATAGGCCCACACGGATAGGGTTGCAAAGATACCGTACTTTTCGGAAAGATACGGTTTTATACCCAAACCCCTGTAAAGTGCGTATAAAACGTAGTATTTTATACCGAAAGCTTGGACCATATAGCCGACTATATAGCCACTTATATATTGTCGACAACTTATTTTAAATATAATATATAGTATATATAATGAGATTTAATTTTTAATATAAAAATTTTATTTTTTATTTTATTTAAAAAATATATATATACTTTTGCGACTGTAAGATCTTGCAAAATACAGCTAAAATTAGGTACATTAAGCGAGAAAGCTTAGGCTATATCTAGGCCATATAAGGTCCGTGCGAGTGTATAAAACGCAGCCGATTTGAAAGGTGCGGTATAATATAGGAATAAAACCGCATGTATTTTATTAAATAATACAATTTGCAACCCTACACACGGATACATGTACTTATTTCGACTTCAATAAGAATTCGTTTTCTTACAAGTCACAACATGAGGTTTTGTTTAACAACCGGGTCCGCCCCCGACTAGCTGGCTTGATAAGAGCTGTTTTATTACTAGGAACTATAAGCCTCATCCCAATGGTATGAGGCTCAGGGGTAGCGATTCCCCACGGATGCATTGACAATACGACGGCAGCTCATCTCAATACACTGCACTGCCACTCCCTTAGTTCGTGGAGAAGGGCAATCTCGTGCACTCGGCAGCTCGGCCGAATCTAATGAAATAACCCGACTAGTTGCGTATCCGCCGGCTTCGGACGCGAAATCTACCGACCGCGTGGGTTGGGTTCTGTTGATCGCGGGTCTCCCTCATACCCGTTCACATTGTTATTCCCGGACAGAGCAAGATCGTAGGAGGCACGCCAATAAGGAGAGGCTGCCAAACCTCAGCTTCTACCCCGAAACTGTTATGATGTATAGAACAGTTTGAGCATCATTGAGTTATGTCAATCTCCCATTGGACGCGGTCCAAGCAACTTCTTCATACAACACGATGCGGCGTAGTACATACTTTCTAGACTAATACAAATGTGGGTAGGATTGGTGTATATATCAAGAGATCCTGGCTCAACTATAATATAAGTCTGGGAGCTATATAAACACTAGGTATCGGATGAACTACTGGAGCAATGATACTCAGTGGCCGAGGTTACAGCTGATAGCTAGGCCGCTATATGTTTATCCATAAAGGACGGCATGTATTTCTGTAGTGTTTAAGACGATGACTACATGCTAGTATCTATGAACAATATGCCAGTAAACCTTGCCTACAGTATGTAGCAGGCTCTATTGTAGGCCACATTAGGGGTGAGGCAGAGAAATGCAGCATGCAACAAATCAATAGGTAAGAAGCAGTGAGATTTTTTGCCTCCCCTTTTACCTGCCTATCTTGGTACAGTATAATACCGCCGCTCCGGTGCGCGCTACTCTAGTGCTAGTAAAGCCAGCGGCGTACTTCTTGCATAATAATATAAGGTCTAGTAGTGATTCGGCTTACTTGGTAGAAAAGCAAGTTCGTGTCGCGAGGCTTAACGCCATAAAACAACGATAACGTCTTCACAAACCTCTCCCTAGACCGGAACTGCGTACATGTACTAACCCGGGAGTCCGGGCCTGCTATACGTGTATTAGTGAATCAGTCCTTGTACATATGCACTATACCTTGGCCGGTCCAGACGGATGAGTGCGACAAGGATCTGCGACGGGACAAGACTCAAGGAGTAGACGATTCAGAATTGAGGTGTGAAAAGGTGCCCTGGCAGCCCTGGTCTGAAGGAACTTGCCGTGGTTGTTGGCCACCCTGGCAGCCTGGTCATGCAGAGTTGCACCCGCATTGTCAAGGGCTTGACAGATGTTTGGTCGTCCTGGCAGAGCTTGCCATCCACACAATCCAAAAAGAATCATTTTGTTTCCGTATTGCGCTCTTGATGTCTCCTGAGTGAGACGACGGTTTCGTGTACGATGTGATACGATATGCGGCTTAGCATTCCCACACGACGACCTTCACCTTTAGACGCTGGAATTGTCTAGCTCCTAATCACGGCAAGTTGAGAACCTGAAGCACGTTCATGCCACCTTTGAGTAGCTAAGAAGTCTACGCCTCATCAATCCGGGTCGCCTGATATGCTTGAGGTGAACTTTCCCAGATGGCATTCCGACTTTCAGCCCCTTTACGCATATCTTCTCATGTTACCCAAGGCTGAAGTGTGTGGTGCCTGGCATGAGTTGGCCATGTAATTCTTCCATAATTTCGGAGCGGGGATACTTATTATTGAGCTGACAGCGACTACTACGTAGTACATGGCTGTCTACGAACGTCTCGACTTTGTTTGTTCCCTCCACTGCCGGTACTACACTAGTCTAGACTCTGCTCATAATCCCCAGCACGATACATGATGCGGTGAACATATGATCGATGTCTTTCGAATACGGCTGAAGCATGCAAAGAACTTGCATCTAGTCACAACCTCTTCCCTGGTCCCAGCATTTGAACCAGATTGAAATGTCTAGTATGTCAGAACATAACCAGCGCCGTCTCAATAGATCTTCAGGATTGTCAAGATCTTCGTAGATCAGAAACGGCCTCAATAGCCTTTAGAAGCCCTGCCTACCTAGCAGGCCTGGCTAAGGAGGTTGATTAGAAAGGGTGGGTTCCATCAGTACTACTTTTGTCTTTCACGCAGGAATAGCCGCGTTGTTCAGGCTCAAGAGAATTCCACAGTTTCACTACCAGACTGCCTACCACCTACCTTCACAGTACGCACACAACAAGGCTAGCCTGATTGACCACCTTGGCTAGTAGCGGTTAGCTTCGTGAATGTCGGAGAGAATCGATCAACTCTACCGGCCCTACCGGCCGATTCACTAATACGCAAGTGGTGCGGTCCTCCCCAGCTTAATCTATTTTCGGAGTGAAGTCCGCCACGAACAGCCCACGGTGGATTACTACCATCGCATCGCTCGAAAATTGTTTGTCAACACTTGGAGCGCATCTTTTCTCCAATTGCGGTTTAGTGAGGCAGTAAAAGTGGTTGTTACTCAGCGTAAAGCTTCGACTATGTTTCGATTTCTAGTAATTGATTGAATCCGTTACTTAGGTGTTCACACGGTTTCGGATAAACTTTGGTGATAGTGTAGTTAGTATGTTCGTAGGTATATGTATGTCTCGGCCAAGAATTCTGCAATTCCATTTGGCGAGTCTCAGGAGGAAATTTACAGGTATGTATATACATTAATCGATATGGAGCCCACGTGTCGCGCTATAGTACTTTGTAAGCAGCAGTGGCTTAAGGTCACATGACTTTACCCTTCAACGTTTCAGATGTTTCCCTTTGTTTCATTACGTGAATGACAGCGCGCCTGTCCTCAAGGCAATAATTTTCTCTCCTGTATTGTATTTTGACTTCATGTGAACGAAACTCAAGCTTCACTCATACTAATTGACACTCTATTGTTTTCGTAATTTTCATTGAACATATTTATTAAGGTCGAAGATGCTCCTTGCTGGTCGAGTGGCGCCTTAAATCATCCCGGTCAATTCTTTCTACTACCTAGTCAGAACTGATATCCCGGCAAAGCCGACCTGTCACCATGGAGCAATCTTTACTGCAAGGCCTCAACCTGGACGCCAGCGCTTTCTTCTTACTGTTCATAACTATTTGCGCCTTTTTAATACCGATCGTATTAATCCTACCGCCCATCCCACTTCGGAAGAGTGATGCGCTGGTTCAGACACACTCCATAGCTGGCGTTCAGGGTGCCAAGAGCAATTTGGCGAAGCAGTATTCGCCTGATCAGGTCGATGGGCCACCCCGAGTGCAGAGCTTGGTCGTTTATCCCGTCAAGTCATGCAAGGGCATCGAGGTGACGAGGAGCAGGGTTTTCCCGACTGGACTGCAATTCGATCGACTCTTCACGTTTGCTCAGCTCAAGAGTCCCTTTCCGGTTGCCGTAGATGCAACGAGTAAGGAGAAGACGGAGCACAAGTGGGAGTTCATCACCCAACGACAGTTCGCCAGGCTGGCTACGGTTACGGTCGACCTCTGGCTGCCGGACGAGATGAAGCTGCGCAAGCAGTCTATGAAGTCCAAGGAGGCATTCTTAATTCTACGTTTCCCCTGGAAGGAACGTGGCTGGCGTGGAGTCTTGTCCGTGATTGAGGCCAAGCTTGCTAGAGGGCTATCGGCAGAGCCAGAGAAGGAGATTCTATTGCCGGTGGATTTCCCGTCGAGCGCTGACATCAAGGAGATGGGATACACGTTCGAGAATGTCAGAATATGGAAAGACACGGTCAATGCACTCAACATGGAGAAGGAACTGCCCGAGGAGCTGCGGCTATACCTTGGTGTGAGCAATAAACTAGGTATCTTCAGAATCGATCCAGATCAACTGAGAGAAGTCTACCGATGTGCACCACTCAAAGAAGATGCTGGTTATCAACCTGGTACGTATATTGAGGCTCTTTTTTTCATATATCAGCCTGTTTCAGAAGTTGAGGCTGCCATTTTCTCTCGAGACATAACTTAAAACGCCTGGAGCGATATAGAGAACATATTTACTAACTCTGGGTTGTGTATAGTGACAGGATTTCAGGATGCTGTACGTCTCTAACCACCTTCTCTCAATTACAATTGACCCTTGAAACTAATCCCAAACTTAGTATCCACTCCACTTGATGAATTTGAGCAGCGTCCGAGAGTTCAGCTCTGAAGTGCCGAAGGACGATAGCCTAAAGCAGCTTGATGTGCTCAGATTCCGGCCCAATATTATCGGTAAGTCGCAGACAACCAGATAGGAGTGCCACCACGACGTTATTGCTTCCTATTTCAATTGCGACTCATAATGACTTATTCTTGCTAGTTTCCGGCGCCCCGGCATACGATGAGGATACATGGAAGACGGCCCGGTTCAAGCCGGGGACTTCCGGCTTGTATAATGACGCCTTGTTCCACGTGTCATGCAGAACTGTTAGGTTAGTATAGACTGCTTCATTCTCTGCATCTCTCCCATTGGAGATATATGGTCCTGAGAGAACGTGGCTAAATGAACCTTGTGCTAACGAGATCTTCCAGGTGCAAAATGCCTAATGTTGACCCGGCTGATGGTACTCGTCACCCGCGAGAGCCGGACAAGTCACTCAGGGCACGCCGAGCGGTGGACGAAGGAGCGCCGAATATGGGCTGTCTCGGTATGCAGCTGACTCCGTTGTTCGATCCCAGTCTCGGGGATGATCGAGAGGGCTGGGTTGCCGTGGGCATGGCCGTGGAGGTCGAGGAAAGGGGAAATCATGTGTATATCAAACAGTAAGGAATTTGTACAGTAATTGCATAGAGCGATGGCATTGAGGGGGCAGTTGCCACATGAAGGTTTCATCTAGGTGAAGTGAAATGGACAACTCTAACGAGCCATAATACTTGATGCACCCAGGTCAACTTGAGCAGAAAGGACAAGTAAGAAATTCATGCCTCATTATTACAGTTTGAGATGAGCAGTCGTCTCCGGACCAGGTCACGACTAAACCAAGTATCGCAATCCCCAACGAAAGCATCTCGCAAGGTCGCTCTCCATCCATCCGGCCGTGGTATATGGGGAAATATACGGTATATACACACACGCTTTCGTAAAACCACAGAACCCATGAACACACACACCCCCATGTTTGTCCCTGCACGACCCGCACGTACCAATCACCATCCATGATCCATGATCCATCCATCTATCACATTTCATAATCAAAGTGCACCTTAATAGTGTTTTGTCTGTCATCCGTCACATCATCATCACACATACATAACACGGGACCGAGGCTTCCTCGAAAACACCGGAATACCGGGGAAATTTACCCGGGGAAAAGAAAACCTGGCAGATAGATCATCTACTACTTGAAGTCCGCGGCCGTGAGCGCCTGCACCATACTCGTGCCCTCGCTGAAGCGCGTGCGGAAGATGCGGTTGGCGTTCTGGAACATGCCGTCCTTGAGCGACACGACGATGAACTGGGAGCCCTTGAAGCGCGTCTTGATCAGGCGGCCGATGTTCTGCGTGTGCGACAGGTCCAGCGCCGCGTCGACCTCGTCCAGGATGTACATGGGCGCGGGCTTGAACTGCAGGAGGGCCATGATGAGGGAGAGGGCCACGAGCGATCTATGGGATCATCAGTTAGTTATCTACGATGGGATGAAAGGTGAGGAGAAGGGGGCTTACCGTTGACCACCGCTCAGCTCCGTTAAGCTCTGCTTCCACACCTTGCCGAGGCACACCTTGACTTCGAGACCCTCGTTGATGGTTTTGCCCTCGGGCGGGTCGAGCTTGGCGAAGCTGCCTCCGGGGAGCAGCTCGGAGAAGATCTGGCCGAAGTCGCCGTTGACCTTCTGCCAGGTCTGCAGGAGGGCCTTCTTCTTGTAGTCGTCGAGGCTGATGATGGTCTCCTCGATCTTCCGCTTGTCGCGGATGACCGTCTTCATCATGTGCTTGAGGCCGACCTCCTTCTTCTC
Organism: Whalleya microplaca; assembly: GCA_022497155.1. Taxonomy (NCBI): domain Eukaryota; kingdom Fungi; phylum Ascomycota; class Sordariomycetes; order Xylariales; family Xylariaceae; genus Whalleya; species Whalleya microplaca. The sequence goes on along the minus strand of MU385715.1, from coordinate 679,995 downwards.
CACGCTGTCGATCATGTTCATGACCTTGGGGTTGATCTTTTTCTTCATTCCCTGGAAGCGATCCGTGAGCGTCTTCAAGGTTGCCTTGCACTCGACGATGTTCTGCCCCTTGAAGTCGTACGGAGTCCCCGTTCGGCCAAAGTTGTCCTTCTCGTCAGCAATCCATTCGTGCTGGCTCTCCATGGTCGCGACGCTTTGTACGGCATTTTGTTGCTCCTTGTGGAACTTGTCAACTTGATGGCCAAGTTTTTGCTTTTCAAGACTCTCTTCTGTAATCCGAGTATTCTTGGCTCGTGTTGCTTCTTCGAGAGCACGTAACTCATCGTCAAAACCAGTAAGTTTAGCTCGTTCGCCGTCGAGCTCTGCCTGGGCGAGATCATGGGTCTCTTGTAAATCTGACTGCTTTTTGATCAGGTCCTCGATTTCCTGTTGTTGTGACTTGATAGCCAACTCGACTTCATGAAGCTGTTCCCTTGCGGCAGCGAGGTCGCCCGATACCTGTTCTGAATCTAGCTGAGCAGTTTGAAGTTCCTTCTGCAGAGACTTAACAGCGGTCGAGTTCTTAGCCAATGTTGCTCGCAGCTTATCAAGAGAAGTCTGAAGTTCCACAAGCTTCGAGTCTTTGTTGTTCTCGAAGTCCTTCATGTCCTTCTCGATTCTCTTGACATCTGCACTCGATTCAGCTTGTCTCTTCTTGGCTTCCGCGCTGTCAGTCTTGAGCTGTGCGATCGTCTCCTTCATATTTTCAACCTCCTGAATAATTGAAGAGGACGAATTGCCACTGATCTGTTCTTCCGCAAGCTTGATTTCATGCGTTTTCAAATCGAGGTCTTGTTTGATCTTGCGAGCCTGGTCGAGTTTAGACTTTTCTCGCGAGATTCGGGCCCGGAGATCATGTAAAGAACTTTCAGCTTCTCTCAGCTGGCGGTTGATATCGTTCAGTTTTTGAAGTGTAACGAGAACGCCGCTAGAATTAGGCGCACTGCCACCTGAAAGCGTACCAGAGGGGTCATACGCATCTCCTTCTAGTGTGATGCTTCTCATCCGCACGTTCGGGTCGAAGGTTACTCTCTTCGCCGTCTCCGCATCTTGGCAAATCAGGGTATTCCCGAAGACGAATTCCATGGCTGCAGAGATCTCGTTGTCGTAACCAACGAGCGACAGGGCCAGGTCTACCTTACCGGGTGCGATCTTCTGCGCTGTGGCAATAGTTTGCGCCGATGCTTTAAATGTTGCAATCTTGTTCAGCGGGATAATGGTGACTCTCTTTCGTAGTTTTCCGCCTTGCAGCAGCTGTGTGCCGGTGACTTCGCTATCCACAACTACGTTGTAGAGACGGCCACCAGCGCAGATCTCTAGGGCAGTCCCAGCTTTCGTATGATCCTTGTCGAGAGTGAATAGCTGAGCAACGAGCCCCTTGACTTTTGAACGGTCAAAGTTGGGAGTAGGGTCGGCATAGTTGAAGTCGATGTTGGCAACTTTGCGCTTGAGCGCATCTGCCTCCTGCCGCAAGCCTCTGATGGTTTGTTGCAATGAAGACTCCTGCTTGTACATCTCCTCTTCCTGTCCTGGCTCAAAACCAAGCTTCCCAAGTTGAGCCTCAAGCTTCTGCGACTGGGCCTTGAGCCCTTCCAGATCCTTTAATAGACCCGCATTCTGTTCCTTGGCCTTTTTCGCGCGAGGCTCCTCTTCCTTAATGCGCTTTTCAAGATGTGCAATCTTGATCTTCACTTGCTCCTGTTCAGTGGCAGCAGCAGCTACGCGATTCCGAGCATCTTGCAATTGACCTTGGTAACCGCTTTCTTGACCTTCCTTGGATGCAACACCAGTTTGCAGTGTTTGGAGCAATTCCTCCTTTGATTCTGCGTCTTGGCTTTGCTTCTCGTTCTCCTCTTTAGCGGAATCGTACTTGGCCTTAATCTTCTCGTAGGCCTTCGTCTTCTCCTTTAGCGTTGCCTCTAGTTCAGCAACGTTCTTTTGTACTGCCGTCTTTCGCTCTTCCTCTTCAGCCTTGCTAGACTTTTTCAAGTCCATAACAGTAGCGAGTCGGACCAGTTCATTGGAATGTTTCTTGACATCATCCTCAAGCGCCTGAGCTTTTCCACCCTTCCTAAGCTCCTTATCCCTCTCTGCCCTTACCCTCTTTACGTCTTCCTCGAGGTGAGATATTTCACTTTTAAGTCTTGCAGCAGATTCCTCAAGGTCCTTTTGGCGTTGTTTCTTGTTCTCTAGGTCTGAAGCGGATTGCTCTAATCTCTCCTGATACCGTACGTAGTCGTGTGCCACAACCACTCTCGTCAGGCGCTCCAGGTCGTTCTGGGTTTGTTGAAAGTCCAAGAAGGCCCGCTTCTCTGTTCGTAATTTCTCGAGCTTAGGTTCGATTTCGTCGCGCAAGAGTTCGGTAATCTCTTGGAGTTTCATCTCCTTCTTCGCCATGGTTTTCAAAGCCTTGTCTCTTCGGTCCTCGAACATCCTTGTGCCAGCTGCTTCCTCGATCATGGCTAGGATCTCGGCTGCCTTCATGTTCAGCACCTTCGTGATGCGACCTTGCATGATTAAGAAATTGGGGTTATTTATATTGAGTTGGACCGATTGGAAGAGGTTCTGGACCGTCTGTTGCTGCGCTCGGTGTCCGTTGATGAGATACTTTGAAGTGCCCCCTAGGACGATCTGTCTTGTCACGCTGATTGTCGCATACTCTTCGAAACCAATCGGCGACTTGTTTTTGTCCCTATTATCGAATACAATGGTGACACTCGCTTTCGTAACGCCTGCTTGGCCACGCTTGTAGATGAGGTCCTATAGATTACAGCTGTCAGGCTCAGCGGCACAAAAGTTCGACGTCATCTGCCTGTCCATACCTGTAAATTCTGGGCTCGGACTGTTGACATGTTGGTAATACCGAGGACGAAGCAAATGGCATCCAGGATGTTGGATTTCCCACTACCGTTCAAGCCGGTGATCGAGTTGAAACTCTCGTCCCTGGGCGACATTAGCTGCCGCTATGCGACACGAGAAATAGGCATTGTTTACTAACCATCCTGAGATCACCGTCCGGACGGCATAGGATTTAAAGCCCTTTGAGCTGATTAGTAGGGAAATCAGATATTTTCTGCAGCATACATACATCTATAATCACCTCCGTAACCCTCATGTTGGCGAATATAGCTGGGTTCGCATGAAATTGTTCGTGGTGCTATCTATCTACTGCTACCGCATTTGCTTTTCAAATGGTTGCCAACGCGATCGAGGTCAACAAAAACAATCGGAGGAGTCGCAGGGCTCCTAGCACGATTAGGTAGTGGTGGTGTGGATCCCGAGAGTGTGCACGGACCATTATAGCAACCCGCAAGGTCCGGCAGAATTCTGACCGCCCTCCTGACCGCCCTCTGTGTGCCCATGTCTAAAATCATCCCCACTCCATTTTGGTCCGTTTCCTTTCCCTCTTCAGCTCTCTTTGCCGTAAGTGAACACCACCCAAACCGCCACCAACGAAGGATATCTGCTAATACAGTCACTATAGTTTTGGCTTAGATCAAGTGTAGTATCTGTTCTTTTCAGTTTAATCTCTGAAAGAGTCACATAGTGGCTCAATCGTGATTATTCTTATTTTTGCCTTCTGGGAGCTGACCCTCTGGGCTTGCCCATGGCAGCATCCATCGTGTCTCTGGTATTACACTGCCTCCAGGTGACGCAAACCTTTCATTGTTATCTCTAGCTTGCCTAGGGTTATGAAGAAGGGCTCCAATGTTCCTACACATGATACTACAAGCAGGTCAACAATGGAGCGATATCCTACCTGATTTTACAGGCATCAAAGCGACGGGTTGCTATATAGGCAGCACGTCGACTGATAGTGGGGTGAATAACTTGTATACCTTACACATGCGTAGGTATAAGTTAGGATGATCGCCTGCTTCTAGTTCACGGTAGATAGTAGATATATTCTCCCATTGATTCGTCCTGCAGTTTCTACTTCCAGAAGAGTCAAGTCATACAAAGAAAGATGTAGCCTCGTCTCATTATAACACTACTCCAATGAATTTATTAATGTGACTCGAAACGTACCTAGGTAGCCCAGGCTGCCAGGGAATACATGATACGTTAGTTAGGTAATAAAGTTGGTACCTCAACCTGTCATCGGAGCTTGGCAGCAATATCGGAGCCGATAAGCTCCAGTTTTACAGCCCCCCGGTCATAGGGAGATCAATGATTGATTTCGCTGTGGGCTGCTTCGTAGAGTCAGCCAGCACGCGACTCTTCCACAGTTTACTATTATTACTCTCTGAACGTCATCTCGACCTCAGAGCAGCACTCCACTGGACAACGTACTTAATTATTTTCGCCATTCGCTGCATCGGCTAGTGAGACAGAATACTGCACCTTCGCATCAACGCCAAAATGGCAGATGAACAAGTGTCATTCACATCCTTGGTCGTCATAGTCGTCCTCGGAGCACTGATCGTTCGCTATCTGTTCTTCTCGCCCACAGTCCCAGCACCACGACATCCGCGGGATGCGCAGTCGGCGTCGCGGGCTAGAGAGGCTGCCGTCGAGAGGATACAACAGATGTTTCCCCAGGTCGATCGGCGGACTATCTTGTGGGATTTACAGCGCAACGGAGGGAATATTACCGCAACTACCGAGAGGATATTATCAGGACGGATGGAAACTGTAAGTCTTTACAGACCCCCTTCTGGAGGATTGTGGCATCTATCTTGCTACGAGATGATGTTGTTCATTTGCAAGTTGCAACACGGTCACGCTAACGTTCACGTCTTCCTAGCCCCCTATCACCTACCAACCGCCACCTCCGCCAACATCCCCGAGTCCGTCCTCGACAACACAGTCGCAGCCTTTCAAGGTGCCCCCGAAACCAGCCGAACCCGATTTAATCACGAGATACAAACTGCAAGACAAAGTGAGTATAGAAAGCAAGCCCGAAACTACCACGTCACCAAAGGCGTGGAGTTCGAATCGGGAGGAAAGGCAAGCGGCGCTTCAGCGGAGACGAGACGATATGATCTTGGCGGCGAGGAGAAAGATGGAAGCGAAAGTGGCAGCAGAGAAGGGGGCTAGTGGGAGATTATAATAGATATACCATGACACAGCACCTACTATTGGCCGGCGTTAGAATGGCCAAACCTTCTGATTGCGACTATACTTTAAAGTCACAGCGTTTGGTATAGCGGAATTGGAATACTTTACGGATTACAAAGCGACAATATTGCCTCGATGTGAGACTTGGTCCAAAGACGCGACAATATGCAGGATTGACGTGGAAGTAGATTCGATTAGATCCATTGTATGTACACTAACTTGTAAGTGTGCTAGTTGGTAAAGGAAGTATTGATGCCCAAAAGCACCTTTCTTAAACCGTCTAATTTAATTTCAAATATATGCAGATGTCGTGATACGTGTATTGCCCATGCTCTTTCCCGAACGCCAAATCAACCTGACAGGAAATCTAAAAGGCCGCGGGTTTTATCTATCCAGTCCCATCTTCTCTTTCTGTTCGATTATCAGTAGACCGTTTCCAATGCCATCCTGAATTCCCCTGGTGACATTCTCGACGGTGCAGACAGTAAGACCAGATACTGCCCTACCAACCTTGCCGTCGCTCATAGCACACATCTTCCCACTCAAGACTACGCTGTACTTCCCGATAGCACTGGCTAATACGAGCCCATGGGAGACGAACTTTTGCGAGATGTTGTACTCTCGCTCATAATGCGCCCCAGCACGGATCAGGAACACCAAGACCGAGAGGAAGAGGTGTGCTAAGAGGATCATGCAGGTAGTGGTGGCCCTTACGACGCGATGCAAAAGCGTTTTCCCATTATCAGACGACGGCCACCCAAGCTGCAGCGGATCTACCCCAGCATCGGCGGCTCTGCCGTCTGCGAGTAGCGGCGCGCATGACTCCGGCAGCGCCCGGCGAATGATGCTGCTCTCGTGCTCATCCAGGTCGTCCGGGAGGGCCCTGAGCAAGTACGCCACACCGTCGATATACGACTTCCGAGCGAAGTCCCCGTCGTCTCTTTCCTGGGACGCGGTATGGTGCATATACGATCCTAACACCCTGGGGTCAGTGTCGAGCTTCTCCAGAACGGAAGGCCGTGCTCGCGTGCATACCTTGTGCGGCATACCTCCACTTCACCCCTGAGCCTTGTACACTGGAAACTTGGCCGTTGGGGCCGGGGTACTTGGAGATGTCGCCCTCGAGTTTACACTGCACCATACTTCTTGCTGCCTCGCTTGTCTGCATCTCGACGGCCGAGGACTCGGCTTTACCTGTGACTAGGACTTCGTCTTTCTCCTTACTCGAGACCATGACCTCCTGTTCGTTCACTTCTCTCTGCGTCGACATGGAACGGCGGAGCGAAGACAGTATTGAAAGGCTGGCTGACCGATGGAGCAATCGGAAGCCCGGAATTCGTGATTGAACTGCGGCTGGGAGCACGTTCAATACTTCTATTGGAATGTCATGTTGCTCCATGAGGGCGATTCGTCGAGAAGTTGCAGATCGCTGGAAGATGCAGGCTTTGGAAAGTCACTACTTGCGGTGGTTTTTACCGCAGTGCAGATGCAGTAAGAGACTTCCGTCAAAATGAAAAAGAGATCTAAGTCATGAGAAATGGGTTAAAACTGATGGCTATGCCTGTTACTTAAAAATATACCTCATCATAAACGTTATCTCAGATTTTTGGGTGAAAAAGCTGTAGGTATGTAGGCAGATATTCACCTGCTACCGCCGCATTCATATATAATCGGACGTGAAAGCCAAGGGTCCACCCAACCATCAAGCCTACGGCCGATCTTGTGTTTCGTATACTGACTTATGCACCTACTTTAGATAACCGTTATCATCACATGTGAAAGAGGCGGCTTACGCTCCAAAGTATTGCGTATGTCCAGACTCACAAATTGAGCTACAACACATGTAGTCATTTCAGCCTTCTATAAAATAAAGATATGGTGATTTAGTATCTGGCTACGAGAGGTTGACAAACTATAATTCGACCTCATCATGACTTCATTTGAATTTGCGCCTGCATGAGAGCGCACATAAAACGAGATAGGTCCCCAAACTATCAATATATCGAAATGAACATGTGTGTGCAGTTTTCATCATGAGCGAAGGAGGGTTACTCTATGGCTTCATCTAGCCCCATATTTCCATATATACACATACAACTACTACCTGACAATTATATCTATCCGAGACATGTTTTGTGTTTAAGCGTCAACATTGTTAGGGTTATAGAAATGTGAGATTTACGCAGTAAGTTTATGGCAGCTGGGCACCTTGCTTACGTACGTACTTATATATATAACGAACCGCCAGGTCCCTTATATTTGACCCCAAAACTTGAGGCAGCAAGGGAATCAAGCGACGCAACCCAGGATCTGCTTTCTGTGAGGCCTATCAATGTATTTGGTAACCGATGGGAAGATGCAGAAACGATTCAAACGAACAATAAAAATTTAGACCGCCAGCCCGCACTAATATACACACTACATGTATGTAGGTATGTAAACCTCTGGGACCCCTAGATGTTGCTATGTAGGGAAGTACTTTGTACATACTATATAAGTGGATACGGTAGTCGGAGTAGCAAATAAGGTAGCCCAGGCCGGTCCGGACATGCAGTAGACGGTGATCCACTCATCCTATTAAGGTTAGCGCGGGACGGCCAGTTGGCCAAAGCTCGAAAAATTTCGTCTACAATCGCCTTCTTATCGTGCGCCTTAAAAAACTTCCTCCATTGAGGTCCCATACTAGACAATCTCTTCCACACACATCCATTCCCTTTGCGAAAAAAGTTTGTACACTTCTCTCGCAGCAGCCATGTTCAAGGGATCAATACAGCGGTATGCCCGCCTGGGCCAGGTGGCTCGTCGTCAGCTCTCCGTCCTCGCCTCGCCGCCGGTTCGCTCGAGAGCGCCTGTGACCTCGTGTCAGAGACTGTCGCAAGCCGTATTCCGCCCAAGCCCTCTCATGCAAACTGCGCTTCGGTTCAATTCCTCCGCGAATGCTGCTGAACGCACCGCGGAAGAAGATGGATCTTCGGAAGCTTCGTCAGGGCTCATCACCCGCTTCTCGGAGTTGACCAAGGCCGGTGTCGACCCCGTCCTTGTACAGGCGATCACGCAGGGCATGGGATACGACAATATGACTTCAGTGCAATCATTAACTATCAATCCGGCAGTCAAGGGAGTTGATCTGTAAGTTCGGCACAAGAGAATATACCATTGATCTGACTATCGTTCTGCCACTAACATTCGCAGGGTTGCGCAAGCGAAGACGGGCACGGGAAAGACATTAGCATTTCTGGTACCGGTTTTCCAGCGCCTCTTGAATGTTGACCCCAATCTTGCCAACCGAAACCACCGCCGGACTGCTGCTTCTGACGATATTCGTGCCCTTATTCTATCCCCAACTCGTGAACTCGCCGAACAAATCGGTGTCGAAGCGAGGAAACTGGCACGCAATACTGGTATTGTTGTCCAAACAGCTGTCGGTGGTACACGTAAGAGAGAGGCTCTTTTCCAAATGAAACGTGAAGGTTGCCATGTTCTTGTCGCAACTCCAGGCAGACTTGTGGATATCCTGTCAGACCCATCAGCTGGTGTTGCCGCGCCGAACCTAAAAGCTCTGGTACTTGACGAGGCAGACCGTATGCTTGACGTGGGGTTCACCGATGCTATCCGTGACATCCTAGACCTGCTTCCGCCCATCAACAAGGTCGACCGGCAGACTCTATTGTTTTCCGCAACAATACCTACTGACGTCGTTCATCTGGCTAAGAGCATGGTCAAGAGGGATAATTTCGAATTTGTCCAGACCATCAGCCCTAATGATACCCCGACACACGAGAAAGTTCCACAACATCTTGCCGCTGTGGAGAGTTATGAGAATTGGTTCCCAACCATTATCGAATTGGCTGATCGAGCCATCCAAAATTCTCGTAATGATCCATCTGCCCTTCCATTCAAAGCAATTGTGTTTTTCTCGAACACCGCCACTGTGCAATTGGCCCACCGCGTCTTCATGGGCACCTGGTTAGCGAGCAGGGACAAGGGCGTCCCGGTTTACGACATTCACTCCAGGCTTACTCAAGCCCAGCGCACAAGGAATGCTGACGCCTTCCGACGTGCCCAGACTGGTGTCCTTTTCTCGTCCGACGTTACAGCAAGAGGAATGGACTTCCCCAACGTCTCACATGTTATTCAAGTTGGCCTGCCACCCGACCGAGATCAGTATATTCACCGAGTCGGCCGAACTGGCCGTGCTGGAAACAGCGGTGAGGGATGGATTCTTCTAGCCAATGAGGAAATTAGGGAGGCTCGTTATCGTCTTGGTGGGTTGCCCATCAAGAAGAACGATAGTCTTGAAGCACCGAAGCACAGAGTGGGAGAGCCTGCATCATCTGAAACCGTAGAGGCCTATTTCGCGGAAATCAAGAAGGGGTACAAACGCGCGCCAAGAGACCTTTTCAGGGCTACGTACAACAGCCTCTTGGGCCAGAAGTTCGGCAGGAATCTGGCGGCAGAAGACGTAGTCCAGCTCCTCAACAACTGGAGCTCAAGAGGCCTCGAGTGGGACAACCCACCGGCCATTGCGCCGAGGGCGGCTCAGAACCGGGGACTTAGTCGTATACCAGGGATCAATGTTGGATACGACAAAGATGACGATGTTTCCGGACTTGGAACCGCATTTGACTCCAGCTTCGACCGGGGCTTCGGGGATCGGGGCTTCGGTGGCGGCCGAAGTGGTGGTGGTGGTGGTGGCTTTGGCTCTGGCTCACGAGGATTTGGTGGTGGCCGATCAGGTGGCGGCTCATTCGGTGGCCGATCAGGCGGCAACTCGTTTGGTGGCCGATCGGGTGGTGACTCGTTTGGTGGCCGATCAGGTGGCGACTCGTTTGGCAGCCGATCGGGTGGTGACTCGTTTGGTGGCCGATCAGGTGGTAACTCATTCGGTGGCCGGGGAGGCGGTGGCAACTCATTTGGTAGCCGAAACGATAGCTGGGGTTCCCGACCGGATAGCCGGTCCGGTGGTGGCTTTTCTAGAGGTCGGGGCGACTCTCGAGGTGGTAACAAATTTGGTGGTCGAGGCCGCACGGGTGGCGGCTTTAAGAAGCCGGAATCACTTTTTTAAGAGATTGGCAGCGTCTTCCTTCTGCGGCCCTAGAGAAGATACTAATCTCCTCTATCGACCCCCCGCAGCCTTCATAATATCCGACAAAATCCTGCACTCAGAGCTAGGTGCCTCCCTGGCGTACGGATATCTGATGTAGAAATATGTGTGTATATTACCTACCATTACAGTGGGGCAACATGATGACATGGTGGGTGGAGAGGGGGAATATAGGGAGGTCGCGATTTAACCTCTCAAGCGGAATTTTGCTTTTTCGCAGGTCACTTGTCGGAGTCAGGTTGTCTTAACTTTGGTTTGCCAGATGATGATTCAACGCGCGCGTCGGGAGGTCTACTAAAAAACAAACCAAAGCTGTGTCTAATGTCGGAAATCCCTACTTCGTTGTACCAATAGAAAAGGAAACCTTATGTGTTACGTGCCAATATAGAATTTCTCAAGACTCGCCGTGTCTACTTCCCGTGTTGCTGGCGGGAATGAGATGACTTGCCCGGTAGGATATATGTATTCTCAACGCCGTTAATACGTTTTACTTCACGGGTGAGTAGTTCGCTCCTGCTGTACTCGTAGACCTCCTCAAGATAGAGGCGTAGATGGTCGCCTTAGCTTGCGTGTGGAAAGGACCTGTGTGTTGTAACCATACCGATCGAGATAGATACCGACCTAAGTTTCAAAGGGGGGGAATAAAATAGGTGAATCTAAAGCTACATACATCTTCAGATAGAATTGACCGTAGTTCTTACTTTGCCTCGAAGAAAGTTAGTCGCTCGCCCCATCGTTCCCAACGACATGACAAGCGCTCTTTGACTTCGGCATATAGGATAGATTTCTAAATGGGCTATGGAAACTAGAATATATGAAGACCAGACGCAATATATCAAAGGTCACGACTACGACTTCAAGCCTCACACGAGAGGGAGAATTTGGGCCTACTAATATCACTCTATGTCGCTGCAAACTACGATGCTATGTAATATAAACATAATAGACTTTCTTCGCCTCTTCCCCCTTGAGGGAATCTAGTGTAGTCTCAAACCACAAACAAGTGAGAAGAGAGCAGACGAATATTGAGATTGTATCTGCCGAGGGGAATATTATCGTGGCTTTCTCTCCGTACGCTTTTTTGCTTTGTTACTAGTCATGTCATTTCGAGGATGGAAACGAAATTACCATGGAAGAACTCAACGCAGATGCATTCATCTATGACCAAACAAGATAACGACTAAACATGACGATGATAAAGCATAGATGACCAATCTCCAGCCGCAGTACTAGCCCTGGGAATCATGTTCATCATCTTCCTCCGGTGTTTCGTCTACATCGGAGACTGGTAGTACGTCGTCACGGGGGACTTGTCTTTGGCATTTCCTTAATGACCGGATACCAATCCCATTCCTTAACTCTGTAGCCCTCGCCCGGGTTGTATTCAGCTGCCAGCCATCCATCCTTCATGCAGAAAGTAAGTTCCTCGTTTGGAACCGAACAGCCGAGCGTAATTTGACTCGGGAGCCATACCGTCGGAGAACCCAACTTTTTATGCAAGTCGACAATAGACTCGATGGTTTTATCCCTGATCTCTTCACATTCGGATTGTGCACCCGGAAGTTCGAGAGCAGGTTTTTTGAAATGGATCATAACGCATGCCTTGCCCTTTATCTTGAGTTCCTCCTCGTCCTTCTCCCCGCAATTAGCGATTTCAGCCCTGGCGACAACTTTTTCTTTATAGCTTTTACAGACGATATTGAACTGTTCTATAACACCATCCACAGTTCTGAGACGTCTTAGAATAGCTTCTTTTTCTTCTGTGCGTTCTCTGTTCTTGTTGTCAGATGTGGAGGCCGGGTGTTGGGAGCGTTGCTGTGCCATGTTGGATCGTTGATGATTCAATTATTTGAGAAGAGCATAGGACCCAAGATAAATGAACCTAATAAGATATAAAAAGGTATATTGAAAGAGATGGTAACTTATCGCGAATTCCATCTTGGTCTAAATCTGTATATATATCCGATTACACGTTGTTAAGAAGTCATAACAGAAGTGGCATATGGATGTCTGTGTTAGTTTTGGTAACGTAGCACTTAACCGAAAAAGAGTCACGTATTGACTGTATTTCGTTGTTATGCAGGTGTGTGATAACAAATTAGGAAGTATATGATTCAGCGGATGATAAAATGACCAAATAGTCGGGCATTTGGTGGGAGTATGACCCCTCGAGGCAAGCTGGAAGTAACTTCTTTGTACGAGAATAACATTGCTGGGATATTGAGGGCCACGTCCACTCGTTCTTTTGTTTTCTCATCCTCGAGTCCCCCAACGTAACACGATACTCCTTTGTTTGAATATCATACCCCCTGAATTTGATACCAGTGTTAAACTAGCGGTTTGGACAGCGACGTGGGGCGAATACTGTTGTTTTACCAAATAACTGAAGTGCTACCAAGTCATATTCCTGTAGACACCGAAGGAATAGTCAGCAGTTGACTCGAATAATAGATAACGTGCCCCTGTTGATGAGGAAGATGTTACCAAGCACAGGAATGTGTCAGACTGACAAATACCATGACTGTCTACAAGAGCACAATTCATCCGATGACCATCACTTGTCATTCAGATACGTACTACACAAACGGAATAAATGAAGGGAGGCCAGTATTTCTGTTGGTTTGGAACACCACTAGTTAAGGTGGCTCATATTTCGGGGAAATATGTCGGAAAGTTGACTTAACACTGTGATTCCCTTGATAATTGGGAACATGTATGTGATTGAATGCAAACCCTGGTATCAACGAATACAAAACACTTAGACTGCCGCCTTGAACTCCTATCAATGCACCGTTCCATGGTATGTAGGACGCAAGCTTAACCCCTTTTCCAATACCTCACTGCCATACCCCCGGCAAGCACGAATGTGCTTCATGTAGGTAGTCTTCTCTCTCCTCGTATCCATTCGACATGTCAGACTCGTCCTTGTAACATGGCGTTGGCATCCCACAAAAGCAATCTCTCGTCCCAGCCTACAGTCGCAACCCAGCCAGCAACACCGAACAAGCACCAGTCTACGCCAGTCGCAAATTCCGTATGACGATTCATAATACCGAGCTGAAGCCCCGATTTGATCGGTGAGCTCTGTTCCGGCGCCATGGTCGATCCGTCAGTCCATAGCCGCACCGTCATGTCATAACTTGCGCTGAGTAAGATGTCGCTGGCGTGTGGGCTCCACGCCAGCCTCCGAACCGCGTATTCATGACCCATCATTAAAGACGCGGGGCCTGCGGAAGGGTTCCTGATGTCAAACGTCCGTATCACCCTGTCCACACCACCCGTCGCAATCACCGTATCTCTGTACTTATTCCAGTCATGCGTGAGGATCTCGGCTGGCATAGCAGGCGGAGCCGGGCCCTGTGGCAGGGGAACAGGAGGAGGCTGATGGACTGGTATCTTGGTTGTGAGATGATATTGGGCGCTGATAGGCGTGCGAAGATCAAATACACGTAGAAATGAGTCGGTCGATACAGCGGAAATAATATTGGGATTCGAAGGACAATAAGATGTACTGTAGGTGCAATTACCAACGGGAAGAGTCTTCAATGAGTCCTTTCTGGCTGGTGACCACTGCACAAGGCTCTTTAGTAGGTTTGGGGTTAGCTACATCGAGGGTGCGATACGTACAATCTTGATAGTTCCATCCCAGGAACTGGAGGCAAACGTATCTTTGGTGACAGGACTCCATGCCACCGAGAAACACTCTCGCTTGTGCTCGTGAAAATTCATAACAGGGAATTCATTGACGTTCAAGTCGTAGAGTTTTATGGAACCATCGCCGCATGCGACCAGCAGTTGGTTCTCGTTGATCTCCGACCAGGCAAGATCATACTGGGCGTCGTTTGTATCGAAGCTGGAGACAGTTTAGCAACAGCAAAGCTGGAGGTGCGTCGCGACCGCATACGTCTTTTCTACCTGGATACCCTGCGGTCCTAAGGCCAGACAGAATACCCGGCCATTCCCCACGATGCCATAGTTGGCTGCCGATGCGACAGCTATGCGCGAGTCGTAGTATGGCGAGTACTTGACGGCATAAGGATTGAAACCAACAGTGCGGAACTCTAGCATGGGAGCCATGGTTGAGGACTATTTGAACTGGAATGGAGGTCCCGTTGGACCGCAAACGCGAACTTGCTGTCACATTCAACTTACAGCTGATGATCTAAGATTTATGGGAATGACGATGGTGGGATGGATTTAGATGGACCGCCTAGAAGCCGAGCTATGTGGAGCCTCGGCTTCAGATGCATGGCAACGACCATAGCAGGGGCTTCCCTGTCCGATACATATAGTACTTTGTATACATAATACATGCAGCCGTAGCGACTCAATTGACAGCGTTGAAAGTTTTGGCACGCCCTTTGTATGTACAATTGTGTATCATGTCTAACTAGTATCTTTCCTCCGATTGGTCGCCCTTCGCTTCACTTCTCACTTCACTTCACAGGTTCACTTATACATAGGTAGTATATGTAGTACATGATAACTTCAGCGACCTAAGTCAACTTATTTACCTAGGCCAAAGCATGAACGTCCGCTGTAATTAAGCCAAGGCAGCTGCGATCGATAGCGGCAATGAAGCAGCGAATATCAAGTTGGCAGCCCCGGATTCTGATCTACGAGGCTTCTCAATGGAGGCTTTCTTGAAAGGAACTAAACGCAAGTCGTCCGTCACGGAAGAGTTGGATTTGGACGATGACAATGGACGATGACAATGAGTCAACGGATTTGAAACTCGCGCTCCTCTCATCACTGCACTCCAACATCAGCCAGGAGGTCTTGCTTGAATCTCTTCTAGCTCATGCTGGCTCCGTCAAAGCAGCTTCTGCCTCTCTTGCCGATGATCCATCAGAATCGCCAAAGAAGCGGCGAAGCGGTGCCGTGATCGGGTCTCAGACATCATTGAAATTCTTTACGTCTATCTCTTCAACCGATGAGCAATCAACATCGCCCAAGACGCCGAAACTACTTTCTAAGAAGGGCGCCACACTTCATCTCTATGACCCTGACGACATTGCTGAGCATACACCCTGCAGTATCATTCATAATTTTCTTCCTCAGGATGAAGCCAATGATCTTCTCAGGGAAATGCTGGATGAGTCAGCTTCCTTCGAGAGGAGTACATTCAAATTGTTCGACAATGTCGTCCAAAGCCCACATACCGCTAGCTTCTATGTCGGCACAGAAGCCGAAGTTAACACGCAGAAACATGAGTATTTTTATAATGGCTCTCGCCTCACGGTGAGTTTTGTCTGAGTATCTAGCTCTGCTCTAGATGTATTGTTACCATTTCATCCATAAACGCCGCATGACTTCTGAACCTATTCTGCATATATTAAGATCAGTTGTTGTCTATACCTCTTGGAGATAGTTGGTCTAGTAGGAGTGCATAGCCACGCACTAACGACTCATAGGACGTTCGACGCATCACACCACAGCTCCTCCGGGTACGACCAAAAGTTCAAGAGGCAGTCAATAGGGAGATTCAGCACCGCATCAGAACTAAATACCCCGAAGGACGGAAGCTCAAGTTCCAGTCGCCAGATCCATGGTCACCTAATGCAGCTTTTGTCAATAGCTATGATGGTCCGCACGAAAGCGTTGGTTACCATGCTGATCATTTGACTTACCTAGGCCCGCGAGCCGTGATAGGGTCTTTGTCCCTAGGCGTCGCACGGGAATTCCGTGTCAGACGAACTGTGCCTAAGGATCCCGACAACAATCGTACAGATGATCCTGACGCTGAAGGGCAAATCTCCATTCACCTCCCTCATAACTCGCTCCTAGTTA
This sequence comes from Whalleya microplaca, assembly GCA_022497155.1. Taxonomy (NCBI): domain Eukaryota; kingdom Fungi; phylum Ascomycota; class Sordariomycetes; order Xylariales; family Xylariaceae; genus Whalleya; species Whalleya microplaca. The sequence goes on along the minus strand of MU385715.1, from coordinate 664,001 downwards.
TGCATGCCGAGATGCAAGAGGAATGGAAGCACAGCATTGCTCCAGCTCAAGCCATTGATCCCCACCCCATTGCGGGGAACCGGAGAATCAATGTCACCTACCGAGACTATAAGCCGATTTTCCATCCAAAGTACACGCAGAAGTGTAAGTGCGGTATCCCAGCGGTACTGAGAGCCGTCTCGAAGAAGAAAGAGAACTTGGGCAGGTATTTCTGGATGTGCCACGGGGGCAACGTGCCGGGCAAGAAAAGTTGCACGTTCTTCCAATGGGCAGATTTCGATGATGATGGAAATCCTAGTTGGGATAAGGCTAGATATAAGAAAGCCAACCCTAACATTGAGCAAGCCGCGCAAGAGCCCAAGGGATGAGAGCCTTCGCAGCACTTAATCGAGCGTTATATCACACATGTTCGAGGCAGCAAGAGCCTCTCGCTATACCCATCAGATCGTCTGCCTATACTTATTTGATGATTTACGATTGAAGTTATCATGACGATCTGTAGGCTGGGCTGGAGCTGTTCCTATTTACATATAGATGGAAAACGAGAGGCGAATGAACATTTTTACCACCATCTCCGACATCTGGTCTCTTCTACCTTGGCTATTTCATGGCTCGACATACCGTGGCTCGACGATGTTATAGCCATCTATCTTTTTTATATTCAGGTCCTTGACATCTACGCCGTCAAATAGCCGTAGATTGATTGGCTTTAAATATTTCGCAGCCGCCACGAAGTTCTTATCGCTTTCCTTCATCTTGGCAGCATCCTCTTCTGTGAGAGTCTGCGGTACGTTATGCACCGGTACACCACACTGCAGATCTGGAGTCAGTATTTCTCTTCCTAGACAGTCCGGCCGAAAAGTCGCAGGCTCTAAGACGTTTTTGAAGAATCCTTGATTCCTGGATACATCTCCGTGGGGATTGTTTTTTCTTCTTTTGTTTTGCTTGCTCATGTATCAAAGAAGAAGAGGTAACAAATGGCGATGGGTACTACTCACCGTTTTGCAGAATGTCTTGCCAAAATACTTCTTCCCAAAACAGTACGTCGCGAGGTTCTCCTCACCCTCGATGACGACTTGCTCCTTGCGCGGGTAGATCCACGTTACACCTTGCTGTAAGCCCGTCAGCTCTTGTCCCACTTACAAGGGAGCAGGGCCATTATCGCGACGCACCCTCCCGCACATGCTGCAGTTGCACTGCGCGATATTCTCCGGATAGGTCTTGTCCAATGGCTTAGCCAGGAAAGCGAGTCTCACAGCGCCACAGTGGCAACTCCCCGTATACAGCCTTCCCCCCTCGACCTCGGCCTTCGGCTCTGGCCCGGTGTACTTTGGCGGGACGTAAGGCGGCGGAAAGGAGCCGCCGTCGAAACTGGTGAGGGTAATCAGTATATCATGTCAGCCTATTGTGTTACTTCAGGGAGGTGAGAGCTACGGGCAGAGACAACTCACGGCTTGATGTCCAGCTTCCACACATCGACACCCTGGCCATACTGGATAGTTCGAAGCTGCGATTACGATTAGCTTTTGTCTGTTCGATTCACCATGCCTATTAAAGGTATGGTCGCTTACATTGATCGTAGTCTTAGGCTCCTTCTCCTCGCCCGGCTGAGGCGCCAGCAGGTGTCCGACGATCATGAGCTCGATGCCGCAAGTAGGACAGTACTAGCAGACACCCCGTAGACATTAGCAGAAGCCCTCTCCTCATATGACGAGCAAGATATCCAGCTATAGTACGGATTTATGTAGTAATATCGGCTTCCTACCTTGTGATTAAACTGCTGCCGTCCAAAGGTATAGTTCTTCAAAGTCCCAGGGTCGCCCTTGACGAAGCGCAGATCCTTGGCGTCTGTCAACTGCCACAGCGCTCCTCTCTTATAGCAGATGCTGCAGTTGCACTCGCTCGCCTCCTTGATCTCGGGCAGGTTGGCCTCGTATACGTAGGCGCCGCAGTGGCAGCTGCCGCGGTAGGTTTTGAGGGGTGCATTTTGGGGTTGTTCCTCGGCCATTGTTGCGAATTGGAATAGGATATTTGTCCCAAAGAGTAACTATCCTCAGTTCTAATTGAGTGTTCCAGAGGTTTAAAAGGTTTGCTCGAGTCTGAAGGTTGGGTTGGGCTGGAGGAGTCTAGAGTTGGAGGTTCCCACTTACACACGCGCCTTTATGTATGTTGAATGTCTCCGAATTGGTTCCGATATGTCGATGGATGGCCTATGAAGTACACAAATATGCGCGCGCCCTTGATCCTCCAGGCATGAGCCAAGCAATGCTGCCCAGTGATTCTTGTAGCCTATCGCCGGTTTCAGCTCGTTGCGTAACCCTATCTATCATACATGTAAGCACTACTATACGGGCTCAGATCCCCGATGTAGCAAGTGTATATTCTACGCTATGTATATCGAGTCTCACACATATTCACATTAGTACTGCCAGTTATTCACGACTCTAACCCACGAGAAATATTTCATTATTGAAGCTATAGAAGGTGATTTAGCTAATCTTCCCGTCCTTACCTACATGTAGCCTTCGGCTTCTTAGTCCGGAGTTTAGTCCAAGTGGCCGAGCGCCAAGGTTTACCTGCAGCTGCTGCAGCTGAGGAAACGCGGGCCCCGACCTGACTCCAACGGCCTCGCGTCTTTTCTAGGACCGCGACGCGATCACGTCGCGCTGTCAGGTGATGACTCACATGCCGTGTTTCACGGGGAGGGGTTGGTTCACCATGTTGCATTTGCAGTTGGGGATGGCTTCGGATTTGCTCAGATGCCACCGTCCAAGCCCAAGAGATTGCTTGCAGGTGTTGTTCGCCGATTGGTGGAAGCCCCCTGGTGTCACCTTATCAGAGGTGGTGGTGCATAATTGAGAAACCAATACTCATCAGACTTCGCTTTCGATATCAGGTTGAATTGGAGGTTGAGTAGTCGTCGGTTTTTTGGGAAAAGGCCATGTGTCCTTTATGAACCTGTATACCCAAGTGGCCTCGTCAAGCCGGCCTTCTTTCTTCAAGAGTACATCGGCGTGGTGGCCAATCGAGCGGAAGAACTTGGCGTGATTGAAAGACTCTTCATAACTTCCCTTCGTGGAATTAGGCCGATGGATATGCTTAGGGTTGCGTTCCACTCCAACGAGGTACGCGATGAACGGATCGACAGTAGCTGGGGTTGAATGCATCAACAACCTCTGTGCGGCTCTAAGCTGCATCTTGTAATCTAAGCGGAAGTAGAATGAATGCAACTCTTGGCAACGCGTATAGTTCTCAGGGCTTGCGCGATTCCTAGGGATTCCGTTCACGATAGCCGCTGCATATAGCAACGGTATGTGACTACAAGGGCGTTTCCAACCAGACAGCCCAGCAACCCCAAAAACTCTCTTCTGCTCTTCTGTAACATCTGAGGCGTAGTCTAAGGCAGCGTTAGCAGAGCCGTCCGGGCTCCACCGTAGTAGTGCCCGTATAACACTCATGAACAATAGTCCCTTCCAGGCCATTTTCTTGTCCATCTCCTTATACCTCAAGGTGTCAAGGTTCTCTGGGCGATATTTGATCCAAGTGTCCAATGCCTTTGTCTGCGAGGCACCGACCACGATATCCGCGATCAATTGCAGAATCGGTCTGGGAAAGCAATTAGTAAATGTTGCACGTAAGGTTCGGTGCTTTGTAGGTTTACTGGGACTTTGGATGGTTGCCTTCAATCTGGCGACGAACTTTGGGGTCCCATGCCCAGCGCATAACTATGGTTTCGGCGCTGTCCCTGAGGATTGCATTACGTGCATCTTCGACTGGGAGCGAGCTAATTTGCTCATTGTAAGCCTGTAAGGACTCGAGGCCTTGGGTAATTATGGCATCCTCATTGATACGTGATGGCTCGAGACCGTCGAGGACGCCCGGAGCATCTCGGCGGCCTTCCCCTGATGCTCGATCAAACTCACTCGAATCGAAAGGCGGAGGGATTAAGGCCTCGGCAGATGGGAAAGGGTGACGTAGCGGCAGACTGTTGTCTTCCGACTTGGAAGAAGCAAATTGCCTAACAGCTGAAGTCTTGATAGATGGATTCGGGCCCGCTTGGTGCGGCGCTGCTAGGGGGGTTGGAACCCGCAACTCCCACCGCCGCTCCATCACGAGCCGGCCCCAGGCACGGGCACAAGTGGACCTTGTGATTATCATTTGGACAATACTGTGGTTGTGGCTGAAGATGTATGCGCAATTGCCTAGCTCAGGTTTATGTTCTTAGTAATGCTCTTACTGAGTACGGGCGCATCACGACTTGGAGAAATCAAGCATTTGGCGAAGGTTGCTAGCCGAATGAAGCAGCAGTGCCGAGGCCTCGTCTCCCTAGCTTCACTTCGTATATGTATGTACATGGTAGTGCCCAGTTCTCTCATCCCGGCAAAGGACTCACCAAAACTTGAAATGGGAGCACAAGTATAATAGAAAGAGGAAAAAGCAATACTGACTTTCTTTATCTTCGTTAGATATATTCCAGCTTTCTAGCGGTACGAGAGACTGCAAGGGCTCCGAAACAGCAGCAGCTTGCTGGTTTGCCAAGACACAGGCAGATCCTAGATTGACGTTGAGCTTCAATGTTGCTCCAATCTTGCTACCAGGTTGGGGTCAATTGGGTCGCCGTCAGCCAAGCAAAACTGACCAGATTGACAAATCTGGAGCAAGGACTTTGCTGGCGTGCCTTGTCAACCACAACCGCCGATGGCGACCATGAGCGCCCCAGCTGTAGAAGCGTAGGCAGGAGAGGCGAAACCAATGGACGTGCAGCAGAACGGCGGTGGTCATACAAATGATACAAATGACGGTTGTGAACGATTGTGTGTAAGTAACGGTCAAATAGTAATTGGCGACATGTGTCTGCCATGGGCTGCTGCCGTGCCACCCCGGCTTGCTCGGCCTGCCTTGGTTGGAAGTGGGATTAGCACTACGTTATAGTGCATGTCGAGTGCAGATAGAGCGCGCGACGCTGGTGCCTTTTATTATTAGACAGGTTGGTAGATCACGTCGACCATCATCCACCCAGCCATCGGACTTTGCCTTACGTATACTTACACAATTTGCTCGTTCTGCCTTACGAACCGTCCAATATTTTAAAGCTGACGATACCTACTAAGTAAACAAATGAATCTGTATTGAAAACATATATGACGATAGCTTATTGAATAATAATACTTTACTTACAAGATACCTGTTGCGACTCTCGTTCGTTCGTTCGTCGCAAAAGAGCGCGATTACTCCACCCCCCTCCATTATCTGCTGCTACTTCAATACAATCGCATCGTCGCGGCTACAAGGGCCTCGCGAATCGGAAGTCGAGGATTCCACAGCCTCATCGCTGCAGCACATGCCCAATTCGAAGTGAGCAGCAGCGACTTGCTCCTGCTTCACTCCACGACGTACAATCACCTCGCAATGGCGCCTCTAATACATTTCGCTAAGTCCGCGGCGGGTGTACTTCCAGACGATTCCTCTCGATCGCTATCCTCGACCGTCCTCGCACGGGGCTTATACGACCTTACGTCGCGCATACTAGCCCCGAGGCTTGCCGAAGACGTCAGCACAGTCCCCGAGGGCTACGGGCGGACCCAGAATGGCCCGGACGCCGGCACCGTGGTGGGAATCGTGCTCGGGTCCGTCGCGGGATTCGTGCTCCTGCTGTGGCTGATATACTGGTGCGTGAACATGGGGGCGCCGCCGGCGGTCCTTGAGACGGCGTCCATCGGCGGGGGCTCGACGTCGGTGGTGTCGCGGCACTCGGCGCCGCGGCCGCACCGGCACCGGCGCAGCCACCAGTCGCGGTCGTCGCAGGCGCGCCCGCCACACGAGACCGTCGAGATCCGCCGCGAGCACGCCGTCCCCATCGTCGTCCCGCCGCCCCGGGCCCCGGAGCCCGACGAGATCGTTGTCGAGGAGGAACATCACCACCACCGCCCCAGATCGCGGACTATCAGTCGCCCGCACCCCCCGCCGCCTCGAGAGCCCGCTGAAGACGACGAGATCATGGTCATCGAGGAACATACCCCGCCTAGGCGGGCGAGCAGGTCCCATCGGAGGAGGAGCAGTGGGAGCTATCGGGATATCGACCCGTATCGGTATGCGGGCGGCGATGCGCCGCCAAGGAGTATAAGCCGAAGAAGGAGTAGCCCCCGAAGATGAACCTTATGTTTAAAGTGATATTGGTTAGGGTTTAAAGATACGGGGTAATGGGTAGAAGAACGAGCGTGCAGCTCGAAAGGGGCATTCGGTTACACTGCTCCATGAAATATTGTATATGGGATGATGGCCCGGCTTCGTGCATCTGGAATGGGATATGTTTGGATATGGTATCTCCTGGTAGGCATGGTGCATACGGGTGTGTAAATGGCGGCGAAGATATCCAACAAGGTTGCAGTTTGTATGATAATACCGAAATGACTGCGTTTCCTCTTACTCTCATATTTATGTAGATTTTTTTAGTCGCCTTTTAGGCTTAGATGCAAATATTTTCTTCTGATAACTCTGAACACAAGTGCATGCAGGTGCTATACTATCTGATAATTAATATACACGTGGTTCTATTCAGGGATAAACTTTCGCCTAGGTAATGTCTTATATGCGCTTAATTCAGGTAGCTATAGTTAAGGTTATGACTATGTCTCTCAATGAGAACCAACCGTATGGCAACTAACGAACTAGAAAATAAAGTATATTCAGATCTGAAGCATGAACTGTCATTATTTGCTCGAGGTGACTACCTTCAAAGTTAGTATTTGATTAAGTAGACAGGTAATTACTTTGGTGTTGTCACAGCTTCCTCTCCAATTTCACATGTCTGTGGAACTTTCTTTACTAATGACATCATCACCAGTCTTATTCAATGCAGGTTAAGTCAACCTCCCTTTTCAGCTTGAGCCTCTTCAACCCTTCAACTATATACAACATTAAATTGGTCCATTTCTGTACAGTTTCGTCTTCAGGGAAATAAAAGGAATAAGAGCCAGTCGGAATAGCACAGCGCCAGTTCTCCAAGATTTCAGTATGGACAATCCAGAGACTCAGATTCCTAGAATCATCCATAGTTTGACACAGGGCACGACAGAAGACCAGCACTGGGCTTTGAACAAGTTCTTTACACCAGATGCCTACTTCATCCACCCATTCTGCCGCGTACCAGCCTTCGAAGGCTACCAGGTTCCCTTCACATCGGAGACCATCGAGTCGCGCTGGTTCATCTTTATGATATACCGATGGTACCGCATATTGAGCCCCAAGATCGAGCTCAGTATCGAGTCGACCAGTAAGTTGAAAACATCTTCTATCACGATCCTCACCAGACTTACTTATCCGTCTGGTAGGCTTCGATAAGAAGAAGAATCTCTTCTACACCACGATCCATCAGACCTTCACGCTTTGGTTTGTTCCATTCTCTCTCTGGCAGGCCAAGGTAAAGCTGGTGACGGTACTCTCGCTCGCACACCTGCCCGTCGATGAGCGCAACCGCCCACTCCCCAGCAGTGCGGATAGGAACGAAGACGACCACGCCCTCGCGCCACCAAAGCTCTACTTTATTCGAGGGCAGGAGGACCACTACCAGATCGAGGAGTTCCTCAAATTCATCGCTCCGTGGGGTGCCTCGCTGCTGTGGGAGGTGTGGCAGTGTTGGGGGTCGATCGTCTGTGTACTTGGCGCGTTTATCCTAGGTCCTCTTGTCGCCGTCATTAGGCAATTTCCCGGCGTCGAGAGCGGGCCTCCCAAGCAGCCGTAGGGGGCTCTGAAACTCTCTCTGGCTCCCGCAGATACGATACTAGGAGCTTCTCTCCAAGCCTTCCACCTCATGAGGCATTTTACTGCTAGTTTCACTACTTCCCTAGTAGCGTTGCAAATTCAGATCCTGTCCGCCCTCAACTACATCGACGATCCTGTATTATATAGCGATCCCGGAGCGTATGCTCCGATCACGAAGCTCGAAAAGTTGAAGGATACAAATATGTCTAATGGGAGCTCTCTTCATAAAGACTATTACTTCAAGGAACCACATATGTTCGACAATGAAAGCGTCTATGATGGCATTTCTTATATAGACGGTACATGTAGCCCAGATGTTCCTGTGTGCGGTACTTGCATCAATCGTGTTTTTGTCGACGGTATCCCTTCCAACAACTCGAACTACCAGGCGATTTATGAGTGCCTCGACGACCACAAGACCGATAACATCGAGGCATTGCGTCCGAAACTCAAACTGAGTAAACTCACTGAAGAGGATGGTTACTGGGATGCCAATGGAGACATGCCGCCGAATCCAAAGACCAAGCGGAAAGGGTCTAGCGATGGCGGTTTTAAGTACAGAGATTATAAAATGCTGCCTTGTCCACCTTCCCAACTTATAAATGGCAAACCCTACAAGGTCAATTGTAATTCCGATCCCACTGCGGTGAAGCCGCCGGCGGCGGAAGACCTAAACAGCAAAGTCCCTGACGACCTCCCCCCTAAAACATCCAACTCCTCCAGCTGCGATCACTACTCCACGATGAGCTCGCTATCGACGGACAAGGGGAGCACCAAAGCCTCCGACTCACCATCCTCTAACTCCTATGACTCCTCTAGCTCTGATCAGGAGATATCGCTCATGGAATTAGGGCGTGATAGGGTCCCTGATACCAGCACGGCGGACGAGCCGCCGCGTCTTGTTACGGTGCCGGATCCCTGGTCTCCAGATGAAGCACAGGAGCAGGATGTCTGCCAAGACGAAATATTCGAGCAGACTTTGGAGAAGTCACCGTAAAAATAGTACGAAGGGGTTTTTCGGTTCCGATGGCTATTTCCGAATATAACTAATTAGGGTTGCCTTTCTTGTTTGTGTATGTGTTTTGTTATTCTGGTCGATGAGGGGAACAAGAGAGTATGTATAGTGTACGGGTAAGAGAGAAGGAACTGAGTCTATAGATTTACCCAGATGCTCACAATAATACCCTTCATCGCTGACAACATGCAAAGCATCTAGTCCCGGTGTTCTGTAGTCCTGAGTGGGAACATGCGAGCAAATAGTATACTCTATCCTCACTCTAGTTCTGATTATAGTCGTTCACCTTCAGGACACCGCCGCAAAGACACCACAAACTTATGTTACGTTCCGGAAGCTCAAGGACATGAATCATGATTTAAATACGACCCTAAGCACGCACACACCCCCTAATTTTCGCGGAAACACTGCACTGACCCGTTCGTCTCCGCCCTTACTTAGTAAGGTAGATAGATAAGTTGAGGTTTCTGAGCCCCTTTCTTTCCCCGGGGGTTAAAAAGACAACGAAAATTTCCCCTTCCCTGCCTTGCCTTGCCTTGCCTTGCCTGCCTGACCTAGATAGATAGATAGATAGATAGATAGATGCGATTTCAGCAAATCAAGGGGTATTTCGAAATACACAAGTACAAAGAAAGCAACCAGTGAGTGCGCTTTCTTTCGACAACAGACAGACAGCTGTATGGTAGATGTCTCCCTCTCTTTCCCCCTCTCTCGCACGCGTGTGCGTGTCCAGCAAAGATAATATGCGCTTCGTTCCCAGTTGTTCCGTCCCTTGTTCGTTCCATAAGTAAGCAAGCATGCCTCGCCCCCACCTATCCCGAGAGGGGAGCGGCCCGTGATAATGAACTGTTAATGGATGACAAAATTCCGTCCTGCTGATTACAGCATCATAGGGGAGGTCTTCGAAATCATATGTCGAAAATGATGATGATGATGGTGATGATGATGTTATTGACACATCGCTAAATTTCTTTTTTTATGGATCTTCTCTTCCCCCCCTTTATGCACCGGAGCCCCCTTGCTGCCCCCCGAAGAAAAACCCATCGAATAGGTCGACCTGCTGCCCCTCGCTGAAGTCGTGGTGCAGCCCCTCCCAGCCTAGCCCAAAGCCCATGTCCATCTGCATATCCCCGGCGGGGACGCCATCCGAGTTCGGCTGGTCCTGGATGTTCTGCAGGAAGTCCATGCCCTGCAGGTCCGAGAAGTTCAAGGCCCCGGGTGGTGTGAATTGGGCACCGGGCGACCGGAGCATGTTATAGTTCTGGTTACCCGCGTTCTGGGTAAATTGGTTGGGCTGCGAGGTGATGCTGGCGGCGGACAGCGGGGAGTTTACCTGCGCGCCGGGGGAGGGCAGGAGGACGGGGTCTATGGCAGAGTTATCAGGAATTGAAGCCGCGTCTGACGCACTGCCTGCGCTGAGGCTTGGTGCTGGCATCGAGCGCAGCATGGAGTATCCATCTGGTTCTGCCTTGACATTGACATTGGGAAGAGAGAGACGGTACGGACCACTTTGCGGTGTTGATTGCATCTGGCTCATCTGCGTTGGTGTGCTTTGTGAAATATAACTATCCTGCCCCGGGGTATCGTACGGTGAAGTGGATTGGGATGAAGAATGATCTAATGACGTCCGGTGGTGGTTTCTTTGCCGATTAATTGTCGCTTCTCTGACATTGAGATAGTCGACTCTTTCGCTGCCGCTTCTTGAACTATGCTTACTCCTATTCAACAACTGGCCAAAACCACCAGTAGAGTTAGCCATCTTGATGGTTGCTTTGGCCGTCCGGTCGAAGGCATCTCGGCAGGCTTCAGCGGGCGGACATTTCTCGATGAGATCGGTGAAGACCGAGGTAGCCGCCAAGATTGTAAAATCGACCTCATCCATCGTCTAGCATCGTATTCTGTTAGTTATTAAAGTCCACGTATTCAGCTCTACTAACTTACAAGGCGGCTCCGGACAACATGAGAATGCCATATCGCATAAAGATAAGATATTCCCGCCATGAAAAGGTGGTGCGTGGCCAGATACGTATAGTTGACGAGTCCTACAACATGCAGCTGCCTGTACAAACGTAGGATCTTCTGGCCTGCTTCCGCAACTTTGAGATATACCCTTTCTTCATCTTCTCGCAGCTCGGCAGCGAAGACAGATGGAGTATTAACTTCTTTCGAGGTGTTGTATTCACCTTCAAACATGGCTGGCACACTCAAACTTTGTCGGTAAAGCATGATGATCGCCTGCCAATAATTCAGCTCCAGAAATTCGATGGAAAAGGCGACACCCGAGTCCCGTTTTGTTGGTGCCGAGTTCTTCCATTCATACAACCGTTCATCAATATTCCTCCTCCAGTTCCTGAATGAATCGAATCTTTGGAGAAAAGGTGATGGGAGTCGAGTGTGCATATAGTCATTCCTGATATTTTGGCCATTAAACCTTGCTATTTGTGCTTGTTGGTACTGCAGAACTTGCAGGATCTCGGATTGCAGCAATCGAAGACGGAAGTAATGTTTTGCAACAATCTTGTAAGTGGGTTCACCTTCTGCTGGAGGGCCCGTGAAGCCCGCAGGAGTAATATAGCGGTCGTCCAGTAGCGACGGAAACTCTGTGGTGATCACTTGATCCGACACACCAAAAGGTCTCCCGACACATGTACTTACAAGCCTATCGAATGAATATGTGCACCACCAAAGCCGTCTCCGGAGGTCGCGCACGTATTGTCGTCTCCCCCTCTCACGTAGGAAGGCGTCCCGCGACTTGTCATGGCCCCCCTCCACCTTGGTTGCGGTCCGCGAATCGTTAAGGTCGAACTCAACGTCCTTTCCGTCCTCATAATGAAGACCCAAATCGACTGCTAACCTCACGGCTACACCAACAATGTACCTGATATTCTTTAGTATTGGGCTCTCCAAAACATTCCTTCGACGATTGGGTCATACCATAATCCTGGAGGAATTGGACGAAGCAGAGCAAAGTTTGCTAGTAATAAGACGGCCTGTAGCTCTTCAAGACCACCACCACTGTTACTCAGACAAGCTTCAAGGTGAATAATAGCGCTTGCATGATATTCTTCGGGTTGGGACTGTTTCTTTTCCTCGCCGCCCAACTTCACAGATGTTGTCTGGGCATCCATGATGATTCCACCCCCGATAGCAAATACCATATTCAACATGTAAAGCTCCTTGGGACCCCGTATCCTGCCTTCATCGGCATATGCTTGGCTGAACATATGCATGAAGTCGCCTCGGTGGAGAACGGGTATTTGCGGGTTCGCGTGTTCGAAATACAGGTCTACCAACTTAATCGCTAGGTCCTTATCCGGGAACTCGGCCGGACTGATAGTTGGCCGAGTATGCAGACCGAAGAAAGAGTCGCGCATTGATGTGCCTGATGCCACGGCCCCATTTCCGGCAATTGGCTTATACGGCCGCACCCCAGTTTTATCAGAACTGGATCTTTGGTCGCCAACAGATGATTGAACTGCAGCGAACACTACGCGTGCAAATGATACCCCGTTAGCAGACCCGAGATGTCTTTGTCCACCCCCTCCGCTATGTCTCGACGGCTTGCTCGGCTTCGCCATCTCGTCGCCGTTTTTATGTGGACGTGCAGCACTCGAGGTCTCTCCAGTTTCAGTGGCCGTTGATGGTGTAACCTCTGTCGGGGAGTGACCGAAGCCGCCATCAGCTCCAGGTCGTGAACAGTATTCTAGGTTAGCAGCGGGCGGATATTTTATTTTGTTGGTACGGAGCAGAGTTTCCAGCTGCTCGACGCGCGTCTCGAGATAGAATACATAGCTGGAGGAGAGGGTCAGTTCTACGACGGGATCGGCGAAATGCCTTCTATGTGTCTCGGTAAGGATCTGACCTGCGGGGTATTTCTCTCTTTGTTATAGGATCATAGCCAACGCAAGCTACCCTCGCCTTCTCACAGCTCGCACAGCTCGGCAGCTTCTGGTCGCACCTGTTCTTGCGCAACCGACATCTGTTACATGCGCTGACGTTGCGGAAGCTACTGGATTGTCCAACCTTGGAGCTTGGGCCAATGCCATCCTGTGTTTGCTCGGTAGTAGGAGAGGGCGGGATGCCAGAGGCGGAGGCGGGCGAGTCCTTGTCTGGCGTTGAGGCACGTTGGCGTTTCGAAGCGTGCGGTTCCGGCGATGGCGGTGAGTGTGGTGGCATATTCCCCGAGCTCATCCGCGGGCCAGTCAGTCAGCTGCGGAGGCGGTGACAACTCAGTTCAATTGAGTGAAACAACAAGTGCCGGGCGAGGCCACGATGAAGTACGGTAACAGGGTAGGTAGTATTATGCGCCGACTTGCGCAATTGGCAATGTGCTGGGTTAGCTACTCGTAAAAGCCGAACGTCATCAGCTCCATCTCATCGCTTTGCCGAGAGGTCCTTATATGAGACGGGATATACTCCGAGTGCAGAGTGCGCGGGAATACGGTATTCGGTCGCAGCAGCAACAAATCGAGGCTGCAAGGATTGAGGCGACGGCGATAACGATAGCGAATTAAAGGCTCTAAAGGGCTCTTGGGCGCTATTGAAGGGTATGGAGGGAAGCAGGCTTACATGCATGCGAGCTTCCGAGGTGTCCTCAGCGTTTAATCCGACACGGCGACGTTGTATAGTAAGTTGGTTAATGGGAATTGAGGAAAAAGCATAGCAAATTTGTATGTACTTTGGAGCAGTTGCAGCTTTGCTGGATTGAGGAGAATTGGGGAGGGGGTCCGTCCTGGGATTACTGATAAGAGGCCCAACGACGAATCATAGTCGAGCGCGACTGGGACCGTAACTGGGCTCGTTAGAAGTGATAATAAGCGATAATAAGCTGGGTGTTAGCCCGTGTTAATAGCGGGTGTAGGCACATACACATAGAATACACGTACGCATACATAAGCTCTCTTCATCAATCTCCTCCCGACTTGAATAAAGTGCCCGGTCCATCGGCAACCCCCTCCTCCTTTACTAGGGTATGTATAACTCAGGCTACCGCCTTTTCGTTTGGCTGCAGAATTAGTCCGAGTCATCCTTGCAAGTTCATCGGTTCGGTACGTAACCTTACATAGTATTAGTCGTGGTTTGTATGTACTGCGAGTACATATAAGGCAGCTCCGGTAACTTAATAAAACTCCTCTTATCCTTTTTCTTCTCGTTACATGGGATTGTGCACAAAATACGATTACTGTTTATGTAGCAATCCTGCAGCAGGGGGCTGGGGTCTGCATCTATTAACTGGCAGACAAGTCTACAATAAATGACTATTACGTTAACGTTTTTCATGTTGCCGGTCACATAAGTTATATAAGTGGTACTTATTATAGGTGTCACGATGGGAGTCCTTCCGGGCTGCGTACTCACACCGACATCTCGTAGGTCACATCTCGTAGGTCACATCTCGTAGGTCACATCTCGTAGGTCACATCTCGTAGGTCACATCTCGTAGGTCAACAAATGATGTATGTGCAAGAGCCATGTGATTGATTGATTGATTGATTGAGTAGGCTGTGTATATGTATAAGGATTCGGAATGTAGGATGTCGTTCATCAATTGCAAACTTGAGCATTAGCATAGGGCGATCACTACGCCCCTCATTCTGTGCCGCAAACAGGCATGTGAAGCTAGAGTGGGGAGACAACTGTCAGCCTTACCCTTTTGTCAGGACAGCATGAATAGACGCAGTCCTTAAGTGCTATCGCAAATCTCTCGCCTATCGTGTATATTGTCCTTCTCGTTGCCCAACTTGAGCCGGATTTACGGCAAGATGAGATATGGCACCTGATGTACATAAAGGCTTGGCTAGTCTTGAAAAGAGAAAGCTCGCCGGAGGACTTATACCGGCAACGGACTGAAACCTGTAACTAGTGGCTAGATAACTACTGGACGATGGGATAGATTCGACACTATACGACAGTATTCCCTCTGGCCTCATTATAGAGAGAGGAGAGCTTGGCTTCGATCCATCCAGGAAAACCGGCGAATTTCTAGGCATTGTCGCTTACCCGGCGAGGTCATCAACAGGAAAAGACATATGGATTCTAGGCGATACATATGATATTTTAGAGTCACGATGTATTAGAAGCAACACTGTCATAAACAATGATTAGCATGTTACTAGACTGATATACTGGTACTTGTTATAAGCACGTTATTCACCCTAGAATATCGTATAAGACGGAACCCCGCATACCCAGCGACTAACACCGATATGCAGTTAGGTTGAAATATCAAATACCAGAAGAATACCAGAAGAAAAGTCAATCGGCATTGCTACAATATCCCTTGGCGAAAAAGGGGGCAAAGAAAAAATGAACTTGGGAATGAATTTCATCCAGACTCTAATAGGTGTCCAACGTGTTAGAGATCAGATAACCGTTCAATACACTTAAACATCCAGTTGCAACCCAAGAAATCCATGAACAAAGTATAAGGCAGCGTAAGAGACTTCCTTGGTGAAAACTTTTGACGTTTCCTGTTCCTAATATCGAATATTGATTTAGTAGTTATCTATATTATCGTTAAGCATCTTTAGAGCTTCGAGTATTAGCCAGCCAAAACGATTCACATCCTACACATCCAGGAAAGTACCGGATTGACCGGCAGACTTATCACTGGCTGTCTAAATATCACTTTCCAGTAAAGCAACCGCTGTTCAGCATAACTAGATTCTATCATATGAATTCAATTCCACCTATTTCAACATACTTGATATCATATAAACCCGTGCCATTAAGGGCCGTTACGGCTGATCCTAGGCACTTGCATGTCCGTAGTTACGATTCCTACGCTGCGCCGAAAGCAGAACAAGATAAGAATTACACTCGACCCCTGGATTTCCAAAAGCCTCTTTATTTAACGATGGTTCGGGATATCGAGAGTATCAAGGGCTCTAAGAGCGGGGGTCAGGGCCAAGCTTTAGCTAGAATGAAGATGGAAGGAAGAGAGTGGCTGAAAATGTCTTCAGGGGACCCATATAGCCCTGCATCATAGAGCTTAGTTATGTCAATATCTTTCCTAGCTATAGGATATATCAGCTCTCAAAGGCTTGTCAAGGAGGCAACATGCTTGTCTTTCTCCCCCTAAGCATGCCCGCAAAGATAGGCTAAGACACAGATTAAGCATTATACGCTCCCATAAGAGCTATATTAACACCAAGACAAGATGCAGTCTACTCAGGCACGAGGATTATAGGATCATAGTCTGGACAAACACTCATAATGTAAATACATCCGATCCTGTGGCTGCCAGAAAAGGGGCTCTGCACAGACCACCTGTGGCACTACATGATACAGCTGAAGACCAACACCATAACCGGCATTCGCCGAGAACCTATGGCCTCGAGTCTTCTTTCTCTTGGGTCTTTGCTTGTCCGGAACTGCCCTGTATTGCTTTATTAAGACTCCCCGTTTTTGCCTTGTTTTTATCTATAGGTATGTAGTCTAAAGATGTCCGCCCGCCTCATTATTTGATAGCTTTCTTCTCCTTCCTCATGTAGTATGACTGTGTACATTCTTTCTAAGATAGATTGTAAGCAATATTTCCTCGTATGTTTGGCTTTTAGGTGGCGTTCTTCAGATTAAGAATCTCCGCATCTCCACGGAGACAGCGACTTCTGAGGAAACCTGAGAGCCCCCGTAGACCTATCACACGAGTGGCTTTCCTTCTGCCAGCAGAGTACTGATTTTATAAGCGCTTTTACACACAGTTATAGCTAAGATAACGTTATTGAATATTGACATAACCTATGATAGTGGAGTCCGATATATCCGCCGCCAGTTTTCAACCTGTCCCCGTCGTTGGTTGGTTGGTTGGAATATTAAACTGCGAAGGGGGGGGGGGGGGGGGGGGGGGCCAAAACCCCAGGGAACCCAATGGAAAATGGGCGTATTTGGAAAAAATTTAAATTAAAAAAAAAAAAAAAGCAAAAACCAACAAATAA